>QEYB01000963.1:600000-1091200 GCA_017562135.1 Dipylidium caninum
CCACGAGAGACAAAACAAGATGACATGCAAACAGAGAAACGAAAAGAAGGCGGCACTGATTGGCTAGAAACGTATGAGGGCAGGCGTGCAAGGCTGCCAAAAGTATACAAAAATATCGTTTAATAAGATTAAAATTAAACTTGGAGGAATCGTATCCAATTTTTGGAAATATAAGATATTCTTGTATATGAATTAGTGGACCGATTATATTCGAAAAAAATTATTTGAGAGGCCAGTTATTGTAGATATGGCGCCTGCCCAACTGTCAGGTTCTATTCGAACTATAGAATGTGGTAATTAAGACAAGATTAAACTGATTTTGTTTCTGTGTAAATGATACGTGTTTGCAACATTGACCCCGCGCTGTCAGCAGGCAAAGAATAACTGAAAACGCCATCTTTCGCGGCCCTTGTAGAATCCCAGGAAAAAACCGATTGAATAAATAAAGCATCCAAACGAAACGTTTTGCAGGGCCTGGTTCTTGTTTATTGGGATGCATCGCGCATATATATTTTTCATCTTTAATGACACGTCATTTTGCCATAAGCAATTCATTTCTGGACAAATACATGAATCCGCTCGACGTTACACTAAATTTGGGTTGGCGTTATGTAAGTTTTCAATAGATAAATTAAATTTCATTGGCATCTTTGATCGCTTTCATGCATCATACTTTGAATAAATTGTTGTTTTATACGCTATTGCTAAGAAATTGGATGCATGGTATTTCTTAATGAATGTATTTTTCTCAAATGGTCTTATTTGTTTAAGTAAAGGTCGCTGAGTATCCGGCCGCTGGCTAACTCAATTCCCTAGCATTCAAACACTACTGCGAATGAAGGACGGGGACCAGGCCTCAGATAGCGATAATTGGAAAGCTTCGCTCAATCTGCCTGAGAAAGATCTGCGCCTGAAGACAGCCGATGTGGCTCCAACCGAGGGTTGCACCTTCGATAACTTCTGTCTTAAGCGCGATCTGCTGAAGGGCATTTACGAGGAAAGGCTGGGAATACCCATCTCCAGTTCAAAGATCCAGTATTCCTGTCGCGCTCACGCGTAGGGATATCATTGCTCGCGCGAAAAATGGTACTGGTAAAACTGGCGCATACTCGATTCCAATACTGGATTCGATCGACACATCCCTCAACAAGATCCAGGCTTGTATACTTGTGCCAACGCGTGAATTAGCGCTCCAGACCAGCCAAATCTGTATAGAACTGGCCAAGCACATGGACATCAAGACTATGCTAATAATTGGCGGAACATATTTGAAGGATGATCTTATTCGATTGAGTCAAACTGTGCACGTCGTTGTCGGTACGCCTGGCCGCCTGATTGATTTAATGTCACGGGGCTTCGTTGATCTAAGCTTCTGTAAAACTGTCGTCCTCGATGAAGCCGATAAACTGTTGTCGGAGGAACTGAAGGATAGGGTTGAGCAAATTTTGGAGAAGGTTGATAAAAATAGGCAGCTCTTGGTGTATTCGGCTACTTACCCCGTGGTTGTACAAACGTTTATAACGAAGCATCTTAAAACACCATACGAAATCAATCTTATGGAACGCTTAACACTCAGGGGTATAACCGAGTACTACGCCTATGTGCAAGAAAAGTACAAGGTAAGTGTGTCTACATGTTCCTCAACTTTTAGGTCCACTGTTTAAATACTTTGTTTTCCAAACTTCAAATTTGTCAAGCCATCATTTTCTGTAGTTCTGCTCAACGTGTTGAGCTTCTAGCAAAGAAAATCACCCAACTTGGATATTCTTGTTTTTACATCCATTCTCGAATGCCACAACAAGATCGCAACCGCGTTTTTCATGATTTCCGGAACGGTGTTTGCCGGACGCTTGTATGCACTGATCTCTTGACACGCGGTATTGATATCCCAACCGTTAACGTCGTGATAAACTTTGACTTTCCGAAATATGCCGAGACATATCTACATAGAATTGGTCGGTCCGGTCGTTTTGGACACCTCGGAATAGCAATAAATTTAGTGACCTTTCAAGACAGGTATGTTTGATGTTGAGTTTTTATTCGCCATAGGTACGCTTTGAAAAACATTGAAAGGGAACTGCGCACCGAGATTAAGCCGATTCCGAAAGAAATTGATAAGAGGTTGTACGTCCCAGAATTTCAGGATGAAGCCAATATGGATGATGAAACAAAGGCTGCTCTTTACCATGGTAGGGTGCTTCAACAGCGGGAATCCCTTAACAATGGTGCCGAATAGCCTACTTACCTTATTTTGGTTTTTATCCGTTATTGTATATTTCGTCTTCAGATGGCTTCCCGATATCATTCCTTCCCGTGATATCTTGTATATTACCCTGCAAAACGTTTATTTTTTGTTACGGTCCCTCCCCTTGTATATACCACCCCGATTTGTACAGATGGGTCCTTTTGCCCGTGGTTTGTATGGTGCTCAGACTATCGGTCTCGTATCGCTTCCGGTAGTATCCCCGGTGCGATACTGGTGCTGCTTAGCATTTTCAGCCTTTCACTTTTGGAGACACCGATTAATCCCATTATTGATGATCGGTGCCTGATTGTCTCTGGTCATGATGCACCGCGTGCAGGATGGTCTAAAGTTGGCGTGCCGCGGTGTGTGTTTTTCTGATTTGCAAGACCACTTCCTTTTTCGACGGCTGGTCAGTGTTGGTGTATTAAGAGCTGGTATGCAGTCATGGAAGAAGAAGCTGACCATAAATGATTTAATAAATCGTTCCGTAGTATGATCCTGGTCTTGCTTTCTTGGTTGATCAAATGGTGATTGCTTGTGTTGATTTCGAGCCGGAGGTGGGGTTATTTTTTGGATCGCTATAAATCGTACTAGATCGTGGTGAGGCTGTTCTCGGAGTATTGTGTTTCGTGTTCTTTCGGAACGTTAGATTTCATACCTGTGGAAGGTGTTGACCAGTGTGAGCCAGTTCTTACCGAAATTGTTTTGCAGGCCCTCCCCCCCCGTTAATCTCTTCCATCTTTCGAATAGCCTATAGATTATTCCTTTTACCATTATCCTTGAGTAGGTATCTCTTCGTACGCAAAAGTAAGAGAAGGGAGGAGAAATGTCTGCATTTGGTAACCGACGTGCTATCCCCTATTCCAATGTGGCCAAATGTGGTCTGATTTACTTTAACACTTGCGTTTCTTCTGAGACTGGGCGTTAGAGTACAGTGCACCAAACCGAGATCCACGTGCCTCTGAATTTTGACTCAGTGTGAAGCCAGGCGACACCTTTTCGTCCTCGGTTTTTGAACTGTGGAAATTTTGAATGCGCTCTCGCTGCATTAAATCACATGAGTGTGCGTCGGATATGTTCGCTTCTACTCATGCTCCATTTAAGGTGTATGTTTTTATCTACTGTTTAGTGACACCGGAATCCTATTGTAATCGTTTGGAAAAATGTTCAAATAGCCGGTCAGGTAGAAATTGAAGGCAGTTGCTTGATACGTTGCTTTCTTATTTCCATAATTTTGTGCCACGAGGTTTTAAACTCTTCAAGACTGGCTATCGTATTCCACATAAGAGTGGCTTGTTCTGACGATGGAAGTCAGTAAAGGCTAATGTTGGCTCCCAGTTCCAATGGTGCAACGCAACCGGCCACACTTAAATCTCAATCTAAACACTACCAACTGCGATATCTATCCCAACAGACAGTTTACAAGTTGCAACGATGCGATTTCCCTATGTGCCAGCCTATTCTTGGTAAACTGTTCTTCAATCAAAAAATAAGGCTTCATAAGAAACACTGAAGCAAGTATCCTCAACCACTCGTATATGTGGGCGCCTGTACCTTAATCTAGAGCTGATGTCCACCGAAACACCACATGGCCTAAGGTCTTGGATACCAGTCGCACAACATATTTGCCAAATTTTCGGACACCAATCAAAGAAGGGCGAGCGCGTTAGCCACCTCCGCATCCTTGCGTAGTTGCATACTAATGGCCAATGGGCAAAGTGAAACGTAGTTATGATGTAAAAGTGCAGGGAACGACATGGCAGTTATCGTCGCCGTTACCATTATGCTGTGCGAACATGTTGCGTAATTATGTTTTTTGTTTCCTGACTTGTCTTCAGGACTACGGTCAGTCGCGGAGGAGGGTCAAGTCACTTATAGTAAGATAGCTCTTTCCTCATAATTTCGCACGGAAAAACTGCGGCCCATCGATCCTGGGCAACAACTCAGGCTTCGAAAGAGGTAAGGGTTGCTCCTTTGTAAATTGGGAAAAAATTAGAGAGAAAGTTTTTTGCTGCGCAAAAGGCTTCACCCGTCAACCTACTTGCAAACTTCAGTAGCAGAGGAGCAGTCCAAGCACGCCAGGCATTACATCAATCCGCGACTCAGTCCTCCCAAAATTCCGCGACCCCCACCACCCGCACCTGAATTGCAGAGCCTTCAAAACCCAGGCACAGCCTTCACCCGTTAAAAACCGCGATAAAGGTCCGGTAATCACCTTGGTAGGAAGATATGACACCCACACGACCGAAATAAGGCGCCCCATACCCTCATTTGACACAAATGTATAGACGCAACACATCCAATCCCGCTTTTAATAAATCACAAGACATCACGTCATTAACTCTTATAGAAGTGACGCCGTCACCCGACTGGCGACTTAAACAACAGAACCCGAGAATTTAACAATTTAATCCGATGTATTTACACAAATAGGAGTACGGATATTAAACAGAATGATTAAATTAAGTCTCTCTCGACGGTAAACGCTTGAGATTCGGGGCCGACATGGTGGCAACCCTTTGCCGCACCTGCTGAGACGCTAAGAAGGTCATCTTCTGACGCCTGCTAAAAAAACAACAGGCAATTTTGCATTAATATGAGAAAATCCACAAAGCAAAACCAGTGACTAGTGTAAATAAACAATTCCATAGACTTCACTCATTCTGTGCTCAATTCATCTCAACAGTAAGCAGGTTACTTACTGCACAGTAGAGAATCACGCATTAATCAACAAAATGCGTCATTTATAAATGATACGTTCGTTTCTAAAAAATTTCCATTTAAACTAAAACAACATCCAAAACAAAATAACTAAAAAACGCGAACTGTATACCTTACAGGGGTTCGATTCTACAAAACAGATTTGGACTTTGTGATTATATACGGGACCCGAAGTCAAGTAAAGACTAAGTTACCTGGTAAAGTCCAGATTTCGGCGAGAGTGTGCCCTTAAAAAATAACATTAGAGTGGATAATGCACTTGGCACAGTAATGAAGTGGGAATTTGAAGGATAAATAACTTACTAATCCACTGCTGCCACAGCTACCTGACTTTCGGTTGTGGGCATTGTCAACCTCACAATCACCCGAGGGAGAAGGGAAGGAAGGAGTAGGAAGTAAAGATGTAGAACTGCTACGTCCCACCATGTTTTTAACACCTGCCAAAGGACTCTCCTGTGCGGGGAATCCATGCGTCTCTCTAAACTCCGCCAAGAGCAAACTATGCCGTGCGGTGCAAGCCAAGTCTTTAGGATATGGTACATTCTTCCTCAACGGTGTCCTTCCTGTAGGCTTGTACACATGGACAGACTTGGATAAATGATCGGACAACAGTGCAGGTAGACGAGGAACGAGAGCGGACGAAATATCATCCAGCACGGAAATGCGGGTCTTGACATCTGTCACAGAATCATCCACATTAGTTACCGATTCTGCCAAGGCAATTTCGTTCCTTTTCAAAAGGTTTTTCGAGCTATCCACTGTTCTAACGAAGAAATCAACAGATGTGTCGATAGTTGGGTTGTTTTCTGAACTAAGAGACCGCCACTGGGTGGATCGATCAATCATATTTTTCCCGATTCCATTGACCGATGACATACATTCATTGGCAGCTTGTGATGTGTATTCAACCAAGGTGTCGAAAGCGGCTCCAGCGTTCTGAACAGTACTGCTAAGCGATGAGACAAGAGTTGTGCAGCTCTCTAAATCAGAGCCAACACTGCCGAGAGCAGCAGCCTGGGCTTCATTGGCCGAAGCGATGGAAATAACTAGCTCATCGGACGTTTGAGTTAGAAGTTTCTCCTCTGCGTCAGCCATCTTCCTGATGCGGTTATGCCTTGTCGATAGGGTCTCGTCAATCTAGTTCAAAAAAATTAGATTACTTTCAATCTAAAGTGTAGTATAAATCAACACAGTAATCCAACGAAAAGAAAGAAACCTCTTCCGACTTAAGTACACTTATCTTCAAAAAGACGGTCATCTACCCACCCCTAGGAGGGTACTTAGGTAAGAATACAACGAAAAACCTAAATTCTCAAATTCATATTTATACTAACGTTTTGAAGATTAGAATGAATTTTCCTCAGTTTCACGATTCCATGGATCTCCTCTTAAAAGACAAAGTGACCATCGAACTAATGCCAATACTTATTCTTCCCGTCCGTCACAAGATAAAACCAGAACTCGAAACGTGAAACACCTAGGAAACACGCGTTTCCTAGACGAAAACCAGAGGCCCAGATTAAAAAAAACCACGAACATGAAAAACTCCAAAGGAAGTGAGTGAAGCGCATACCTTGTTGAATGTCTCCATACGTGTTTCGGCGAGGATGGAAACGCGAGACATAGCCTCCTAGTAAGAGCGAAGGTTTAACGATGATTATAATCACATCTGCTTGGGAAATATGCATATATCTTAACAGTAATAACACCAAGAGTTTGGAAATAATGTCACAAACGATTTCCTACTAACCTGTAAGACCTCAATGACAGAACATGTGTCAGCTTTCTCTGCTTTGCGGCATGCATTTAGCTCATTACGCATCTTTCGGTTTTCTTCCAGTTCAATTTCGCGTAACCGAGCCCATGCATCGGCAGAATGTGAGAGCGCAAGTGCCCTTTTGGTGAGATTCTCAAAGGTCTCAACTTGTGCGCGAGCCTAAAGAGAAAGTCTGTGTAAGTCGTAAAAAACAGATAGCAAAGAAAAACTCAGAATCGCATCGGAAATGGAACAAGGAACGAAGCTCCTAGAACACAAAATATATACTAGGACTAAGAATAAAAAGACAAATCCAACATAAAAATGAAACTCAACAAATGCTAAATCACCTCTGACTGAAGTCGTTGACGAATAACAACAAGTTTACTTTGCAATTCGGATTCCAGGTTACTAACTGCGTCAAGCGCTGGATCCATAGTAGTTTCCCGGAAATCAGTGATTGCACGAACCTGGTCATTAACTAAATCCTCCACATTTTCAGCAGACTGTTTCAAAGTTGTCGCAACGATGCAAGCTAGGGTGGAGGAGAGACGATTCATCTCAGCCAGGCTTTTCTCATTTGATATCTCCAGTTGTTTACGAAATTTGACTGCAGACAAAAGAGGTACCTTTGTAATTGAAAATCATTCCTATGTTAATGAAAAGGTAGGTAGATCAATTACCTAATTCAGTAGCAAGTTTTCCTAGTTCAGTTGAAATGTTGGTCTTAAATGTAGCAACCAAATCCACGGGTTCCTTCAAATGTTCGCTAAGCCAAACCTCGGGTAAAGTCTCAATTACAGAACGGTTTTGCGATTCGAGGGAAGTAAAACGATTTATTTTTTCATGGAGACCATCCACATCAGTCTCATAAACAGTCGCAGCGGAAAGCAGATTCTTGGCCTGTTCGGAAAGCTTCTCTTCCGTAGTTTGATGTTTCGAACGCAAATAAGCTTCCTCTTTCAAGCGCCGTTCGGTCTTGCCTAGTCGATAAATCGTAAATTTCTAAAAGGAGGGAAAAACAAAACTGCGGATGATAGTAAAATGGATAGTCAGTAAAATTAACTTGACATACCAAATCTTCAACAGCATTACACAACTCGGCTTCCACCTTTGCTTTGGCTTCTCTAATTTCACTCAACTCTTGCTGCGACAACTCAAAATTTTTTATTGCGGAATCCAGATCTGCTTCAAGTATGTCTTTCCTACTTTCTAGATCACTGGAAAACAAACCGGTTTACTAACGACTCAAGCAAGTAGCAAAAATTGATAATAAAAACTTACTCAATACGAGCACGTTGCTGTTTCAGTTGAAGAGTCATGGCTTGATAATTATCTGAATCAATGAAAACACCATTCTTTGAACGAGCAGCCTCGAGATCTTTACGTAGACGTTCTAATTCCTCATTATATCCTTTGATTAATTGGTTCTTATTAAGTTTTTGATTAATCTCTGGCCGATTTTGGATATTTTTTGCCCGGTGAGCATAATCAAGTGTTGATATCGTTTCCTCAAGGGAAGAACTGGCGGGACTAACTGTGGCAATAATTGAGGTTTTAGTCTTTCCTCCTAAGGAATCCTTAAAGAGTGGAAAATCACAGGTAAGACATACCTGAAGAAGTCGAGTAAGCTTGCTCTCGCGATAGGGGACGTGAGCGCTGTGATCAACAAGACAGGTAATCACACGGCCCAAAGTAAGCAGACTTTGATTAATCGATCCTGCTTCTCTAGCCCTTTTATCTAGTGCACCAGACCGGCCAATATTCTCGCTTCCAGCAAGGTCGACAAGATTAAGTTTCCCTATTTTCAAAAAGACCTCATCGTCGTCAGGGCACACCTCCTTAATGTGAACTGTTACCGTAAAAACGGTATGAGACCTGCTCGACTGAGCATTAAGCTGAGTACTCGCCGTTTGGCGTCGCTGAAGACCTTTTTCTAGTATAGCATATACTTCATCTTTGTTATGAACAGCAACTTCACGGAGGCCTTTGACGAGAACCGAGCCCTTCTTGTTAGTGTCATCGTACACAGCCAAACGAATACACTCATCGCCGGATGAAAGCAGATCAAACAGTTCCTCATTATAGAGTTCCAGAAAGGAGACACGAACAGAAAAGTCATAGCCCTAAGGAGAATTAAAAAAAAAGGAGTCTACCATCAAATCCAAGGTGGAGAAAATCTGGTTTAAAGCCCTTGGAACTATTCCCGCAGTAGGATCAGTTTCCCAAGTATAGCGTAAAGAATCAGAACGTTCACCTGTCATTGTATACGTTTTCCCCGTTCCGGTTTGACCGTAACTAAACTTAGCATTGTGAGAAAAAGCAGATTACGCGAATATTGTACAATTATAACCTTCGAGAACCTCAACAACAGTTGGGGCAACCATATCATTGTAGATATCCTTTTGTTTTGACTGGGGTCCGAAAACGCGATCGAATGTGTACGATCGGGAAGAGGTCACTTTGTCCTTAAGAGTTATTTTTGGTCCTTGCATGATTCGATAACATTGACATCCCCCAGTGAAAGTTCCCTCGTGTTTAGAGGCCTGACAAAAAGGTAAAAAACGGATATAAATTAACCTGCAGCGCACCGCAACTCTTATATTTTGCCGGTTAGGTTTTTTTGAATTCATAGACAAATTTCACAAACGGCGCAAAATCCCTGCGTACCAAGCTCTGGAATGATAAAACAAATTAAGCGTTGCGGCAATAAACCACATTTCTCCTTATATTTTTAATGTGCAAATTAATAACAATATTAATATCATTTAGGAATTACAAATGTTTTTTTATTGTTAATGTTTTAGTTTCATGGCGTAAACCAACTAATTAAGAAGCCGTTTATTTTCTAGCCATTGCGTACATGGTTCTGAATTAGCTAAACCAATGGCCGAAAAAAGTTGGTTTTAAGAATTGTATGTGTGATGTGTGATCGCTGATCTTATTCCATAACCTTAACTACTTACACTGAAAAGTTAAAATGTGTGATCGCACTCACTAAGACACGTGACTTTTTTAGTTCTCTTGCGACGCGATACAAACGTTCACGTTTGGTCTTCGAATATTATTTTGCTCCCTCTAATTTAACTATTTCTAAATTACAACCGCGTGCAGAGCTACATTTGAATCATTGAGTATTAGTGATTTGCTTCTTACTCCGCACTTAGGTTTTTACCTTTCCCTTGGTAGACATAAATTACTTTGTTCTCATTTATTTAAACAAATCGGTTCCCCGCTCGAAGTCTGTTCATGTGAGTCTCTCCTGTCATGTCTTCTTGTGATCCTCCTGTTGTTCGGATTGTTTTCCAACGATGCACAAAGGCTAGAGATTGCTTCTCACGGAAAGCGATTCCGATGGAGACGCTGAATGCGTTATAATGAACGAAGGCCTTTTAGTTTTTATCGCTTTTCTTGGCGATGCCACACTTAAGTTGCAGAAACTGGTTAATATAATTTGCAATACAAGAATATGCGAGAAAGATGGAAAGTATGTTTCCATTCTTGAATTCCCCGGTGATATTTTGTTGATCCCACATTTCTGTCTTGGTGGACGTCTGAAAGGGAAGCAGTTCCAGTATCATTCTTCTCTCTCAAAAGACAGGGCCGAAACCTTATTCGAATCACTGTTTGATAAGTGTCGTACTTTTGCCACGTCCCATTCTGAATGGACTTCATCGGGTTGCCGTGTTTTCGCCGGCACCTTTGGTATTCGTCAAAATCTAGTCACCCACAGTAACGGCCCCTTTACTCATGTTGTCGAAATATAATGCTTAATGTATTTTATTTCTGTGAAAAGTGTGTTGATTCTATATGCTTGGATGAAGCCGGTTTTTTGCTACCGTTCTGAATTTAATGCTCAAGTTTTTTGAACTGTTTTCGCCCGCGTTAATGAGGAATGTCTTTGAGTTTTTTTAACATTATCGTGTGCCTGTCTACCCAACGAACATCATTGATTTTATGTGCCTTCATTTGTTTTTTGTTGACTACTTTTTTAGTATGATTGAGATCACAGCCAATGATCGTCTGGGCAAAAAGGTTAGGGTTAAATGCAATCCTACCGACACTATTGCCGATTTGAAGAAATTAATAGCCGCTCAAACTGGGACAAAGTGGGATAGGATTATCCTCAAGAAATGGTATAACGTCTACAAGGACCCTGTTACGTTGGCAGACTACGAGATCAAAGACGGAATGAATTTAGAATTGTACTATAAATAAATTTTTTGATGTTTTTGACAAGCCTTTGTGATTACCCCTATCGTTCGCTGTGGGTTTTTTTCCTAAGTTTAAGATATTCATCAACAGGTGATTTCTTGGTTGTTGCTTCTGATTCACTCTTATGTCATTTGGTACCCTTTTCAGCCCCCCAGTTTCGGTTTTGTTGTTTCTCGATACGAGGCTCGAGCGTTGTGCTACGTTTTCCCTTCATTATTGGCCCGTGCTTGGTTTTCAGCTTCATATTGTCTTTCCTGTTGCTCCATTTGACGCAACTAATGCATCATACATACGGATGCCTTAGATACTATCCTGTGTTTTGGGTACTCATACTTCGTGCGCGTCATTTCTGACGTTCCCTCACGCTGTACCCATGCAATTTGTCATATGGGCTGCGCTGTTCACAGTAGTGTGCGGTTCGGGGGGGTGAGAATGGGGAGGGGGCGAGTTGGATACCTTAAAGCTCTTAAACGAGTTTGTTGGATTTCATTTTTAGCAGTCTAACCAGGTAGCTACCCCAGTGCATCACATGTCTTATAACTGAGTAGATGATGTCGGACCTGATGGTTTTAGGCCAAATTAACTGTCTGACAATCTCCTGAATTGTCACCACCACGGCTTTCCAGGACATCGGTCGGCTTCAGTTTCAATCACGATGTGTGGATTACATTGATTGCTACTGATTGACGCTAGTAGCATTTTTTAAACCTAAGATAACTTGCAGTCGAGAAACAAATAGTTTTTTATTCACTAGTGTTGAGTCGTGCAAAACAACTCGAAATAAGGTAATAAGGCAATGTTAATTTGCACTACAAGGACAACTACTGAGAGATAGTAAAACTGTAAGCGACTGTTTTTAAGGAATAGCTATTCGGGTCATCTTAACAACTCAAGAAAATATCTTGTCGATAGGATGAAAAACCTGGGCTTTGAAACTTCAAAGGGATTGCCGAGAAGGGAAAGGCCGTGTATGTAAAGTGGGGTACCAAAACAACTTGTTGCCTCTCTTTGAGCCACGAGTGTTGAGCTATTTCGCATGACAGTCAACGAGAAAAATATCTTCAAGGCTAGCCGCAACCTGGGGCTATGAGGAGATGGATGTGTGAGTACCAGAAGGTTACGTCAAAACAGGTTTTCACTCTAACATTGGCAGGGGTGGATTGGCTGCTTCTTTCCGTAAAATCCTCATGTCTGACACCCACTCCAGACAACCGTGGTCCACTCTGACTGGATACAGTATTCTTTTTCGCTGTGTGCATAGAGGTTAGGGGACAAAGTCATAACACTGATTTCATGTGGGCGGCATTGTCGAAGTTGAAAATTTGCGTTGGCAAGTTTATGGTATTCATAAACATAAGGCATTTCATCTGACTATTATTACACTCAGTTTCAAGCCTTTATGAGGCCTTCACTTATGAGGCTTTCCACCCCTTACACCCCTTACACCAGCCTCTCGGGTATGCAACGTCCTGTAAATATATCTAACTCCGTACAACCTGTCTCTCCCTCTCTTTCCATCACCTTTTCGACGTCGACTAGTCATTTATTCTTTCGCGGACTTTTATCAATTTATGGGACAGTGAGGACAGGACAAAAAATTACGCAAATGCCATTTTTTGCCCAAATTTTGCTCGAATTAGTAGGAACGTTAGGAAGTGAAGCCCAATTGTTGCCAGAATGTGTAAAACAGCCTCACACACCAAACGGAAGACAGCATTGAATAAAGGAGGAGGGGGAGGAAGAGGACATTTTGACCACTAAGTGGCTAAGTGTCTCCGGACTAAGGCTCCCTGAGGCCAAATTCACGCCATATGCATTTTCCTGACCTTGGCTAATCAGTTGCAAGTCCCACCAATAGGAGAACAGCATGCAACTTAGCGGTTGTATACACTCACCGCCTTCACGAGCGCGTATTTAAACGCATTGCCAATGCGCGATCTCTCCATTTTCTTTTCCCTCGTGTGGATTTGATTGTGTGCGCTTTTCTTCTGCAGTTGCTTCGTAATGCAGTATATTGGACGAATATTTTCGTCAGCAAAACGCATGTACAGTGACATCAATAGTGCCACTCTGAGTGGAGCAATCGATGTCATTGTTGTCAAGTATCCCAACGGTACATTTGTCAGTTCCCCCTTTTACGTACAATTTGGCAAGACTGGTGTCTTTCGGCCCTGTGCTGACGAGGTGAGTAAATTACTTCACCTTTACAATGTCACCACTGCCTCTCCCCCCCCAACTCTTCCAGCTGCCCAACTCCGGCCTATTTTCATAGTATTCAACCCTGGCTAGCTGGATGTACGCCTCGAGGGTGGTGACGTGAATCTATTGAAGTCGGAGGGTATCCTGACTAAAAACAGAGGCAGAATTAGGGCAACATCCTTCCACTGAAAGATTTCTCACCTACCGACTGTAGCACATACCAGCAGAAGTGTTGAGTGCACCTGAAAGTGTGCAGTCTTTTGTCAAGGACGCAACAAATGTCGCAAACGCTATATCCACTCTATCAAGTTTACGTGACAATAATCGACAATCACTTGCGCTTTCCCCTCCTCCCAACCTCTAGATGGAGAAAAAAAAGTTGGAAATGTTCATCTCACCTAATAGTCATCGTCTAATAGTGCCTCTTCCCTTTAACCCTTTTTCAAACAAAGCTGTCATTTACCACTAATGGAGGTTCGGTTTGTGCGAATATCAATTATATGCGGCGAATGCCATAAGAAATGCGTTTCCTGGCTCCTTATTCCCTTTTTTTTCGACCTTCACAGGTAGAAGTCACGATCAATGGGATTCCACGCACCGACCTGCGTATGCGTGTAAACAGGTTTGGTCAGGCGTACTTTGACGATCCAGTGAGTTTTCGCGTTTCGTGTTTATAATGATGTCTGTCAAATCTGCTAGGCAAAACACGTAGGCTAAGTCCATCGAATATGCTTCAGGCTTCCAGTGCCTCGTCTATTCCCCACACAAAAGGACCTTTTAGTTCTCAGATTAACGGTAATCTGAGAAGAAGTGAACGAGGCCGGCGAGAGGACGGATGAGATTTGGCAATTTGATAGCGTGTGAGCACGAACAGTCGTGTCAGGGTAAAGAGGCATACAACCTCAAAGGAGGGTGAAAATGCCCGAAGTTTCCACGTTTTCTTTTATACTGAACATTTCCGCCCCACGGGTCTTCAAGTGGCTTACTTTAAATCCGTGAATTGATAATTTTATTCTCTTCTCCATCCTCTATCCTCATAGGACGCGGTGGACGATGAGGGAAGATGCGACTCTCCAACCTTGGATTCTGGAATCCAATTTGGTAAATTTGTTCTTCTTAACTGCTTATTATACTACTGAAATCTCCTAGAACTAAGTCATGTCCTGCCAACTGGAGGCATCGGTAGACTTAGCGTTGAATTCCACACTAAGTGGTAATTTCTTTAACTCGCAGACTTTCAGTCCGGACCAAGTCCATCGAACTCTGACACTTGTCACTCCCCTACGTTGTCGGATATGATAGCCAAAAGCCAAAATCCGTCTTCAACCTCCTCCGATGTGGCACAGGACCTCCTTCAGTCTGTTCACCTTCTACTCCAGAATTCCGACTTTCAGTAAGTGAGGCTACAGTCTGATATATTTTCTGCCTTACCATCCCTTTAATGTGATCCACCTACTTCGTTATTCTTTTAACTCGAAATCTTGTTAACGTAAGCGGCACTACTCTTTGAAGGAGATCGATTGAGGAGGACCTTGCAATCGGATAATCCAGCAGTGAATTTGATTTACACTAAAGCCCTGTGTTAAGGCGCTTGTGAATACCGGATGCGCCATCACACACCATCATGTGTGATGTTTTCGCCTCATTAATCGCATTAGTTTAGTTGAAGCGAATAGTTGAAAGCATTTCAATGAAGCAACATCTCTAGCCTAGCTGTCTCATCAAGCCGCTTCCCTCCTCCTTCTCCTTTTCTCTTCTCTCACACACCATTCATTTGTCAAAAGTTATACGAAATCACCATTAACACAATAACTCTACCACACACACATAGATGCGCATTGTCGACTCCTCTTTGCTGTTGTCCGACGCGGTGGTTGGTAGCAGTCTTTTCCCTTGTGCCCACAGATTCAGCAGTTTAGTGAGTTGATTTGAGGTCTCTTGAATGGGGTCCTCCCACCCCACTTACTCCACGTCGACCCGGTCTAAAGCGTAACGTCCATAAGTGGGATGCCAGCCTTAATTACATGTTGTCATCTCCTCCGCTTTTGACATATTTTATCCCTTCTCCGCCACATCCAAACTCCATTCCAATCCCATTGCGGACCGAAAATCTGCCTACTCTCCCCTTCGACTGTAAATATTGTTGTTTATAGTGGAATCTGCTGCATCACAGAGCCTTAAAAAATCGTAAGACACTGTGAAACCTCTCCAAAATCGAAATGACGCTAATTACGCAGCCCTCGATGGTTCCTTACAGTGAATTCGAGTCCAACATTCAATGGTGGAATCAGGAGTACAGGACCTCACCCTCCATGCAAATTCAGACCTATCAACTCACCGACGAGCAAAAGAAGGCCGCAGAAACCAGCCCTCGATCAGCCAAAAACGGAGTATGGGCGTACTGGGACCACAAGTGGTATTCGTGGCGCACGGCCAACATTAAGATGCGCTTCTTACGGAACTTTGACGCCTCCCCACCTCCGGTAACACCTTGTTGCTGTCTATTCGCCCATAATATTTCCTCACCTGCCTTGAAGTATGAGCTGATCAGTGGAAGAGCAGTCTGTTCCACTTTCAGTCATTCTTGTTGTTTCGTGGGTTTAAGGTGAAGGAGAGGAGTTTTCGTTTTATGTACTTTTTACGCGGTCGGTCGTTTTACTCCTTTGACCTCAAAAATTCAGGCCTCCCAGCATTCTAAATTACCAAAAGTAAACAAATGAGAGTTCTGGCTCAGTAACGTGATACGCGAATGATTATATAAAACCTCCAGGTAGAAAGGGGAACTCGAAGAGTCGAAGTGGAGCTAACTGGTTTGAGTCGAACGACCCGATTTGCGTCTTATCTATCCTCACCAAAATGCTGGTTTGTTAGTTCTTTTTTAACCCTACCTTTACAGTACTTCGACGAGTTGGAGTCTAAAATGATGGAGGTTGACCGCGAAAATCCGGCCTTCGTACTGCTTCCCACCTCGCCGCCCCATTCGGAGGAGAAGGAGGGCACGCAATTTGAGGTGGATCACCTGGAGAGCGGTGAAACAACGAAGAAGCCTCCTACACTGGTTCTATTCAAACCGTCACATGACGGTGGGGATGACACATCTGATAACCACCGAATTGGATATGAGTAAGCGACCCCCACACACTCGTGATGATCCTCGTTTGGTGAAAGCGGTGACCTCTTATTAAAGGATATGTTTTATGATACTACGACTGGGACACTCAAAAAAATTGTATTCCAACACCATAAACCCATTCCTCCACCCTCCCCAACCCTCACAATCCCTTTCCACCGCCTCCAAATGCCCCAAGACGTGAAATTTTATAACCAGGCGACATTTTAGTAGGCGACAGAGGCGTCTGCCTTAAAGTAGTCTTCCGAGTTTGTGAACCTAAGCGAGCCCCCATCGGATTGGTGGAAGAGGCCTTTCCGACCCATCCTACGGGTTAGCCAAACGTATAAACGAGCCCCGAAGGAGACGTCCGGCAACCATGATGGCACCTAGACCCAATCTGATGCTTCTATTTGTTCATAGGGGCAAACACGCCTCCTCTCTGCCAGGTTCCCCTCCAGCCTCCTCGGATTCTCCTGAATTAGCCTACTTCTCCGACGGTCATTCACCGAAGGATTATGAGGAGGAGGAGGACGAGATGGGACGGCTCAGCTGGCGTTCCTACGGTCAGTGGGAACAATCCGGCAATTCTCGCGCCTTCAAACTTAGCTCTGAAGACATTGTAAGTCTCTTCGCCGCAGTTCTTCGACTCTTTGTTGATACTTGCAAGTCTAGTAATTTTTTGGGAGATTGTAGAAGCGGCTGAACCTCGATGATGGCACAAATGAGGCTGTATTTACTACTATCAACAAGTATCAAGGCACATGCACTTGCTACTGCCTCATCTACGTATGGAACCACAATGACAGAGTTGTCGTCTCCGACATCGACGGCACCATCACCAAGTGCGTAATTTCTGTTTCTACTGCAAGTGGTATTGCAGAATGTCCGAGTTTTTCACTCTTCCTTTCCCCCTTCTTGTTGCCATTTTAAGGTCCGATCTGCTAGGTCACGTGCTGCATTGGGTGGGATTTGAGTGGACCCACCTTGGAGTGATTCAACTCTACAAGAAGATAGCCGAAAACGGCTTCCGTTTGATGTACCTCTCAGCCAGGGCTATCGGTCAGGCGAATCCTACACGAAGCTTCCTGGAGGGCCTAGAACAAGACAACGAGAAATTGCCAGCCGGACCCATCATCCTCTCGCCAAACTCACTTATCACCACCATCCAAATGTACGTTTGAATGTTTAGTCGTGGCCGAGTTTTTAGTCTAACTTAATGCAACCATAGAAGATTTGTTTCTACGCAACGCGAGGTGCACCCATTTTAAGTAATTTCGGCCGGACGGATATCTTAACGAGTTAAACTGAGAGGACTGCTATTGAGTGGGAGAAGTGACGACGTTGCCCCGACCAAGACGATCACTTCAAAAGTTGGGTTTGGGTGCGCCGAGGCTATGCCAACTGGTTCAATGCTCTGCGTGTAGGCTTCAGAGATAGACTCGATACGGTACAAAGTGCTGGAAGAATTGGAAATGCGTGACTAAAGGGATTGGACTTGTACCCCCTTTCATTTCTCCAGGGAAATCATACAAAAGCGCCCTCAAGTCCTGAAAATTGCCAACCTCAAACGACTCGGACAGCTTTTCCGACAGGAGAACCCCACAGCGCCCTGCCCCTTCTACGCGGGTTTCGGAAATCGTGTAAGCGACATTGAGACCTACCGAACGATTGGCATTCCTGACTCACGCATCTTCATTGTGAATCCCGAGGGAATTATTGAGACTCCCACTGGTCTTAAGCTTTTATCAGGCTACACGAAGCTTTACGAGATGGCCGATGTGATATTCCCACCGGAAAATCAGAAATTACCGGATAGCGCAAAATACTCCAATTTCTCTTTCTGGCGTGACGACTACGCCAACGAGATCAGGCTATGAGAGGAGAGACCGAGAACGACCTCGCCCCTCTCTGTACAGCTTCTATTGAGATTTAATTCCAAATCTTAACTTATTTATGCCTCATATTTTTCTACTGTCAACATTTACATTGAATGAACTCGGTGTAGCAGTACCCCGACTTCTTCCTTGGACTCTAGTGGGACTTTAATTTAGTACTCAATCGATGTTACGCACAGAAAAAAACTTGTAACAGTGCAGCAAAACCATTTCAAGCTCACTTTTCTTTCATTCGTCTCTATCGTGACGCGGATGCGGCGTATCCACGCAGAATTGTTGATTAAAAGTGAACTGGTGGCACATCCAGCCCCTCCTAGATCTTGTCCCAGCTTAGAACGACCGTGGAAATAGTCTTGGTGCCCACGTGCCGTCGATAATGAAGAATTGAGAAGTCCAAAGGAAGGAAAAATATCTCGACAGTATCAAATACCGCAGGTCTAAATTTTAACTAACTTTCGTTCAGGTCTCCGAACAGCGTAGGGGAGTGCGTCCAAAGCGTAGAACTGAAGGTTTAATAACTTTCTCCACCCATTTTGGTACAGTAGTGGACCCTCCTTCCGGGTCATTTGTAGGTCGATGAAGTCGAAATTTGAGGTACGCCAGAAAAGAGACAACTCATGCAAACGAGGCGTTCTTCACTAGAATCATCGTTACTTCCAACTAACACTGACAAAACGTCACTGTGCAGGCGTTAAAAGTAACAAACTATGAGATTTTGAAAAGACAACTCAAACAGGTGAATTAGAATCAAAGGTGACACGTAGAGCTACCATCATTAATACATATTAACGCAAGGCGAACTTGGGGCCCAGCTGCCATTGTTGCGATTACGAGTATGTGACCCTAAACGACACAATCACGGCACGCAATTGTTTAGAACAAAACATGTAGATGTTCACTTTACTTGACACAAATGTACAATGATTTATGCAATGGCTTCATTCGCCGCGGTATTCACAACGGAGTCGTCCACTTCCATCCTGTAAGAGAACACAAGGTAGAAAAAAACCCACTCCTGATGGCTGAAATAAGTGGTGGAGAGAAGAAATTGAATTCACACATTATCTGAAACTGCTAAACTGCTCTAAACAGATGGCGTAACTCAACTGTAGAAGCAGTCAAAATAAACCTCGAAATATGGACAAAGACATTCCAGGTTAATGATGATGATAACCAGTTAGCCTCAACACAAGTAAAAGACGATGGGTGTGCGTAAACAAGTCACAGTCCTGGGTTGTGGTGCGCAACCTAGGAGACCAAACACTTACGGCACAACAGGCTGATTAGATACGGAATGAGGCTCATTGGTGGTGCGGTTTTCCGCTTCTGGCGTCTTCGCCCACTCCAAAATGTGATTGCAACGAGACGTATCAAAGAGATAATCCATCACAGTCATCTGTTCCTCCAGGCGATTCAGACGCTGGTAATGTCGAGCTGTAAATGAATTCATGTAATTGCGAGAACACACTTTTCACGCTTACGCCTAAAAAATAGCAATCTCCTACCGAAAAAAAACGCAAGGACGATTCAAGACGACAAAATAACAAACAAACGTAATCGCCATATTGTGTCATTGAGGAATAAGTCTGTTTCGCTTATCTTGATAAAGCGTAAAGGTTGAAGAGCAGCTCATCAATCACACCCTCCTATTGGAATGCCATAAGCACTTAACAGCACATTAACGCTCGCCGAGACAACAGGAGGCGAGTTGAAAGACGGCAGGACAGCGGCCTTTATAGAGGCTAGATGAATTATGACGAGACAACGACATCGCCAGAACCTTCCACCATATAATCATTCTCAAAATATTTCATCTACCCTTGTTGGGTCGATGGACGAACAGCAAAAAACCAGCATTCAATAAAGGAGTGACTCTTGCAAATTACAACATAGATAAATAGATATGATTCTCAATCACAGCAATCAGGAAACGCAATAGTAGAAGAAGAGGTTCATAAGCTTTCGAAATAGCTTGCTTTTCCAGTTGGGTGAAGAGACTATTCCGAGTCTATGTGCCCTTCAAGGCACATATTGTCACAGCAATGCATTGAGGGGCCGCCTAAGTCTATTCGGTAAGCTAGTGGCGAGAGATCAGATTATCTTGAGGGTTAGGGGTGCGCCGTCTGCTCATAAATTTCCCTAATTAATGACACAAAGACGCAATTGCATGGTCAGAGTGAGGGATGGATCCACCCATCCGATGGTCTATGATCAAAATAGGTGAGAATAGGAAGGATAGAACATAACTCACCAGTGTAAGGAATAAAGGCGGTAACGACATGACCGATGCCTGGCCACCTCAATAGTCGTTCAGGCGCCCAGTTGGAGACGACCCAATTAAAGACGCGTTGTGCCACCACACAGGTCCGAGCTCGTGTGTTCCAGTGTACCGCGTACTTCAACAAACGCTGCACCATTTCTTCCGAAGGCGCTTCCCCGGGAGCTGGTGGTTTCGGGACTAGGTTGAACAGCGCCTGTTCCAGTGGTTTCAGCTGATCGCTGTCATCAGATTGTGATTTCGTTAGACCCTCGTTGAGGCTGATTTCTGAGATTAAAAGAGAGGCTTCGTGTGAAAACCCCTTTTTCATTTGAGGTGGGGTGGGGATAAAAGCATGACACCTGACGTCATGGTATAACCAAACTGCCTATGTAATCCAATTCCACTCGTTTCACGTCTAGATTACAGTACCAGTTGTGTGCGTGTGTAGACACAAAAGGAGACTTAAGAGTAGGTGAAGACGGATAGCATGACGCAAACCCTCAGGAACCAACACATGCATCGTGGCAAGTGGGGACCAAGTTGATGTCGGTTGAAATGATACAAGGGGAAGAGAAAGAGGGTTTAAATTTCACACGCATAAAACGATGAAAGTGGGGAATACTACATCGCACAATAAATGTGTCAATTCGTTCGTAGTTGGCACATGTGGCGCCATCAAAATTGCTACCCTCGTCGCAATTTTAATTACATCTAACACCCGATTGACGCCTGGGATGTGGAAACGTAAATAAGGAGCGGACAAGACTATCTGCCATAGTACTAAAGTCACATGCAAACGTCGAAGAAAACAAAGTTACTAAAGTAAATTAAGTGACAGAATTCGTCTTAAAAAACGCTCACCAAAAGAGCAATCTCCTAACCTGAAGACGTTCTGTTTGGGCAAGGGAACTACGTAAGTCCCAGTTTTACTCGAAAGCATCGTTATAATTCAGCTAACCAAAGGGCTTCGGATCCAGAAAAAGAGCAAAACAGATAACGTCCGGGAGGAAAATTAATGGTAAGAACGAAAAAGGACCAACTCATATAATCTGAGTTGAGGCTTCAGTCAATCAAAGGCGGGATCCATGTGGAACAAGAATTAGGGAGCAAATTGCTTTATGGTGGACCAAAAATGGTATAAGGAGAAAAACCTTCGAAATGCGTATGTTTACCTAATTTAAAAATGTGATCACCGCACCCTAAACTCCCGAAGCAAAACCAATTTGAGGTGAAAAGAGGAATTTAAAAACACATACCTTGTATAATCTCAAAGGCTCGCTGCGGCTTATCTAACTTCACAGCAAGTTGTAAGGCCTTCCCATACCGCTTATTTTTGAGTAAATTTTCAAACTCTTGTTGCCTGCAAAAGAGAAACTAATGCACACGAATAAAGATACCGACGGAAAGATCAAGGAGTGAACTCACGTCTTGACAAATTCTTCAACTGCTGCGGTACTCTCTTTCACGCTCTCCACAGTCGTATCCTACAAAAAGTCTCAGGACATCAGGATGCAGTAAAAAAATCAGGGCTCCAACAAGAATAGGTAAAAACTTGATTTACCTGAAAGAAACATATCGTGGCATCTTCACCTCCAGTATAGAATCCGCCTTCATCTGGACGAACAGCAATCGCCCAAACACGTCCCTCATGAGCCTCCATCACGTTAGGCGCCTTCCCATCACCGGAGACGGCAGAATTCACATTCTTCCTCGAAATGTTCCATAGTCGTACAATACCTCTTTGATCGCTAAAAAGCAACGAAATCAGGTATAAACAATAAGATAGCGACCGTGGAGTGAGGCATCGAAGGTGCATTCTAAAGTATACATTATGGACATAATTTTCACGTCCAGGCAATTTCTGTAGGAGTATTTCGAACAAGGTTTTGAACTAGCTCATGAAATTAAACAAATGAATGCTGGTGTGTAACATTGAGTGGAAATCGAACAAAAAAGAACCCTACTAAATCAAGTTAGTAAGACATACCAGGAAAGAATTTGGCGTCCTTTTGATATGAATTCAGCGCGGTAGACAGGATCTTCGTGTCCCTCTAGTGTCTAAATTGAGGCAGAGGTTCACATTTGGCTTCAGAGAAACTAAATTAATAATTCATAATTAAATGGAATTCACCTGAATACAGGTCATATTCTTAAGATTCCAGAGGCGCAGATCTTTGTCTCCGGAAGCTGTGAGAAGAACCTATCCACAATAAACTAAGGGAACTAAGAAAAACAAAGGGGAATAATGATAGGATATTGAACTCGAAACATACTCGCTCGTGATCTGAGAAACGCACAGACCAAACACCGCGGTTGTGACCTAACAAGGAAGCAACCAATTGGACCTTCATATTCTTTCCCGTAAGCAAACTATCCAAGGACCAAACCTAAATGGAATGTCGGTCTATTGTAAATTGTGAATAGAGAGGACAAGATTGAGAATGAGGTAGCACTCACCTTAGCCTTCTTATCGCGAGACCCAGTTGCCAGGAATCGTCCATTGGCCGATACATGGAGGCAATTTATGGCTCCGTCATGAGCACTTCGAATGGATGCGCCTTCCTGAAGAACAGCGGCTTCTTCAGGTGGCTTCTCAACATCTTCCAAATTTAATACCCACGTTTTAAGCAAACCGTCGGTTGAGGCTGAAAATACAGCCGAAGAATCCCTACAGGTGCAGAACAATTTAAGTCAGTTTGACAAACTAATGTTCATAGGCGAATAAGTTATTTTGATTTGAGAAAACAGAATAAACGCTGCGCCGACCTTAATTATTAATCTTCTTGAAATTGTGCCTTTTATACTTAGACAGAAGCTAGAAAACTAGCACAAGTGAATAGAAATGTGGAAAACATGTTGTTTTTGGGAAACGGAAACTCCGTGCTCACGTGGATACAATACACAGAGAATCAAAATATAAGAGCAAACAACCTTGCAAAACAAACCGCAGAAATATGGGCATTATGCGCCTCCTTTGTGTACGCCCTTGAAATAAGTCGTGGTTTCTCAGCTGTCTTTGCAGATTCGCAAAGTTGCCAAAGACAGAGCGCTTGATCATGACCTCCCGTAATGAGCCATAGTCCACAACCTGAAACTGCCATATCTCCGATCACTGCCGTGTGCGGACTTTGAATTAAGTGACACATCCATGAACCGGGTGAGGCAGTAGACCCCGGGGGGTTAGCGAACATTTTGAGGTTTGTTGAAGAATCTGCCAGGATTAAGAAATTCTTTGCTGATCCCATCAAACACAGCTGATCGACTGAGCCTATTTCACCCGTAAACTGAGAAAAAACTATCGTGATAAGTCTGAAATATTCAGCGGCAGCAACAAAAAGTTAAGGGAAATTACCTCGTGAAATAGAGCGAAATTCGTTGCATTGTAAAGTTCGACATGACTGCTCCTCCGAGAAAGCACCAGAACATAAGGGTTGTCTAAAGAAGTAGAAATCTGAAAAAGGGAAAGACACGACACAGAATGAAGGCCAAAGTCGAGATCTTTCTCCCCAGCTGATTGAGAGGAATGACTGGTGGGTCCACGGAGTTCCAAAACACAACGAGACGTTTTAGAGCACCACACGCGGACAATACCCCACTGACCGCCAGCAGCTAAATAATTACTCATTTTATTTTCCGATGAGGCGATATGGTCTTTTAACGATCCTGGTGGCAGATAAACTACAGATTGAAGACTCTAAAGAAAAATAAGGAATAAAGCAACAATCTACCTCAAACGACGGTATAGTATTGGTACGACACATCGTTTTAGTGGACCAAACGATAATTACTTTGTCATGTCCACACCTAAAAGAACATTCAAGTTGAAAATAAGAGTGCGATGTACGTTGCGAATTCATCGCCTTGCGAGGAAAATGCGATATCAGTCACATTTCCCTGATGTCCTTGTAAAGTAGTTACTTTTTCTCCGGTCTCAGTGTTCCAAACAATCAAGTCAACTTCTCCAAGTGAACAGGAGAACAACAGCGGTTTGGTCGAATGGAAACGGAGCAAACTAAAGTTAAGACAAAAATAATGACGATGTGGTATGTAAGAAGCATTGTCAGTTTGATGCACTATGACGTACGTAATTTTTGAAGTATGGGACTTGCAGCTGGCAACGAATCCTTCACGATTACCAATATGCCAAATGCGGATAGTGCAGTCACTAGAGCCGGTCGCAAGCCGAGTGGCGTTCGAGTTCAAAGCCATTACAACAACAATTTTTGAGTGTGAAGACTATTAATAGCAAGTGAACAAATGCAATTACATTCCATCTCGATGTGACTTTGTGCAGGAATCTATCGTATCGAGCAAGAAGCAGGCTTTTCGTGGCGAGAAAAATTGTCTGAAGGTAAAGGAATGGGACAATCCTACATTATCATTAAGACTAGCAACATAGGCTGTGATCTCATCAGAGATTCCATGACATTCCTCAAATTCATTTAAATTAGAAGGATGAGTTGCGCACAACTTCAAGCGCGCTTCGTCTTCCCTAGCACAGATGAGAACCCCGTCATTACAAAACTAGTGTAAATTGAAATCAAGCTTACGTATATAGGATTTGGATCCGAAAAATGTGGAGCAAATCGCGATTTCAAGGAAAAACTAAGACAAATGAGATAAAACAACACCCACGTTGACTTTAACTTAAAATCCATGGTTAGAGAAAACAACTGAACGGCGCGTGCTCGCCCCAACTTGAGCGGCCCTCTTAAAAACACGAGAATTTAAAAACGTTGCGTGTTTGTACCCGCAGAAGGTATCTTATTTCAGCCTCCACAGGGGCTACACAACACGGCACGTATTAAATAAAAAATGTTAACATCAGGATTGCTTTTTAGATTCTTACAAATTGTTTTATAGCCACTTGCACAATATTAGCAAGTTGAGGAAACACCCGTTAGCGCAAATGGCCCAGCCACCCGGAAAGCGTACCAAATCCCAGAAAGTAGTGAAGATATCTATCACTGCAAGAGGGGTTAAAGACAGATCTTACGCCAGTGGCACGGTTGTGCTTGCCGGTTGCATAAACCGTCAATGAGTATACCACTCTTATTATACGTCCTCACCGTAGCTGCTCTTCTTGAACAAGATTTGGACTTGAAGAACATATGAACGTCCTAATTTTTTTTTCATACATCACAATTATTTTATATGTTTGTAATATCTTAAATGCAACAAATTTTAAGCCTTGTAAAATTTTTCAATCATAAATTTATATTTTTAGAATGTTAAATTTGTTTTTGCGTCTTTAATCTATATTGTTTATTTTTACCAACTGACATGTTTTTAGGTTAAACGCGAGAAATAGTAACGATTATTCTGGGATGGATTCGGATTCGTATAATTCTTCCCCTAACGTCCTTCTTATCTATGAACGCAGCAATATAATATCTTCTAAACCTTATAATAATGCTGGGTCTTACCAGAATAACCGCATTGTCACTAGTAGTAGTTTCATTTATTTTAACATCTTTTCTTGCGATAGACAGCAATGATGCGTACCATTATGATCAGTCAAGAGAAGTAAATATCTGTCAATATATAACATTGTTAGATTTCCGATCGGTTTCTGAGCAAAACTTTACAAACTTGTTCGATTCCTAGCAACTACCTAACTAGAAATACAAACGGAACTAAATTTGGATATACTACCTACAATATCACTGTTACTGTTGCGAACGAAAAGTCATCAGGAACGTCTGCTTTGGTAAGTGATTTGTAATATACGCATCATATGTCCAGTTATTCTTTAAGTTGGCACAAAACTACGTTTTTTATATAATCATTTTATTAGTCTCCAAAAAGAGTAGACGTACCGTCATTATCTTACTCACAAACGTAATTCTTTTTCTATTTACACTTGTGGACGAATATATATGGCGATGTGTAACCGTTTTAGGTGTAAAATATTTCCATTTAGATTCTCCTTCGTCTTAAAGGCGATAAGGGAGTCTCTCAGGCCATTAAACTGAATGGAAGCCCAAATGCAACTGTGCTTGAACGCGGCATCTCAAGCGAATTTCAAATCCACTGCAGAGACGTAGGCGAGTTGGCTACCATCTCCCTCGAGGTACTAAAACTATTTCTATTGTTCTCACAACATCTTTCACGAGGCTGCTTTCTTGCAGGGAACGTCTTTGTTCACTTCTCTTAATTTGAAGTTCACCCGTTTTTGGAAACTTGTCACACAGACGCAGAATTTGTCATTCTACTTGATTCTTCTAACATATATTTTTAATTGTGCTTACGTACAAGCAATGTTCAATGTATCTCCAATTTCCCTTCTTTAACTATTGCCATAAACACCACGACCTGCTTACGACTAGCTTCTCCTTTGGAATGCCTGCGATACAGAAGAATAAAAAAAGCGATTAATGAATTGCAGAACAAGGGAACAAAGTCCGATGATGGATTGCTGCTCTCAAGTGTACAGATTACTCAGCCTACCACAAACAAAACCTGGCTGTTCCCGATAGGAAAATGGCTGACAAACGTTGGTGGCGAGCATCCAGCGATTCGTGACTTCAAAGGCAAACGTGTTAAGCTGACAGGCAAGTGTTGTTACATACAATTAATTCAATTTACCTGTTTTGTAACTTAGCGACGCAAATTTTTCCTTCCCCCTAGACACACACCTCTGTTCACTTTCAACGATTCTAAAAGCCCCTAAAGTTTATGCATTCGTTGCTTTTATTATTGTGCAGATTATCGCATCACTGTGGTGACGGGAGACTTTGAAGGCGCCGGTACTGACAGTCGAGTGTCTCTTGTAATGTTTGGCGCAAATGGCGAAAGTCCTCAATTCGAATTATCATCATCAGATCGGCGTGATCTTTTCTCTTCTGGCTCCGTCTCCAAGTTTATAATTCGTACTGCCAACCTGGGGGATATCTCCCACATCCGTGTCTTTCGCGATGCCAGCGGTTCAATGTCTGGGTGGTTCCTGAAGAGAATTTCGTAGAGGACCCCTCTCGACCACAATGTTGCTACCTCTTCAACTGTAATGATTGGATTTCTCTCGCTGAAATGGATGATCCGAGCAGTTCACATATGATCAAAAGCGAGGCTTCCAAAACTCACCGCGGTGAGTCCTCTAAGTCTATAACGCCAAAAAATGACGGTCACCTTGTTTATTTTTTATTATTGAAGGCCTTTGTGTGGGATCTCATGTGAAGGAATGAAAAATTCTCTTTGAGACACACCAACATTTTGGAGCATAACTTAATTCCCATCAAAGCTCACATACACACCCCTACTCGTGCATTTATTATAATTCCTGATTTTGGCAAATTACCAAAAGATGAAATGGAGTCAAGTCATCGGTATAATGTCAAAATGACTAGAAAGCCAATCCCATCAATCACTGGCACGTAAATAAGTCTTCATCACGCAACACCAATTTACTCTTCGTTAAGTTGATCATGCGGTTACTTCAACCTTGACTACTATGAGGTCTTTTGTCGACAAGCGCAAACGTCACAGGGAAGGCAAAATATGTGACGGCACAGGAGACTACTCGAGGTTGAGTGAAAACAGGTAGAAGTTGGGTTACACCCTCCTGCCTCCTCCACTCCCGTCACCATGGATTATGAGTGTTAGGCTACCAGTTGCACCCTGCCTCGTCGAAATGACTGGGTTGAAGATAAACTATAGCCTAATAGAAATGAGAGAGTGTCAAACGTTTTCACCTTAGCATCATCTTTGAATAAAATAACACCATTATCGTTAGAATAGATTCATCATGAGGCAAGTAGCGGCATGAGGTGGCTACTGAATTCCTCAACTGGCAGTAGTATATTTTGTCGGTGGTCAAAGTGACATTAAGTGACGTTACTGGATTTATATTCATCGTCTCTCCCACCAGGCCATGAATACCGGGTGACCTTCTACACCGCTGAGGCTCGAGGCGCGGGTACAACATCGGATGTTTTCATGAAGCTTTACGGTCGAGAGGGCGTTGATCGTGAACGCTGGTTTAGTAGTAACCATCCAGGTCAATTTGAGGTGGACGGATCGACTATTCAATTTCGAGTGACAACCAATCAACCCTTGGGTGATCTCACCAAGGTTAAAGTGGGTTTAGAAGCCAAAGGCAAATCACCCAATTGGCTTTTGGAGAAGGTTAGTGTGCTATTTGCCCATCGATTGTACTCAAACCCCGTTAAGTGATGAATAGGGAACGCCGAATCGAAAGTAGGGCGTTAAAAGGCCTTTGTTCTGATCTAAAGCCTTCTTTCAACCAGTCTGCACATTTTGACAGTATCATATTCTCTCACTGGCTCGCTCTGGGACCTCACGTACTGGCCCCGGGTTCACATGGCTGCGCGTGTTCCCGCTACTTGAATGCAGTTTTACCAATTTTTCCTCCCTACATACTCTTCCTACGTGTGTGTATGTGTGTGTGTGTACTATCATGGATTTTTCACACAGGCTCATTAGTGAACATGCCAATATCAGTCATGCGCTTTCTTTCAAACGTGCCACGAGTTTGGGGCAGAGAGGCAGATAACAACGACTTGGAAAGGTTGGGCAGGAGGCTGGGGGGAGGGGGTGGGAGCATGGGAGACAGGCAGGCTGGAGTCGGCGTGGAGAAACTTGAGCATGGCAAAGCGTAAAGTGCCTTTTCAACCTACCGTCAAGGCGATTATTTTTGCTGTTCAGAGAGAATAAAAACACTTAATTCATAGGGACATTCTGTCTAATGATCTAGTTGACTATTTATAATAAAAAAATTCAAGAAAAGACTAGAACTAAAGTGTCTATCCCAAAAACAAGTAGGGAATGGGCGAAGGCGAGAGAGTAGGAACAAGACTGGTAACAGCGACGCCCGGGTTGGAGGTGATTCTGAGAATTTGGCGGTGAAGTGCAGGTCAGAAAGGGCTTTTGTCATGCCATACGAAGCATTCCAAATTCTCACGCTTTTAACAATCACGTGTAAACTTCAAATTTGTGATTTACCCATTTCAGTGTCCGCAGATCGCTACTCCCTTCGAGCGTCCCACTCCTCGTCCCCAATTCATTTTCGTTTCGTCTTCCCATTTACCCTCACACTCTCCCGCCTACTTTCCTGATGATAATTTAAATCGCCAGGAGGATGTAGAAGGTAGCCCAGTGAATCGGAACAAATAGCACGGAGGGTGTTCTAAGCTAATTTCTGGTAGGGAAATTAAGTTGCGTTCTTCGAAACCCCGCCTTCTACCTCCCTCTCCATTCCCATCCACAACCCTGCATAAACCCTCATTGCACTCTCACTGTGTCTCTTTGAAAATACACGCACACATACCTTCAAGTCACACAGTCCTTTCTCCACCCCAAAATTACCCAACTGTGTGAAATTTCAGTAAAGTGGAGTAATTTCTCTGACATTAAATTGTAGGTGGTGGTGGAGGACGTGGAAAGCCAAAAAGTCTCAACTTTCCCCTGTGGACAATGGTTAATCCCTCAGACACTCGGCGCTACAGTCTTTCGACACCTTTTCGTGACTGGAGCAGACGCACAAACCCCTACGATTGCACGTAATGTTGGGTATCACATGTTAATTTTTTTAACTACCTCTAACTCAATGTAATGTCAAATTAAGTGGGGGAAAAGCCGTTCTATTATGTCTCCTTATAGGTCTTTCTCTCACCTCTTCCACCATTTACTCGCCTTGCCCGGCTTTATAGACCTCATCATCTTAGAGCCTTCGTACTTTGCCCCGTTTAACCACGCAAAGTTCCCTTCGCAGTAGTCGTAGACTTTGTGGTATCTGTCGAACAAGGGTCACTGTCAATCAGATTGCAAGTCAATTTAATCGGGTGCACTTTTTCATTTTTACGTTCAAGATCAAGGATTCGAGATGACATTAATCACCAAGAGTGGAAGTCAACCAGAGAGGGCCGTCGACGTCTACTTCTGCATGTTCGGGCCCAAAGTTAGGCGCTTCGACGAAGCAGCATTTAATGAGGCAATTACTAAGGGTAATTTCGCCCCTCTCGATAATCAGTGCTCTCCCATTATCTGCATTCCTGGAGAGCAGATAAAGATGAATGCAACGACTCTTGTAAAATTCAAGGTTGATGGCTGTCAACGTCTGTCTCCCTGTTCAAAACTCGCTCTGGGCCATGACGCTCCCATTGAGACGTCTGACTGGCTACTTGAAAAGGTCCTCTTTTTAACATAATACTATCTGATAAATGTTGGGAGGCGGAAAACTCATTTCGCTCTAACTTGTAGGTCCTCCTAAAATGTTTAAACACAGGTATTACCCAGACCTTCTGCTGCAAAAAGTGGTTCCCTTTCTATGACAGCAGGACGAAAAGGAAAGCTATTGACCCTCAGTACAGTGTAATGCCTGCGAAAAAGACCCCGGGTAAGTCCGCATCATTTTGGTCAAGAGTGGCACAACAATGGCCCTCCCGAAGCATTGGGTGAGGGCATTTGAAGATGTTGACTCCCACACCAAATAGAACCCTGACAATCCCTACTTATTTAAAAAAGTAGCGCCTTGGGGATGAGTTTCAAAATATGCACTAATATTATACCCGTTTCATTTTCACTAGTAGTTCCAGATGGCACCTGGCGGGCAGAAGTGTATACGAGCAAGATAGGCGGATCAGGGACATCGGCTCGAGTCTATATGACAGTTTATGGAGATCGAGGAAGAAGCGAGGACATTTGGCTCAACCAGACCTTAACTTCAGATAAGAATGCCATTTTCGAACAGGGTTCGTGCAAAATCTTCAAATTTAATCTGCCTGAAATTGGCATTCCTTACAAAATGCGCATTCGACACGACGGCACTGGCCACTCACCTAATTGGCACCTTGAAAAGGTAGTTTCTACTTATTTTGTTTTCAGTAACATGCCCGGCGTTCAAAGAATTATTGCTTCTTTAGATTATTTTGAAACATCTGCCAACACGAAAGACTTTCTTCTTCACTTGTGATAGGTGGCTTAACTTAAAGGGAGCCACTGTCTCACCCGTATGTGAGATGCCAGCATTTGGCTCTGATATTCCCCAGCCTGCAGCAGGTATGTTCATCCACTCTGCGAATATCCCAACTCATCCCCGCCCTCCCCTCCTCCCCCTCCACCTCGCTCTCTCCTATCCTCTACCTGTGCAAAAGACCATTATTAGGGTAGAAAGTTGACGTAGATCTGCTATGTTCTTCGCAATGCAGGGCTTCTGAGTGTCCGCGAAGGGAAGTTTGGGTCGATTCGGCCTAGTAGCCAAGCAAATTGCCAAAGAGAGCAAAGTACGATTAACCTTGAAAAGATTTTTCCTATCTCTCGTCCTTCCTCCTCCCCTCTGCTCAGTATTTCTCCGCTTACTCGAACCCTTCCTTTCAAGTATTCTCAGAACATAGCTCGGAGGGCGTTTGACAGCTCCACGGGATGAGTCTCCAATTGACATCAAGTGTACTTTTTAAGTACAACCTCAAGGGCCCCTTTACTAGAATTGGCGTATCCTATCAAAGGGGAGGTAGGGAGGGAAGGAAGAATAAATCTGCATTAATTTTCTAACGAGAGAGGATAAATAAGGCAATTTCAAATTTTACTTACGTGCGTACGTCTTCTTTCCCATTTAGTGAATCACTACCGTGTAACAGTATACACGGATGAACGATCAAGTGAACAATTCAACTCCCATGTGTTCATCAACATCATCGGCAGTCTCGGTGATACCGGTAATCGTGGTCTTCACAAAAAATATGGATTTTCACGAGGCAAGGTAATCTTGTCGCCCAAATCCACTCCAACCTCCACAATTTTAATAAGTTCCACTTGTCAGGTAGACAGTAAACATTACTAGGCTGGAGCTATCCGGCATCCCCTCCGGCCGCACGATTTGATGCGGAGTGAAAGTAATGACCCAGAAATTTACTACAGCCTCCTCCCTTTACTTGTTTTCCTTCAACTACCCAAGTGACCAACTTTTGCTGTAGTAACTCCCACACTAAATTGTGCCTTTTTTACCCTTCCCAGGTCGATGAATTCCTGATTGAGGCGGTCAACTTAGGGAAATTGGAGAGGGTACGCATAGGTCATGATGGTGAAGACACAAAAGCACGGTGGTTTTTGAATAAAGTGACAATCAGAGAAGTCGAAAATCCCACCAACACTGTCGACTTCGAGTGTAATGAGTAAGTTTGAGACCGTTTGGCAGTCATCGACGTTAATACGTCTAAACAGGACAGAGGCGGCCATTTGACTTTGGAAAAGAGGAAAAATGAACTAAAAACGGGATTGTGGCCCAAGTAGTCATCACGTAAACAGATTATCAATCAAAGGATGAGGGTGACAGTCACATGTTGATGTGGGGAGGAGGCCAACCATCGAGCTTTTGGGCAAAATATTGAGGCGCCTGCAAGCGTGACAAGTCACAACCCTTTGGTCGCACCGCAATGCAAAGTACAAAAGTTTGGGGAAGGGTAAATAGCCTGTGTGGTTAATTGGATAACTAAAAAGGGAGGACATTCGAAAACTGAAGCCGAAAATATTTAAAGTTTGTCAAATTTTACATTCTTTCCCGATGTCTTTATTTTTTAGTTGGGTGGAAAATCGGCGAGCAGACGGATTGTACGAGAAGGAACTGCGTTCTGCTCAGAAGTCGGGGGGTAAAAAAATATCTTTACTCCTTCAAGCATTGTTTATGGTGGTAGTTAGGCGGAGAAGAGGTTCCAACGAAGGCCCGTCACTAGTATCCTTCCCTGCTCATTCACAGCACTCCAGTAAAGTAATGAGCCCATTAAAACAACCACGAATTTTAGGACGGTATTAAACAGATAGTCTCCACACCGTTGAGGAGAGATTTGAGGTTCAGTGTGCATTTTAAATCGCTTTCAATTTTAGCCAGTAGAAGTATCACCATGAGAGCATTTTCACCTACCTTGTGCTTTTGAGCAAAGTCAGACGGAAACCTATTCACCTTTGATGTGTTTCACTGGAGTATAAATTGTCCAAAAACTGTAGTCGGCATGCCCGTATACAGGCAAGCCGAAATTTTCCGGTACGACAGTCAAGCGTTATCATTCGATTGTTGTCAAGCTGTGCGATGCAAATGGAATAGAAATCAAAGTATTGCAGAAAAATCCTCTCAGCCCATTTCCTCTTCTCTTCCCTTCCCAATTCCTCTCTAGTGCATATCCCTGGCCATTTCTGCCTTATTCTCTATTTACCCTAGAATCATTATACGTTAGTCCATTAGGAATATGTCAAGGCAGTAAGCTCTGGACCTTTCCTCTAAATCAGGTAAGAGTGACTTGTGTTCCCTTGGGATCGTTTGTATCCACTCCCATACCTAATTACTAAGGTAGGTTTGAACTTAGGAGCGGGTTAGTTAATCGTGACACATGGTTTTCACTTAACCGAGGAAGGGGGAAAGGGACTAAAGGTGGCTGAGAGTTGTGGTTTCAGGCAATTACTCAGCATATAGAGGAAGGCTGAGGCAATTTCTAATCCAGTGTGTGTGCTCTCAAGTGGTAGTGTACCTCGTTTCGGATGCTAGTTTTGCTGGGACAGTATTTTGGCGAACATGCTCTGGGACGCTTCAATTTCGATGTTCACTGTCATCCTTTGGGTACATTGACAGAATGGTCTGTTTTTTTTTCGGTTACATCTGACATGCATATGGGATTTATTTGAGAAACGATGCAGCTATACCACTCTCTAAGTTCGTTTAAATGTATTCGTCTACCTTCGCTAAATTCGTATTTCTTTCCCATAGTTTGGTCATCATAGATATCCCCCTTGGTCATTTTCCCTCAACCCTATCAATTTCGCTAAACTTGTGCACCATTTATTTCTAATATATGACGCTAAAGCGGTGAGAAGAGGCTGGAGGAGGAGAATTGAAGGGCCCAGGAAATGATTTCGTTTCTTACAGTTTATATGTAAATCAAAACCGTTTTTCTGAGTGTTTATGAATTACACACTCTCCGAACAGATAAGGCTCTTCTTACTTTAGGTAATAGGAACTCAGTAGGTGAAAGGATAGAATCGGCTTTTGGTCGACTCGTTTTGTTTATTTAAATGGACTAATCTCAGTCCAAGGTTGCCTATGTAAACGGTAGAACAGTTGTCTATTGAAAAATATTGGAAACCAATGTATTCTATGGCTATTCTTTAAAGTGCTTGAAAGCCAAAGTTGTGAGCAAGCTGCCCACATTGATTCTCACAAAACCTGAAGTCGGTTGATTCTATTCAAATTTCTTCACTGACACCCAACACGTAACCCGCTAAATTTGTTAAATTTCCGACATTTCCGCAATACTATCTAAAACAACCATGTTATACTCGTTAGTACTTTCGAATTTTGGCACTTGGAGCATTAAGGCGATCAAATATTGACATTATGTTTCATGACATAGTGTATGCCTTTCATTTGCTTAGTAGGTTTATGCCGCAGGAAGACTTAGTCCATTTGTAAAGTATAAGGTAAATGAGAGACTGTCAATGTCCTGTAAAATAGTGTGTCAAGGCCTAGACACTGCTACATCATAAGATGAGACAGAGGGATATTTAGCATTATCAGTATATTAAACGAACACTCTTTTCTTCCATCAGCAGTCGCCTATTCAGTCGTAAAAAATCTTTGTAACGATCGCCTAGTTATGGATGCTATATTGTTGTATTTGGTGAATGTGGTATCGTAGGGAAGTTGGAATATCACGGTCTCTCCATGATCAACTATTTGAACGATAACCTCCGGGAGATATTGCTTTCAGGGAAACAACATCTCTTTACTCGGATCAGAACAATCGTCTATTAGTACGATTTCTGGTACTCATCGAAAGCCGATCAAACTCCATCCCCTGAATTTTTGCTAAGACTCGGTTTCAGAAATATGCCAGAAATTATCTTTCACAGTCTTGGCAATTGGCTGGACAAGCCACATTGGCAAAACACAATACGAAAGTTTTAGTTGGTATAACGCAAACTAATCAAAATCCACTGTAGTCGAAAAGGAAATAGACATATACATAGAGTTAACTGTGGATTTGTTTGAAGTCTAACGAAAGAAGGAGCAGGGTTAAGTTGAGACCATATTCTTCCATAATTCACTGTCGATAATATCTTTTTAGCCGAGGTGAGAACAGCGAAGGAAACTAAACCAAACACTTCGCGTAAGTCTTTATTCTTCTTCCAACCGATTTCCTGGAGGTGCACCGGCTTAACTCTTCTCATCCCCCTTTGTTCTTACCCTATCTCGCCTCCCTCCTCTATTCATCAGTAGACGATCTCGCTAGGACCCTAAAGACATGACATTCAAATTACTGGAACCGTTTGTTACAGGGGCAAATTACACCGTGAAAATAAGGACTGGCGAAATGGTGGCCGCAGACACCAAGGCAAATGTCTGCCTCTCCATTGTGGGTGCTGCCAGTGAAACAGCATTTATACATCTCAATTCCAGTCCGAGCCAGGTTGAGAGATTCCAACTTGGACAGGAGGATATCTTCCAGTTTGATAGTCCTTTTGTAGGAAAGGTAAGTCTACTGCAGTGTATAATTATCTTCCAACATTCTCCTCTCCTCAGTCTCCACCTGATGCTTGTTTGTGCGCTAACTTTTGGATCCGCTGGTCAAGATTTCCACCGATAAAATCTTCCTACTTTATGGGGGACAAGAAATAACGCTCAATCGTGTGTCACCAAAGTAAATAATGGAGTTCGTTAGTACGAAGTGGGTTTGAATTATGGTTCGTAGTCTTAGGGTAGTGAATTAAAATGTAAATTCTAACGTCTCCACCTACCTTTTCGCACTCTTCACTGCTGACAATATAGATGAAGAGGTGTTAATGATGCGGTTTTCTTCTCGAACTGAAGAATGGTTTCGGTGGCAAAATGCACTGTTCAGTCGAGAGGGAAGTTTTCACTTCCACATATATAACAGATAGGTGTTGAGAGTCAGTGACTATTTGGTTATCTCTCCTTTCGGTAATGCATTTTTTCTGACTAGATCGAAAAGGCCAAAGTAAGGCTGGAAGGTAGAGATGAGGAGTGTACCTGGTACCTGAAAGATATGTCCATAACAGTGAATGAAGTTTCGTTGCGCTACCTCTTCTCAGTGGACAAGTGGTTGACTACACGGCGACCTGATAACAATAAGGTGTACGAGTTTATGCCTACATCAGTTGAACGATTATTCACAGGTGAAAAATGCTTACTCTTTATTTCTACGCACCTACGTACAGAGACAAGTAAATCTGGCGAGTTTACTAAAGTTCGGCGGGTAAATAGGAAAAAAATAGTTCTCCTTCTCACGAGATGTCAACAATATGACTGAGACGAATTGAATATTGCGAACAGTGACAGTCGATTATGGGAGAAATATAACCTGAAATGTGGCCATTCTGTGAGGCGAAGTTAAAGAGACGTAAGCATAACTTCATCAATCTATTATGAAGGAGCCGCCAAAAGACCACCATGCTTGTTATTAGAATGCCCACAGGACTCAGACAAAATTAAAACAGGTAGAGTTCAAAAATACACTTATATAATCATAAAGAATAAGTGGTAAAAGTTGAAAAATGATATTCTTCTCGCACCTCATCGACAAGAGCCTTGTCAGGTAAAAGAAGGGTTAAGTTTGGGTTACCACTGATAGGTGCCTAGCTTGGACCAACAAGGTTTTCTAGACAAATTCGAAAATAATATTCTCAAGCGTACCGCACGCCTTTGACTTTAAAGCATCTTCTCTTTTATCAGCCGTTCCCTACGAAATAACTTTCTATACGGGAAGTGAGTCCAAGTGTGGAAGCGGGATGCTAGTCTACCTCCAATTGTTCGGTAACGAGGGTGCGAAACAAACAGAAACCCTATTGTTTAAATCGGATGGAAGGATATTTAATGCCGGTAGCACTGACACATTTACAGTGAGTTTATGGGCTTTTATTATAAGTGCAAACTCTTATTTGGCTCCCTTTATCCCCTACTGCTTTGTTTTACCTTTGGGGAGGAAGAGTTAGGAGCACGCGCTATTTTCACAAATATAATTACAGTTTTGAATGGTCAAGTTAGATTGCTAACATGATTCCGTTTGAAGGTTTCCTCCAGCGAGGTGGGAAAGATTACCAAAGCAAGGGTCGGTCTCAACGTGGCACCAACCTCAACTAGTTTGTTGTTGAAGAGGATTCGCGTTCGTAAGCCGGCAACACATAACTGTTCCCACTGCCATCAAGAGACGTGTCCATATATGCGGATAAGTCGTAAGTCTTTCCACCACTGTGAGAAATTTGTCCGCGAAAAAATATGCGACATCTAGGTGCATACTACGCTCACAGAAACAATGTGTGGCATTCGAAATATTACATTTATAGGTTACATATTCCTTGTTATTCACTTCTTAGCTGTTTTCTCGTTCAAATATAGCCGTCAGAAGAGTTGTTCAAATGCACTCCTAAATGAGCTGAATGTTATTGTTTAATGACGTTCTTAGTTATAAGGGAGGAAATATTAACAAACGAGTAACAGAACCTCAGTAAATCATACAATTTTCTCGAAGAAGCCTTGCCGGTTTCAATGGTTAACGGTTGACAAAATCGGTATACAGTGGCTGGTGTTTATATCAACTCATTTGATAGCATGGGTCAGCTATCGGGGAAGCCGCATTTATGAATAAAAAAAGAAAATGTCGAAATGAGGGTAGAGCCAAAAATGTCCTCACATAGCAAAGCTCTTAGCTGAGGATCAGTTAAAAATCTAGTGAATTCAATAAAAGTCTAATTTAATGACTAAATAATAGCACCAGTAGCGTCAGTCATTGTTACTGGTGTAAGGAGAGGCTATAAGAATATTTGAATTGCCAGTGGACGTGCAATCTACAGAATGTCGAATGTTAGTGTCTACGAGTCAAAGTAATAAAATTTTACTAGCAGGGGACAACAAATAGTCTTAATATTTCTAGGAAAGAGGAGCCCTGGAAATGCAGGAAAGTGTGGGGAACAGTCTGTGTAACTGTCACGAGGTGGCGAGCAGAAAATCGGAGGCGTTGCCTCTCCTCACTCTACAAAATCGCCCCCTCGATGAATACTGGTTCTTTGCCAATCGCTGGCTACCGCCTCGCGATGACGAGAATGGCCAACTCTTCTGCGAACTTCTTCCCGCCAAATCTGATGGAACTCCGCTGTCAGCCGAGAAACGTGTGTACTCTTCCATTTCTTTAAGTTTAAATATAGTACAATAACGGGAGTAGCGTCATTTTCCCGAAATTGTCACAGAAGAATTAGGTTCGCGAGAGCGATTCCTTCCAACTTCTCCCCAACACCTCAAGTATATTACCTTTCGCATTCTATATCAGTGACAACGCTTTATCGCCTTCACACGCATACACACGCATATGCATGCAACCGAGATTTTTTATCTCTTCTTTTAGCAATTGTCTATCAAGTTAGCCTGAAAACAGGAAACTTGTTTGGCAGTGGCACTTCTGCCCAAGTCTATCTCAAACTAATTGGAGCAACCTCGGAGTCGGGCGAATTTCGCCTGTTTAATGCCAAAAGACTCACTTTTAGCGCTGGTCGTGAGGCCATTTTCAAGGTACGTAATAGTTGCCTCCTGCTCCACCTAACGCACCTCATGTCGACTCAGCTGGAGTAGCTAGAGCTCCATTTATGCGGCTGGGTGGATAATAAATATATCTAATTAGGCTAAACTCCAGTCGAGAGGTCGTGGATATTGTACCCATACATATATGCAACTTTTTAAGGGGAGGAGAAAAGATAAAACGCACCAAATCCTACATAATTCATTACGCGTACTAATTAGATCTCCACCTTTTCCCAACCGTGCCGCGATGTGGCCTCCTTTAATCTGGACCCTATTCTACCTCGTCCAACCCTTCCCCCATCAATGTAACCTAAAAGGGACCAAGACCGCAGTGTTTGGGGTAGGCAATGAACACGCATGTTGCAACCGCGGTCTCCACCACTTGCCTCTAGGTAGACCCTCGAGGGAGCATAAAAAAGGATAAAAGTTACTCATATCCAAGTGGGAAAGACTGAAGTTGGGGTTTTCATTCCTTCTAACTTCTTCTCCCTTCCCCTATCTATCTATTCATCCATCATTCTAGTACAATATCTTAGGAACCATTACTTAGGTCCGACCACAAGACTGAAATCGAGCCAGAAAGTGTTGTGAAAGTCTCGATGTTCATACGTGTATTGTTTGTGTGGGGCGAAAGGTGGACAAATTTCGGTGATGCTGACTATTAACAAACAAAGTGTGGAAGAGGCGGGACTTTATTTTATTCCATCCGGACTTCAAATGACCTTTAATATTAGTCTGTCCTATATTTTATAACCATAACCTCCTGTCCAAGATTGAATTTACATTTATGACTGACATATGTCTCATGTAAAGAGGTTTTTTTCGGGTAGGAAAATTTGCCTGCATTTTGAATGTGGGAGAAAAGTGAGAGTGAAAGCACTAATTTATGACAGGTATCATGATTTGGGAAATTAAACACGGACTGAGAGAGAGTTTGCTTTTTCCTCTCTTCTGACAAGAGGTGTGGGGGCCAAAAGTGCTTTTCAAAATCTTTAAATGCTGATGGAGGTTATTTGAATGGACAGTAGTTTGGGATAGTTTAAAGATATTTGCCCACAGGGAGCCACTCTGAAAACAATTTCGAGGACGTCTTACCAAGTTCATATGAGAAAAAGGGCGGGAAGAGGAGAAGGTGGACCAGGAGGCCATTGATATAACGCTGAATGGGACAGGAGATTCGCATCTAGACGCACTTAGACGAATGTCAAAACCCCTATTCGTTTGCCTCTTCTGACGTCTGTCATCCCTTCAACGCAACGAGTCTACGTGTCCCTCTCAGTTGATCAAGTGAGACGTAATTGAAGAGTCGGTCCGACTGACTCCTGCAGTGAGTGTTTCGCGACTGATGAGGACCACGTCCACATCCTGAAGACTGCAGCTTCTACTCTCATTCTCACTCTCACTCTCATTCTCACTCTCCCCTGAAGTAGTTCTGTAGACGGACTGTTGGTCTAGTGCTGACTGTCTGTAGGTGCAAGAAAGGGAGGAGGAGTGAATCCTCCACAATAACATGTGATTCGTTGAGTTGCGGTCCAGATAGGAGACTCTTGACGGCAGACTGGTGTTTCTCCCGAATGCAGACTGTGTGTATACGTTGCACGGTGGTTGAACTTGCAATGAATCGCAGGTGAGACGTGTCCGGACCCATCCATCTAGGGAAGAGTTCATCCCCTGGGTACGGTTTTGCCTTAATAATGACTGGAGGAAATGCGGAATCTCCGTTCCGAGTCGCGGACTCACTCTCTTCTCTCCGTCATGGCGTTGTTCTGGTTCCTCCCTCACCTTCCATGCGTAATTAGTTGGTTGAGTGGTTAAGGCGCTATGAATAATGCAGGTAAGGGAACGTGCAGTCTATTTAGCCGAAAATTATAAGCTCAAGGGAGCAAAAGATAGACAGTGAGAGTTAAAACAAAAGCCACTCCTATACAGCCCCCATTAAACCTTTATTTTTTCCTCTCCCCTCACCTATCAGGTTGAAGCCATCGGGTTGGGCAAGCTAAACGGAATTCGCTTACGACATGACAACACTGGTCCCAGTCCCGACTGGTATGTGGAAGAGGTGACAATTCGAGAAGTGAAGAATGGTAAAGGGAACAGCTATCACTTCCTCTGCAACCAATGGTTGACCGCCATCAAGAATGGCTCTGGTCACCTGATCCGCCAATTCCCCCTGAGTCAGACAATTCCGGGCGTGACGAAGTCAAACCGCTCCCCATAACCGACCGCGCCAATGAAAATGCGGAAATCACTCAGACCACTTTTCTTCCCGTCAACTCATCTTCTCTTGATGCGAAACAAACGAAGCCCTCCAAGCCAGGTAAAATCACTGATTTTAATTAACGTCTGAGGATGACAAAAAATGTTGGCCCAAACCCTTCTTTAACTGCTTCGCCCTACATCTGGTTACGCATTCTCCCTTATTCAGCGCCTCCTGGCCTCGTTGTCTCCTCGCCGGAGAGGAAGAATGGACCCGTAGTTCCTCATGGTAAGCATTTATTTACATTAGAAAACACCACAAATGACAAATGAGGTACCGTGTAAATGTCATCGACCTCGCGTGCCTGTTTGTCTGAGTGAATGAAAACTCAGCCTCGTATGGTTTGCGCTCGCGTCTAGTCAAGAGGGGTGCCCTTAGGCGGTAGGAGTAGGTATACAAACCCCAAGCTCTGCACCAATTGCTCCTGTTCTGCGGTCTCTTAATTAGCTCGAAAATGAAACAAATAAGTGGTTAATTAGTTGAGTTACGGAGGCGAAGGCAAGTTATGGTATTTTTGGTGAGTTGAAAGGGGTTTCATGACTTTGTTATGAGGGACATGGGGGAGAACGACCCTGGCCTCTTTCTCCTTGTCGCCGTCTCCCCGACGGCAAATTAACGCGCTCCAAGCCTCCTTCGCTGCAGGATCGTTGGATCCCAAGGGGGGCCATGTCGTAGACAATGGCTCCCACCTGTGTCGTGAGGCATAAAAAAGCTGTCCCCGGGGATAGACTGCTACGATACTCAGTAGTGCAAGGCTCCCCATTTCGGACAGATTTTACTGCCTTTCCACTTCCTAGCTAGAAATCTGGCCTCTTCGGGTCTCATGACTTCTGAGGTAATCTCGAACGAGGCGTCAAAGCTGTTTGTTGGTGCCCTGGATGAAATCACCACGAAACGCAGGAATCTCGAAGGCATTCCAAGCCTTCGCAGAAGGTGGGAAGGAGAATTTCTCCTGACTTACGAGGCGGAAAGGAGGAACTCGACAACTCCACCATGTTCTGTCCTTCCAGATAGCAGTTTTCGTGAATGGGATAGCGTCGTGGGTTGCAAGTGGAAGCATTAGCCCTGATGCCGAATTCCAAATCGCTGCGATACGACGCAAACTGATAATGAGTGGTGGAAAGGATCATGTTTGATTAATCTAAATCAGATAGAGAATATTCTCCTCCTCCTCCTCCTCCTCGGCTCCTATTCCTCCTTCTTGGCTCCTTCTCCTCCTTTTCCTCCTCCTCAGCTCTTCCTCCTTCTCGACTTCTCCTCCTCTGCTCCTCCTCCTCTCCCTCGACATTTCTCCTTCAAGTCCCCATCACCGTGTCTTGGCATACACAGACACTTACATGCAAAGTAAACAGTTGGGTTAAATGACAGATCGAGAGAATCCCGAACGTATCGGGAAGGCTTTTGTTTCCAATGCTGAGAAGGAAACGCACTTAACAGTAAAACTGACTTAACTCTGCTACGCCTTTCCATGCAAAAACGGCCTATCTCCGAGAAGGTTGTACGAGAGAGGATTGCACTTGCCTTCTGGTGTCCACAAAGGGGCGCTTCTTTATTCCCCTCCGGGTCAGTACTCCTAATGATTGTCTCTTTTAGAGTCACGATTACCGCGTGACCCAGAGGCCAATTCCTCCTGTAAGTTCTCTCTCACCCTTGCTGCCAGCGTCTTTGTGACCAAATCTCGCCAATTTTGAGAATATTAGCAAGTAATAGGCAGAAATTCACAATTTTAAGTCATTCTCTCACGACATCTCCGATCTGATCCGATACGGTGAAGTGTCTTACGCAAAAATCCAGACGGAGAAGAGTAAGGAAACGTCTGATTGCAGAATTCTCCTTATTGAGGGAGTCCAATCTCCTCCGCTTCGTTATCTTGACTGATAATTCTGTCTGAAACCGGCGGAGGGTGTATTCTCCACCTCGCGTTTGTGCACACACAAAAACTACAGGGACTGACTGTCAGCCTTCAAATCCTTGGAGGGAAGTGGGTGGAATGTTTCTTGTCCCAGCTTTCGCCTCCCCCTTCCAAGTATTCCCTCCACCGCTCCAGCCCCTTTAAACATGCCTCTCCTCTGCCTAATCCAGAGGTGGAGCGCAGACCCGAGGGGTATGCTAGGTGGGCGCAAAACGCCACCAGTGTGTGGTTGAGACAATGACGCACAAAATATCTATTAATGGGCATACTTGCGGTCTTTATGTACTCACACAACAATAAAAGTCTGCCGAATTCTTAGAGAGCCGTCCACTATAATCTATAGTGACATTTCGGCAAGCCTAAAAAGCCAAGGCCGCAATGTCGGCAATGAAAATGGCATGAGGCACCGAAGGCTATTTAAACCAGTGTTTCACCTCCTATTAACGTCTCCGTCAGCCCTTCCCTAAATAAATCCTCTGTGGTTCGCCTTTTAGCCACTTCTACCCTTTCCACCGTCAACTATGTGGAAATGGAGCAGAAAGAGGGTGAGTTGGGTGGATTGCTAGCCGAGATAACTGAGAGAAGGTATGAAAATCCTTTAACGGCATTAAGTCCTCTTCCTCATCTGCAGTGTTTCCACCGCTTTCACTCCAGGTCATCTTAGGTAAATGTAGAATTCCCAGAACTTTGACCTGGAGACGAGGTCCAAGTGTTTTCCTCCTCCTACTCCCTCCTGCCCCCCCCGGCCCCTAATAGGTGTGCAATGGTGTGACGCTAAGTGAATATTACCCAAAATACATTCTTCGACACGGTTCCATCTTAGCCACAACGACATACAAGGTTGCCATAACAACTGGAACGCACTCAGGCTCGGGCACAAGTAGCAATGTTTACCTGACAATGCGCGGTGAGAAGGGTGAGAGTGGAAAGATTCCCCTGCTTAATGGGGCAAATCAGACTGGCCGGCTGACGAAGCCGATGTCGGGGGAGACAATGCAGAAGCAGAAGAAGATATTTCAGCCCGGCAATACAGACAACTTCCTCCTCCAACTACCGGACATTGGCGAGTTGAAGTCAATTCGGTTAGTACTTTACACAGTGAAGCAGACTGTCTTTTAATTTTTGTGCACACACGTCACAGTCATGCCTCTTTTCTTTTTCTCCGCCTCTTTTTTTGGACAAAATAAAATCGCTAACGATGTCAAATGCACACTTTCGCCCACACACAGGCAATAGGCGCACAAAGAGAGTTGGAAAAATTAAACTTCTGTCCATTTTGCATTAACTTTTAATAACAAGGTTGAACAGGTATTCGCAGTCTCTTGGTCTCCTACACTCTCCTCTACTATTCTCAATTCGGCCGGGCTAAAGAATGAAATCGCCAAGGTGATGTGATGGACATGCGGCTGAAAGTGAAGGCGGCAGCGGCGGCAGCAGACATGGCATGGTGGAAGAAGAGGAGGGGAGAATGATCCGTCATGATTATTCCAGACCTGGGGACCGCGAGGAGGAGGGGAAGGTTGGAGGTGGGGGGGGTGCGAATGAAGCTAAAAATGTTTTAACAACACAATAGCAAATAAATGTGGAACAACACGATACCGCACCCACCCTGTCGCAATATCCGCTGAGAGGGGAAGAATAATCTACGCCCGGGGTAGTTAAGTGCATTTGACTGGAAAAAAGACATAGGCGGAGTTCGGCTTGGTTGGAAGATATGAAAGGGGGCTTTTGTTTTGGTTAATCTGTGTTCAGCTGTGACTAGTAGAGAAAATTTGTAACGCAAGCTTGACATTTTTGCTTGGAAATCTTAGAGTTATTCTTCTTACGCATTTTCTAAATGATTTTTGTGTTTCTATGTCAGTTTTATTCATTTTCTTGACAAAACGCGATTCACATATACTTTTCTTGTGCCATTTCGAATTTAACCTTAGCGCAGCTGAACAGGCTCCGAGAAACATTTATGAGGCGTGTGGAGATGGGTTCACTGGTAAGGACAATGCTCGACACTGGCTCCACTAAATTTCCTTCTGGCGATTTGAGCAACGTCAAGCAGTCTCAAGGGGCACCACCGGTCCGTGTTGATATCGAGGAGGAAGTAAAAACGACGCTGGAGTCCGATCTCCACACACACGCATGCGCACAAGTATTTGTGGACTTCGGTCTAAACTACGGACTAGGTAGCCTGTGTTAAAACAACATCTGCGTACAATAAACAGAGGAAACACAGAGGGCGCGTGTGTGCTTGCCCTACGAACTGACGAGGGTGCGGATGATCCAACGACCGCTTCAAGAACAAGTGCGCATCTTCAAGCTTTGCTTCGAAAATCACCACTTGTGGGGGAAAGCAAATTTTGCAGGACAATCGAACACGATCAAGCGAATGGGTGGATAAAAATACATGCCCAGGACAGATGGTTTTGCCGAGATTTCCTCAGAAAACGGAAATTATGCTTGCGGTGTGGTTGAAGTGGCCAAGGAGTGATCACCCCTTATTCCTTTCTATAATACAACCAGACGAGAGCATAACAGCAGCGAAGTCCATCGCCATGCAGGAAAGGGATGTTATACATGAGAAGAAACTTGGGAATAAAAAAGCAATCAGCATTGCCCCGTCGGCACGACGCAAACTCACGACATGATGATAATGCACGACGACCCCCCTAAAGCCTCAAATACTCTTAACACACTATATGACTTCTCTACAATATGAAATTCTACCAAATTCAACAGATATTTCTCGTACCGATTATCATCCTACGAGAAAAAGTACAGTAACCAAAATGATGTTATAACAGGCTATGAATCGTTTGTGAACTCTCGAAATGGGGATTTCTTTTCAGAAAAGAATACATGACTTGCGACAACATTGGCAGAAAGTCGTGGGTGTCAAACGAAGCATTTTACTTTATTACTTTTATTCAACACCTGTTTCATAGGTTCCAGCCCTCCGCTAAAGGTGGCTCGGTAAATCACCGTCCTCGGAAAATGTGGTTTTCGGTCTGAGGGGTATGCGGTTGGCTTAACTGTAGCCTTGGAAACCTTTTAGATTGGGCCACGACAACACCGGCCTCTCGCCAACGTGGTTTGTGGAGAAGGTGGAGGTGGAGTCAACTAAGACAGGCTCAAGTTACGAATTCCCCTGCCACCAGTGGATACTCAAGTCAGATGAGAGCGGCGAGGCCTACGCGGAATTAACGACGCATCCACCGTCTATCGGTACAATTCAACGAAGTAGGCGAGTTGTTTTGGGAAAAATTTGGGATGAGGAATGAGGGAAGCCGGGAGAAAACGTGTTTTTTGGGTCTGACTTATGACTAGGCACACACACACTGTTGTGTAGCAAAAAGCCGGGGACACGCGCCGAAAGTAAACACCGCCTTCCCGACTAGATGATTAGGCGAGGCATCACGAAAGGAGGGTTTAACGAACCGCCAGATGTCAGGTTAAGTCTCTTTCAACCAAAATGCGGCGCATGGGATGTCTCTCATAGGCGAATACCCTTCTAAAATGTTTCATTACAAAAACAAGTGTGTTCGCGGTGCAGCAGAAGAGAGAAGGGTGCCACTACTATCCTAATTTTTGCATTATTTCAAAGTTGACTTTCCTACTTTCGGCCTGTCTACATATTCACCTTTGGTAGAGATATTCTACGAGTTTAAGATCTTCACTAGCGATCGCGTGAACGCCGGCACTGAGGCGAGTGTTTTCGCGGTGCTAACCGGTCCAAAAGATCAAAAAACGAGTGAAGTTCAACTCAAAGGCGCTTTCAAGCGTGGGGGTCGTGAAATTCTCTACGTGGACCTTGAAGATGTGGGTGAACCTCTGCGTAGTCTTCACATTAAACACAATAATACCGGTCCTAATCCAGCCTGGCATCTGGATCGAGTAGAAGTTCGACCGATTGGCAGCAAACTCTCCGATGTGAGTTCTACTTTGTCACCTACGTCTTTCTCTTGGCATTTTAGGCACATCTCAGGTCTGTCTGCTAACAGTAGACGACACTTTTTAGTGAAGGGTGGAGAATTCGTTGCCAAGACTCGTCTAACGAATTAGGATTAGCGATCGGAACGTAGGATTGTCTGCCTCCAAATTCTTCCTCCCTGTGTCTCCACTAATGAAGGAGGAGGAGAGGAAGGTTTGTGGTGTCAATCAGTATTGTAGAGGCGAAAATGTACCAAAAAGTAAAGGATAAGAGGAGAAAAGGAGCAGTTGATGTGCAGATCAGAGTGAAAAGTCCTCCTCTCGGTTAAAAGATGCTTGCCAACTCTTCTGCCAAGATGAATGAAACATGAGGAAAAACACCAACGGAACGTAGCCTCGAGGGCAGTTTAGAAATCCTCTTGGTTTGCTAAACAGCCTTGGCGTCTTGTGTCCAATACGATAACTTTCCTTCCCTTCGACTATAATCCATTTGGAAGGGATGAGGAGAGTGGAGAGGTGCTATTCCTTCCCATCATTTGATTAAGAATGTTACTTTTAGTAATAATGATCAATTGTGATTGATAGATCTTTTGATAAGACTGACAACTCTGCGAAACGCACGCACGTAGGAGGGCAAATTTGACGTCCCTTCATCCCTCGTCTCTCCTCCCACTCGACTGTTCCATGCAATAGCCTCATTGAAAGTGAGACCGCCTCCACCGACACTTGATCAGGAGAGGTGGTGACGAGTGGAGAAGAGAGATAAAATTCTTACGAATTAGCCCTCAACAACCCTTCTGCGAGAAGATGGGAAGAACTTAGAAGGATAATTCAAAGGGGGAAGAGGACCAATGAGATAGACAAAGGGGAGAGCCAAGTGTAAAAATAAAATCCATACGTAGAATGGCAAAATTTGACAGCTTGCGTTCCGTCTCCTATAAGACGTGTGGCATTGCGAGTTATGCTTTACATTTGGAAGAGGAGGATCTCGAGGCTGTTAATATAACGCTGAATGGGACAGGAGATTCGCATCTAGACGCACTTAGACGAATGTCAAAACCCCTATTCGTTTGCCTCTTCTGACGTCTGTCATCCCTTCAACGCAACGAGTCTACGTGTCCCTCTCAGTTGATCAAGTGAGACGTAATTGAAGAGTCGGTCCGACTGACTCCTGCAGTGAGTGTTTGGCGAATGATGAGGACCAACGTCCACATCTCATTCTCACTCTCCCCTGAAGCAGTTCTGTAGACGGACTGTTGGTCTAGTGCTGACTGTCTGTAGGTGCAAGAAAGGGAGGAGGAGTGAATCCTCCACAATAACATGTGATTCGTTGGCGGCAGACCGGTATCTCCCTGGTGGTTGAATTCGCAATGAATTGCAGATGGAAAGTGGTCGCAGTGTGCTAGCTCCCCGCGGAATGTTTGGCCTTAATAATACGTGAAGGGGAAGCGGAATCTTCCTCCCATATCGTGGATCCGCTGAGCTACGTCAAGCTTACGAGCTGCCACCGACTATATCCCCAACTGGCAGCCCATTACTCCTCTTCTTCACCAAATCCCCATCCTCAACATCCTAGAAAAGTGCAAATTCAAGTGAAAATCCACTTTCCCCGCTATTTATTCACAATTAAGTTAACACTCGCAGGACTATCCCGTCCCGACTGTGGCAGAAGTAATAACTTCGGCAAAATTTTTGTCCGTTATGACTCGTGTTTGCACTGAAGAAAAAAAAGTGAAAAATGGTGGGGGATTATCACAATCTGGGCATTTGGTATTCCTCCTGCCCGAATTTTTCTTGCCCCTGGCGCAAAAACGGACCCTACTCTACTGCAATTAATTTCAATTAGGTCGACTCTTAATACCCCCACACCACAGCCATAAACCAGGCCCGAAATCAGTTTGCCTCATGCAGACCTTTGCATTTCTTTTTTTATCCTTCAGGATGTGGTATATAATTTCAAGTGCAATCGTTGGCTCTCCGAATCGACTGGTGGGACCGAGGCGATGCTTACCGCAACGACAGGACATCGTGAGGCCCCCGGTCCCGTGCCAGTTGAGGTCCGCAACACCTACGACCTCGCAGTGACCACAGCGAGCATGCCAAACGCGGGGACGTCCGCCCGAGTCTACCTCACATTGGTTGACACGAGCGGAGCCAGAGAGGAGAGGCAATTGGTACCTCCAGACTCCACTAAAGCGTTCCAACTTGGACAGGTGAGGGGGCTGGAGCTTGTCACCTGTCAAGCATACCTATGTATAAAATTCAAGTGACGAGCGTTCATAAGTTATTGATAGTGTTGTCATCAAATATTACCACAAAATGTCTGTCAGACTACCTGACTTCGCCCCTGCCCGTCACCGTCTACATCGGCGTAAGGGGAACCAAGGAGGAGACAACTGCGTAAAGCAAATCCCTCAACTAAGCTCTCCAGAAAAGTAAATTTGTAATAATCGTCCCCTTCCTCCTCCTCTCCTTAACGAATGCTCGTCCACCTCTACTCAACCATCAAGTCAGGTGGCTGCCCATCCCTTAGGGAGTTAAAAGGCGACGCTGAATGCTCAGCAATCTTTTTTCGCCAGCGATATTCACCTATCGTCTTGTTCTGCTAGCGAAATTCGACTGAATAAACTGTGTCTCCAACTGCCAGCGCCTCCAAGTCGTCTTAGCCAGGGACACTTTTTCCTTGGGTAGATTTATAATGGAATCAAAATATCCGTGGGACGGTGACAATGCTTATTTCCTCCCCACGGTGTATCGCAGTGGAGGTGTCGTAATTTTCCCCACACTCTACCCCGCCGCGTAAACAATCGAGGCGGCGAGACTTTTGCCCACCTTACCGCCGCCGACGCTCGAGACAGTCTCTCAAGGGCAGAAGAATTTATGTCGGTGTGCGTTCTATAGCACGTGCAATACGTGGTTTAGGCAATGTGGCACTAAAAATATCCGCTTCTTTGTGTTGTGGAGCAAAAACCAAGAATTTTGCCCTATAATTTTTACCCTTTAGACGGATGTGTTTACGTGGAAGGGAGTACCAGTGAAAGAAGTGGAGAAGATCCACCTTCGCCACGACAACACCGGTTTATCACCGAATTGGTACGTCGGAAGGGTGACTGTTCGTCGACTTGCATCTCAGGGCAGTCAAGAGATGATGCAGACATTTGTCTGTAATCAGTGGATCAGCAGTATTGGTGATGAATTCTTCCCCGAGACTGCGGAGGTGTCAACACCCTCGCCTATCTCCTCGTTGGAGGACCTCAAGATGGGTAATGGTTTGCCACCGACACCATCGTTAGAGAAACTACCACCCATGCCTTCGGAGGTATTTGAACCTCTGGTGAAATCGGACTCACCTCTCCCGCCGCCTCCACCCGTAGACCTAAATGGCAGACCGCAGATCCCGCCTCGCCAGCACGGAGGAGACGAGTTATTTATGCCAATACCATCTATCCCCTCGGGTCCTCAGCCCTCAGTGTTACGTTCGGAGGAAGAAGAAGGTGCATTTTTCTTCATCGCCTTGCCGGAAATGGCAGTAAAATGATGCGGGTTAATGAGGCATTCTTGCCTTCTCACCCCACTGGGTCCCATGTGGCCTTGTGCGAGTGACTAGCGACAAATTTTGTCCGATATTTCACACCAAGACACACAAAAATCAAAAAAAACCAAAAAGAGTGGATTTATTAGACAATGACATGCCGCATCTCAACTGTTTTCAGCAGGACTCAGTGGTGAGATGAGTCGCAGTCGGCAGGGAGTAAAATGACATGGGAATGGGGTCTGGGGGTCTGGAAGAGAATACCTGTGCCTCCACACTATCGTCTTCCTTAGGTTCTAATTTGTTTTAGCAGTCCAGAAACTATGAAACAGGTGTTTTTTTGTTCATTTTGTGTTCAGCTGCGAGTGAGCAAAATACATTTCAACGTGCCCTCGATGTTTGTATTTTGGCATTTTACTCATTTGATAAGACGCTTTCTTGTTTGTATACTATTTTTTATCTTATTTTTCGCCTAAGCATCTACTTTCACTTGCCGTTGACGAATTAATTTCCCTTTAATATGAAATTCTGTTACATCCTTCATAATCTCCCAATATTTCAATGGCCAACCGACTATCACCTTTTTCCGTTTCATAATTTTCGACATGGTTTTCAAAACCTCAATCACCTTCTGCCAACTTTTAGTGCCTTACAAAATCACTTTGACAACGGGAAGTGAGATGGATGCGGGGACTCAGGGGCCCGTTCTTATGAACCTGGTCGGACCTGATGGCACCTCTACAGGATGGCTATTTTTCCAAACTCAGGCAGGCAACACCGCTCTTCCCTTGGGCTCAATTAAAACCTTCATCTTCAATGCCCCTGTACTATCGGAAGTCACCAGTATCGAGGTATAATTTTTGTGATGGGAAAACGTTCCGGTAAATCGGATGTCATTTGGCCTGTAGGGGGGGCGGAGACGGGGGCGAGGTGAGGGAGGTTTCCAGGCTGTAGATTGGAGTGAAACGACACTGTGACGGAGATGGCGGTGATGGTGAAAAATTTTTACTCTCAACCTGTCTCCTCGTCTACTCACTAGATTTACAATCAGGCCAACGAACAGGCACAGAATGGATGGCACTTGAAACATCTGCGTGTGGAGATTCCGAGCACGTCATTGATTTACGAGATCCCCTGTGACCTCTGGGTGACGGACAAAGGGGGAAACAACAAAGCCTACCACAAACTCTTCATCACTCCACAGCATCGCGTACTCAAACAGCCAGGTAGGCATTGTCTGATAAGTCTACTTCAGTCTCCCACTCCACTTTTCGACCTTTGTACCGGCTGATAGTCCCTGGATTTGATCTAACAACATTGTGCAACCGAAAATATTATTTATTATAATCAACGCACTCATCGGTTAAGTGTCGACAAGACATTTTCACGATTTGCCTGCGGAGAGGACGATAAAAGAGACGATTAGTGGGAGGGGAAAGAGGAGATCATTAGGCGAATCCCATGAGTATGTCCTTCTTTTTTTACGATCAACTTAATTAGCCCCACAGGGAAGGGAAGAGAGAGGTGAATGAGTCAGTTGGGGGGAGAATGAGAAATGATAAAATTCGGTTAATTTTCGAATTTATAGTGGTGCCAAGGAAGAAGCCAATGTACAATCTGCGACTCTGGCTGGACGGCTGCATACCCGAGAAGGTGGACGCCACTCTCCAACTCCAGATAGTGGGCGATCACGAGGCCAAGACAGACGTTGTGATTGCGGATCGAGACTGGGCTCAACACAGCCGATTGCTCGCATTGCAAGTGCAGGCCGAGGAGAATGTGAGCCCAGTCAATCGGGTGAAGATGAGATTCAGGGCAAATAGGCCGAAAGAGGTTAGTTTTCCATCCAACTCTTCTTCCTTGCTTCTCAAATACGCCAACGGCCCAAGTTACTGTCAAGTTGGAGATTCCAAACTCAGTCATTGGCATAACGCTTCCTTCCTTGCATGGGACACCAAAGTGAGGAAGAAGATGCTGTCAGAGTGCACGGTTTCCCAACCGGCGTTTCTGACGCCACCATGCCAAACACTATCAACACACTTGTCAAAAGACACTCAATCGAATCAGCCTCGGAACGGGAAGAGATTGCTATACTTCCTCCTTCCACCCGCTACAGGCAGCAGCTCTACTGCCGCTGCCGCTGCCGCTGCCGCCAACCACCTTCCCACTGCTTCAAATGCCCTTCCACCATTGCGACAGGCTGAAGGCAATTGGTGGCGTCTTCTGTCGAACACACACGACTGTACGCCCATTTGTGAGGACGCACAGTGCTCGGAAGACAGGTGGAGAGAGGCGAGGCGAGGCGAGGCGAGGCGAGGCGAGGCGAGGCAGAGTCACGGCCGAGAGTGGGGAGTTGAAGACTGTGAGTGGAAAGGTGGAGGTGTTGCGAAGGGAGACCAGGGGCAGGTGATTTCGCACTTTGAGACGGAATTGGATACAGTCGGTGTCGAAGGTGGTTGGATGTGTGCAGCGCGTGAAGGCTTCCCCACATCGTTGGAGGTGGATCGTCTGACAACTCGGTCGACATCCGTGGCGTCGAGGGAAGGAGGGGACATCGACGCAGATGAGTGTCTCCTGTGCTGATGTTGCAGGCGATGAGACGAAGTTGAGTTCTCGCCTCACCTCGTCCCACCTCGCTTCTCCTCTCCTCTCCTCTCCTCGTCAAAAAGCGGTTTGCGGAGCAACTAGAATGGCGATTGAGACTTGCACCGAGATGATGATGATGATGATGATGGTGGTGACGGTGACGGTGACGGTGACGGTGACGGTTGGCTGCGTGTCACCTCGACAAGCTGATTGGCACGCATCACTACTCTCATCTCTTCACACTTCTGTCGTCTTGCTTAACTTGTTTCGAGGCCGAAGTGCTCCAATGCTTCGCTCTATGTCGTTCGCCCCTCTGTGTGTTTATGGAAATGTGTGGTGGAGCGCAGTGTGGGACGACGCGGAAGAAGGTTGCTCCCCTCCACCGTTGGAGGTGCGAATCACATGGGAGCAGAGTCGAATGCGGCCGAATGGCGGTGGCGTTTGATGGTCCAGCTGTACTTGGGAAGAAGAGGACGCATCCGTGACTGGGGTAAAGTCCTCTCTCTCGGCAACACTACCTCCGATGGTTCACAAATCACCCTCACCTGTGGCGAGAGTTGGGCTGCACTTTAGTGTGGGAAGGAGAGCAGTTATAATGGGAATGCGAAGGGAATGCGATAGTGCATTGTGGGATGTTGTGGAATGATGTGGGAGGGTGTGGTGATGCACGAGATGAGGTGAGGTGAGATGGAATGGAATGGAATGGAATGGGAAGGGAAGGGAGGAGAAGGGAAGGAAGGTAGGAGGCGAGAAGTGAGGTGCTAAAGTAATTGTGTGCCCTCCTCCTCGCTCTCCATTCCCTTGCTTCCCGCCTCGTCCTTCCTCACCCATCCGCTCACTACCGCCTTGACACTCCCCTGTCAAGTTCACATCACTCTGACTCAGAACTCGTCGACATCGCCTCCATAAATGGACTAATGACGGTTAAGGAAAGTGTGTCAGAGGTATCTGATGTTAATACGGTGATCAATGGGCGTACCTATTCGGCACTTCAACTTCGCTTCCTGTCGAAGAGCCCCTCACCCTCTCCCCTCTCCGCCCCGATCTCGCCTCTCTTGCCTCCACGATGCCACCTCCCGCAGTGGTTGCATGATGTATCATTAATAGGTCGCCTTAATTCCCCCGCCCTGGCCCCGTTACACTGAGGTGGCGAAATCCACGTAAATATGTCCACCACACCATCTCCGGTCTGCGCTCACTTCCCCTTCGACGCCTCTCGCATTTCCCTCTGGCCCACCGATCATAAATCATGCAGGTAGTTGTTGAAAACACCCTCAGTTTATCTATAAATCACGGCGTTGGAAGGCGGTAGTTCGCTGGCCAGCGCATACTTCCACCGGTCTGGGGAACGTCCACCCTCCACCGCGTGCACCACAGCATGGATGCCCGCGGTTTTGGACGGGGAGGCGGTCGACGTCGTCCTACTTCGACTAAGCCGATTAACACCATCAGTGGCGATAGTCTGGTCCAGTCGGGTAGCCTAAAAACCTAACTGCTGAGCCTTTGTCCACCGTTAATTGGAGTAATAAATTTATATAAATAGGACAGTTGGACAATCCCCTCCCCCAACGGTAGCCGACGCCGTTTTTGGTCTTTTCAGCCAGAAACTGACTGGAGAATCACGAGTGCCATTCTACAGAGAGAAGACGAGATGACTAGCAAGCAGTACTACTTCACCGAGTGGCGGTGGGAGGAGATCGGGAAACAATCCTATCGCTGCTGTGACCTCACCCTCCTTCCGCCGGCAAAGCCATCAGGTGAGGGCTGCAGACATTTTACGTCTCCTTGAATTTTCAGAGCCCAATCTTTCCTCTTCTCTTTCTTACTTCCATCTCACCTTCTCCCCTGTCATCCTTCTCATCTCGTCCTACTTAATTCCGTCCCTCCTCACAAACCTTTGGTTCTCTCTCCTAATTTTTCCTCACACCTTTCAGTGACATCATACAAAATTCGAGTGAAGACATCAAATTTGCCCGAAGCCAACACCAACGCGAATGTCTACATCCGCCTGATAGGCGAGACTGTTGAATCGGCGGACATTCATCTGAAGCAGTCGGAGACCAACGAGACGCCATTTCAGATAGGCAAGGTGAGTGATGTTGACAAGCTCATCCGTTCCTTTCTCGCTAATCTTCCAACGATTTATTTCATAAGGGGCTTTAGTGGATGATCATGCCAGATTTTGGGTCTGGAGAAGCTGTTTCATCCCCACAAAACACTATCTCGCAAGCCTTCAATTACGCCGCTTTTGCCTACTGCGTCTATTTAACTGGCTGCCTTATTATCACGATGAATATCTGTGTCTGGCGTAACGCCGAAATTGCTTCCACAAGTTTGTTTAGTAGGTCGGAGCAATGGTGTTTTTTGTGTGGAGTGAGAACCCGGGGGACGGGGGAGAGGTGAGGTTGAAATCACACCAAATTAGGGCTGTTTCGTGCCGGCAAGTCGGCCAGACAGGCGTGAAACAAATCTAACGTTCCTGGTCCCTCGAAGGGCACCTTTCGCAGAGGATGAGGTGGTGAGTGACAATTGACTGGATCATCTTTCCTTCCAGATCGACCAATTCACCATTACAAATTTGCCCGACTTTGGCGCTTTGACGGGATGCCGTCTGTGGCACGACAACCGCATGCCCTTGGGCGCGTGGCATTGTGAGTGGATCTACGTGATTGAAGTCCTTCCCGAGGCCAGCCACCTCTCACCTCAGAGTTGGTACTTCCCCTGCAACCGATGGCTTCGTGGAGATGGTCGTACTCATGTCGTACCACTCGAGCTGTTGCCGTTGGATGCGAAAGCAGCGCCTGATCTTGCCCTCCAGGAGCCAGAAGTCATCAACCCGCCCTCAGAGGAGGACTTGAAGCTGGCCGTCGAATCACCGCGGAGGATTCAGAAGATTGGTGAGACATGAGCTCTTAGATTATTCACCTACGCTAGTGATTGAGATCAGAAAGGGTGTCAGGACATCAACTCCATCTCCCACGCAACCACTATGTGTCCGGTTGACGCGGCGATCCGCTCTAAATTACACGGTCCTCAAAGGTTAAACCGCCTGTACACCGGAGGTGAAATGAGGCATGGATTTTAGTGTGTGGATGGCAAATGGAATGGTTTTATTGGACCCAGATGGAGGTTTTCCACAAAAGAAACGGGAAATTCACTGCCCACTTTTCCTTTCACACCTCATTTACACCCTTAAAGTGGTTACAGAAAGGAATTACTCGAAACACTATCGGAATGACAACTCTAGGCATTTTATCACTACACCCTCAATACTAAATAATTCCCATCGTTGAGATCAGTTTTGTCAGTTGGCGTTGTCAGCAGTACTCGTGACAGAAGCATAGAATTTTTTCAACTTGGACTTATCAATCAACCAATTAAAATGCACTTTTTTTAATTATACACTAGGACCTTGGCATAAGTGTCAATCATATGTGCTAGTTTGGAAATCATGAAATGAGCATTGATTATAAGTAGGAAAACAAAATGATCGCTTTTTGATATTATATAGAATATTCAATTGGAGTAATTTCCGTTGGCTATTTTTAGAAAAATCCAGATTTTCGAAATAATGAGCGATTCACAGTCTACATAATATCAATTGGGTTATTCTACTTTCTTTCACTCAAAAGGGTATTTATATTAATTGGTCGGTGAAATATAGGGCGAAAATATAAGAAATGGTAGAATTTCATATTGTAGAGAAGTCATATAGTGTGTTAAGAGTATTTGAGGCTTTAGGGGGGTCGTCGTGCATTATCATCATGTCGTGAGTTTGCGTCGTGCCGACTGGGCAATGCTGATTGCTTTTTTCTTCCCAAGTTTCTTCTCATGTATAACATCCCTTTCCTGCATGGCGATGGACTTCGCTGCTGTTATGCTCTCGTCTGGTTGTATTATAGAAAGGAATAAGGAGTGATCACTCCTTGGCCACTTCAACCACATCGCAAGCATAATTTCCGTTTTCTGAGGAAATCTCGACAAAACCATCTGTCCTGGGCATGTATTTTTATCCACCCATTCGTTTGATCGTGTTCGATTGTCCTGCAAAATTTGCTTTCCCCCACAAGTGGTGATTTTGTGAAAACGGCGACAATGCGAAGGGAGCTTGGAGATGCGCACTTGTTCTTGAAGCGGTCGTTGGATCATCCGCCGTTTCGACAGTTCGTAGGGCAAGCACACACGAGTCCTCTGTGTTCCTCTGTTTATTGTGTGCAAATGTTGTTTTAACACAGGCTACCTAGTCCGTAGTTGACCGAAGTCCACAAATACTTGTGCGTATGTGTGTGTGTGTGAGATCGGAGCCCATCGTCGATTTTTACTTTCTCCTCGATATCAACACTGGACCGGTGGTTCCCCTTGAGACTGCTTGACGTTGCTCAAATCGCCAGAAGGAAATTTAGTGGAGCCAGTGTCGAGCATTGTCCTTACCAGTGAACCCATCTCCACACGCCTCATAAATGTTTCTCGGAGCCTGTTCAGCTGCGCTGTTTAATTCGAACTAGATGTGAATCGCATTTTCTCTCCATCTGGTTTTGTCAAAAACTAAAATAAAACTGGGATAGAAACACGAAAATAATTTAGAAAATGAGTAAAAGAATATCTTTAAAGTGTAGTATTGAAATTATCGCGAGCACGTTACTAAAACACTAGACACAGGCTACGCAAAAACGCCCGTTTTATAGTTTCCTATTTAGTACTAATGCGCGAATTAACTAATTACTTTGCAAAATTGAGGAAAGTGAAGGTTGACAGAAAGTCCCTACTGTATTATAACCTTCTGGATTTCTGTTAGAAGGCGGCCGACTATTTAAAAATTGCATGACGTGCATAGAGAAGCGGTCAGAGTCCATCCGGTACCTCATCCAGAGCGAAATATTAAACAGCCCACTCGTACACATCGTCCATTCGTGTGACAGGCCTGAGCATAGAGTCAAGATCATTTCAAGAGCGGAATACAGTCCTTAGGCAGGATTCTCAGAAGCCATGTTATCCTCGTGATAACCGTGTATAGCCGGAGGATGTTCTACAATGTGCAATTCTCTCCTGCGGGCCTCGGATACGGTGTCGAATTTGAGAATTAAATGTTTGTTTTCCTTATTCATCGCAACGCCGTAGTGCCTAACTCCCGACTGCTGTCTGCGCATTTTCTTTCTTTCTTTCAGACTACGTTGTTGAGGTGGAGACGAGTAACGCCATGGACGCGGGGACAAATTTAATCGGTTGGATAGTCATTAAGGGAAGAAATGGCATCTCTCCGGTTCTACGCTTCACCGACTCCAACGGCAATGCCGCTCTGCGGACTGGCTCCACAGAGACATTCAGGTAGGCCTGTGACACTCCACTCTCGCCACGCAGAATAACAATACACGCTAGCTGATCACTTATGATCAAACTAAACACTAATGGTCTCAGAAAAATCGTCTAGTGTCATCTGTTCTGTATCATTTCGTTCCGTTTTGCTGCCCTTGTCCCACTCCACCTACCCAGCTATGAGAGCCAAATGGGGCATGTTTCCCCCTTGATTTTAAATTTGGCGCCTGGCACAGGGTTGGTTTAAACAATCCCTACTTCTCATCGTCATCGGTGCTTGACAAGCCGCATATGTCACATAGTTGGCCTGTCAAACCTCTTGCGGTGGTTTATCCCTGTCTGTCCCGTGAGCGCACCCGCGGAGGCACCTTATCAACTGCTGATGCCACGCTTTCATTCTCCTCCCGCCACCCTCTATCTCCCCCGCCCTAGGTTCGACGTCGAGTGGAAATTCGTTGCTGCCAGACTGCCAACTGGCACTTGTTTGGTGTTGTCCACGTGTCGAATCATGAAAATGGGACATCGAGTACTCCCGAGTGAAGAGGTGGAAATTTTTTCAGCCCTTCACTCTCGGCTGACACCATTGACTTATTTCTTTCCCCAACAGACTGAATTGCCAGCCGCTGGGGGTCCTTTCCCAAATTTACGTGGGGCTTTACGATCCCCATGGCCACTTCGAGGAGGTCGAGGAGGAGCCAAAGTACATAAATTTACAATTAAATCGGCAAAATCAGTGGAATTGTCGACGCATCCAGGTGACAGATAGCCGTGACGATGAGGCATACCTTTTCAACATTAACCAGTGGATCGTCGCCGCACCAGAAATCGACCGTCGGCATTGTGTTGCCGCTAGGCCGGCAGAACTGCGAATTGTCCGACAGAAGAGTGTCGAGAAGAAGAAAGGTATTATTGCCATTTTCTGCCCAACAGGGTGGAGATAAGAACTTTCTTCTTATTATCTTAAGCCTCTGTGTTGAAAATTGGGAGGGGTAACTTTTCGGACACTCAATTTCTCTACTCATTTTACTTTTGTGCCATGATTTTGTGCCCGAGGCCAGATGACATGTGGAGTCTAGTGCGATTTTCCACCGTACGCTCTCAACTCACTCTCCTTGGGATATCATTGTCTAAGGGGGAAATTGATATCCGGCTCATTTTTGGCCATCCGACCAATTAGGTCTTCCTTCCTTTTCTAGAATTATTCGATTCTAACACGGCTCCAACTGTGATCTATAAAATAACCATTGAAACTGAGGATTGTGAGAATGCAGGAACCACGGCCAACGCCTACATCACTCTCTATGGTAATCAAAAGGGATCCACCTCAGGTTCACAGCGTCTTCAACGAATCTCCCATCAAACATTTGGGCGAGGAAAGGTGGATGTGTTCTTCATTTCATGCGCCAAGTTGGGTAAGTACTCTTCGGACTCTCCTCATCCAACTCACCTCCCTCTTCTTTACCATCCTTCGTCTATTGCCTAGGAAGTACTCACCCTCTCTAAACAATGAACTCTAGGCTCTACAAGTTGGAATGAACTGACTTTTTATCGTTATGTGAATTTCACTAGTTAGATTGTCATAAATCATAGCGTTCGGTGGAAATTCCTTAGTGCAAAAGATGCTACCTTTTTTCTCGTCTTTTAACATTCCTCCCAGTCGAGTCGTTGACATCGGTACGTGAACTTCGTCGCCTCCAAACTGGAGCTATTAGGCCACTTGCGATGGCGGTTCCAGTGGTAGAGTCGACCATAGATTCTGTCGACTTGGGTGCATGAACGGGCGGAAAATGGGATAGGGCCAAATCGCTTCCCCAGTTGTGATTTGTGTAGGGCCTTGAAATTAAAAGACAACGGCGATTCATGCTCCGTCGGAGGGACCGGGGGAAATGGATTTCCCGGTTGTCTTCAAGATGGCCACTAAGTAGACTCGTCGTCGTCGGGGGGCGGGGGCGGGGCGGGGGCGCGCACGGAGGCACGAAAAAGCTCTCTTTTCTCTGCTCTTTACTCGCCCGTCCTTAAGACCTGATCAAAATACGAGACACGTATTCACCTATTCACACAGATAAAGTAAGCAATGAATTGCCTTATACCACAACTTACTCACTAAGATTCACTTAATTAATAGTGTCTAGAGAATAAAAAAATAATATTACTGTGTAGAGTCCCTTGGCAAAGAGTAATGCACCTCTTTAAAGTTAGTGAATTGAAATTGTTGTCACTTGTAACTACGCAACCAAACTCTCTGTTCCCTCCCTCAATCCCCTCCAGCCACCCGCCCACCTCGTCTCTCCCAAGCCCCCTCCTCTCCTAATACCGTTATTCATTTGTTCATTCGTTTAATTAAAAATTTTATCATTGAACTTACGGCCAACGCGATTTAGTTGAACACGCAATATGACATTAGTCGTAAATATGTGTCCTGCGGTTCGCGGCTAATCGTGACAGGCATTAAGCCTGACATCTAAGTGTGTAACTTGCCTTAAATAAAATATTTGCATTCCTGTGGTGGCGAATATTTCAAATTTACCGAGGAGGTTGTACTGAACACCTAGAAATTCAGGGGATTTGTTTATTAATGCCCTTTAGGTCAGGTGACTCGGATTCAACTGGAACACGATAACGCGGGAAGTTCACCGGATTGGTTCATCAAATGTGTTACCGTGACAGAGACGGTGAGTGGAGAGACTTGGAAATTCCCCTGTCATACGTGGCTATCTCTGACACAGGGCTCAAAATCCCTAAGGATAGAAGTGAAATCTGCGTGAATTGGGCTCTTCCCTAGTGTCTACTGCAAACTTTAACTGTTATTATACAATAGAGAGGTCTGTGGCTAAGATTAATCACTACCAGAACTGTACTTGCCCTCGCGGCCCCCTTGTCCAACTTTCACCACCACCCCCGCCCCCAAACCAGTGCTTTTCACGATAAGAGTTGATACTATTTATAGGCTGCATTCATACGGTCTGGGTAAGGGCGAGAGAATGCAAAGCTAATGTGATATAGCCTTGTGGTGCTGATTGTAGAAGAATGGCGCCTTGTTAACTGCTTGGGCGCTTACAAACGCTACTACTTCTGTATTTCACTCGAGGTCGTAGAAGTTCAGTCGCGTACCAAACAGTCAACCCAGCAAACTCCACTGTACTTTAGCAAAAAATCCCTTTCAATGGCGGCGTATCCTATTAAGATGGTGGGCAAAGTAGGATCGCTGCCGAATATTAGCACAACTTCAAGGGAGTGGGGCTAGAGCATAAATGGCTCTGTGGCGTTCCAGGTAGGGGAAGCTGAATATCAGTATTTACAGTCGATTGGGAACTACTGCGTTCTCTGGCAGCCTAAGACACATCTGCTGAGTCTAATCAAGTTAGGACAAATGAAGTAACGGGTTGTGTGGTATATCATAATGTTAATATTGTCCGGCCGGTGGTGGACTGATTATTTCTTATTATCGCTGTCAAGACAAATAGTATGAAAGGTTAAATTAGACAAATTACAGTTTCCATCAGTTTGTTTAAAGAAACGATGCAATCATTTTGTAATTACCTCGTTCGTCTGTCAAGGTAAAGTTGTTTAAGTAAATAGAATGAAAAACACAATGGTAAATGAAGCGTTGTTAGAATGCTGGGTAGACGGTGGGGTTGCCAGAAGCTTCGAGCCGACTTTTGGTGGTTAAAAGCAAAGTACTGCTGAAATATAATTGAACACATATACATTGCCTTTTTAACACCATTCAAATCGCCTAATTGTTAAGCTTTTTAGTGGTTTCACAACGTGTTTTGCCAGTCACCTCCTCTCCGCCAAGCAGAAATACCTGACAGTGTACTTTATTTACGGAGATGAAAACGCCACGATAAGCAGTGAAGCTGTGCCGAATTATAGGCTTAACCCTAGCATTATTTAAACCATAAAATAGTTTACTTTAACTTTTGCCTATGGTGAATCTTGTGATTTATGGAAATTTTGCAAAATTGCCGTGCACTCAGTGGGGAGGATGGACCAGGGCGTTTCCTTCCCACCTCAGCGAATAGTTGAGCTGAAATGTTAAGTCGGGTTTACTGGCCAACTTATAATAGCCAGAATTGGCGGGACAGAATAAGTGATGAACCGTCATGACACTGCGTTATTGAGGGGGACGGTCGTAGAAGAATGAGAGTGAGGCTGCTTCAAGCCCTGGAGAAATGTAGCGTTTGCATGCATCATATTCCTACAGCCGAGACTGTATTCTGCCTCACACTTGCAGCTTGTCATTGCGCCTGACATTAGGCCGAGAATGACTCAACTTTCTGATTTAGTGATGAAATCACACCACTTCTTCAAAGCTTCCAACACCGCCATGGTATTAGTTATGATGTACGCCGACTGGAAGTCGGCGCTAGCGTGTGTGGTCCTCGGGGCGTGTCTACCGTGTCTCCCAAAGCCTTTTGCACCTTAATAATACACCTTTTCTTCACTCCTTTGCCTTCCTACATATTTTGGAGGCTAACTTCCGGAGGCAAAACTATTGGCAGTAGGTAAAACCTACCAAAAAGACCATGTAGGCGGCAAATTTCGCAGCTGTGGTATTAATTACCAGATGAACCGAAAGGCACGCGGATTGGTGTGGACGGAGGAGTGAAATTTGCGCCTCTTGTCGACCAAATTAACTCCCATGACAACAATCACTTGCATATTTGGACGAGGTATTGCCGCGTATCACTTAGAGCCCTGAAAAAAACAAAACTTTTAGCTTCTTCCCGGTTGTCAGTTTCAGTCAAGTATCGTTAAGAGGTGCGACCGATAAGTGAATTATGCTGTATGTGAAGAAGAAAAAATTTCTCAGGTAATCCTCTCCTCCATTCGCTCCATCGCAATTGACGCGTTTGTACCATGTGTGGCTGGCTTAAGTCGGTCCTCATGTCACTACTACTGAGCCCTTTTGATGTTTAAGTCTTCGCTTTCCAAAACGAAAGAATGAGAGGCTGTAAATATTCCTAGAGGCCACTCAGATAGGGTTAATACAAGGCTCCGCAGAATATCAAAAAATTGCCTTTGAATACGGATTTCTTGGCCTTCTCCTCAACATGAGCAAAAAAGGCATTCTACGATGAGAAGATCTCTTTATATATTAACCAAATTTAGTATCTTCTATTATGACACACAAGAATGACTTTCCCAGTCCTACCAGTTAATTGCGATTTGTTTAAACTTGTGCTGAGTGGTCGATTCAATGGGGTGTGACTTCCTTCCTAATACTTTTGTTTCTTTGATCGAGGGCTGTCAACTGTACCCGTACTTGTTTCTGCTTCGTGGTTAGGCCAAAAACAAGACTTGAGATTCCTACATAGATAGTATTCTTTTGTCTTTCCACCTCCATCTTTTCTGGTATTTTCTAATCCACCATTAACGTGTTGGAAGGTGCAGATCTGAAAACATGAAGTTGAGGACTGGTGGACGGAGCGGGATGTGGGTGTTGGCGTCAGGGGATGCGGGTATCTTCAAACACTTTGGCTCTTCACTTTACCTACATGCATCTCCGCCTACATCATCCCCACTTCGTGGAATCTGATGGTTACGCAAAATGCATTGTTTTGCACTCTTAGCTTGATTTTCACCACCAGGAGGCACTAGTTGATGTTTTCACAACCCTTTTTGCCCATTTAACCTAAAAACTGAGATAACCTCTGACAGTAGGTGAATGAAAGGCTAGTTAAGTTGATCGGTAAGACCTCAACTTGTCATTTGTCCAGTGAATGTGTGAAGGAGGATTCAAAAAATGTCCCAACAATAGACTCTGACAAGCTTATTATTCTCTCTTTCTCATCTCCCTTGTTAAGTATTAATTCTTTTCGGCTTCTTCCCCGCCCCATCAGGGTATACTGAAAGAGTGGCATGGATGTTATTGCATCAAAACGCCCCCATCTCTCCCCACATCCACTTCCCCAATAGGCCACACACACACACACTGGTTGCCGCTGTGAAGCAATGAAATGTTGACTTTTCCACCTCTTCCTCGTCCATCCAATAGGGAAAACGTTAATTTATTAAGCAAGGCTTTTCCTCCACTCTTCTCTTCCTCCCTTCCTCGCTAAGAGGAACGATTCAATTGCCTTTCCGTGTCTAAATTTTGTCGGGAAGAGGGAAAGAGAGGAGTGCTAGGACGCTGGACAGGAGGATGAGTGAGCTTGGTAAATCCATCGACACATATGACATGACCTCCATCCGCGATTACATCTTCCTCCAATGTCAAACTTGAAAATGTAGATAAGGTCGGGGGATGAGCGGTTGTGTGGCACGATGGTGATGTTGAAGGAGGGTGGGCGATTTGACGTTAGATTGGCGAAAACAGCGTCCGTGACAACGGTAGCGGTAACATTCCAACCCACCAACTCTACCACGCCCTCCTGTGACATGATTCCAAGTGATTTTGTGGACCCTGCTTCCCATTTATATCCGATGAAGTGGTAATCAAATGATGAGGCAGCAGAAGTAGATGGAGAAGGAGAAGGCAATGCGATTAGAAAAAAAACAATTGTTATTTACAAGAGGTTGTACAAATAGTGTCACTCAGGTGGGTTGTAGTGAAAGACAATTGCATGACAATTGAGATTGTGAAAGAGACGATAGTGAAGTCGGCGCCTTGGAAGTGGTACACAATGACGCAAGTCCGCATTCCTTTCCATTGGAAGTCTCAGGATCGGTATGAATAAAACAGAGGGTAGAAGTGGCAATATGTCGTTTTTAATTCTTGCCTGTCCCACAGTATATCTCGGTTCGGTGATGCAGTATCGGTGCCGAGTCTCGACTTGGTATGTTGACTCAGACTTTGGTTTTCGAAGAGGGATAAGGGGACTAACATGATAGACGACGGCAGAGTCTCCTCTCCTGTATCCACCAATTGCGATCTCACCGAAGGTGTTGGAGGCAGGGAGTCAAGGTAGACGAGCGGTTCGGGAGTACATCGTGTCTGAATGCGTCGCTTATGCCTCCATCGACGCAGGAGAAAGTAGGCGAGTGTAACGAATATGCAGACAATGAAACAGGCAATACCGACTGCAATGGTGAACCACACTTTTAAACTCCCGGACTCACGCGGCATTGGAGTATTCGTGGGAATAATTATTTGTGGATCCGAGGAACTTATCTCGTCCACAAAGTCGGAAAGGAGGATGTTCTCTTGCACGTTGTACTGAGCTGACATGATGGAGACTTTGAGAGGCACCTGCCGCGAAGCCATAAAGGCTGGCGCGAAGACGGTGACCTTGATTTCGTCGAAGATTGTCGGGACGGAGATGTTAGGAAAATTTTGAAAGCTCACACTCTCCCCCAACAAGTCCTTGTAGGTAAAACGTAGACGGTCTGTCGCATTCCCAGTGGCTGGAATCTTGGTGAACTGACCTACTGATGTGCTTCTGGGGAGGTCAAAGTTAAGGGCCTCCTTCAAGGATGAAGGCGTCTGCAAAATACCTCTATTTTTCAGTCTTTCGGTAGAACTGTAGAGGCCCGATATGTCGAGTAAGCGTTCAGAGAGGGCGAACTTCTTTCCGTGTGGAACGAAGAGCGTCTTAAACCGCAACAATGGTTGCATAATCACTCGAAAGACCAGAATAATTGGCGGTATGGAACGTTCAAAGGCAAACTCATCGTTACTGGCATTAAATTTGTCTCTATAGTAGGAGATTCCCTGTTCCGAGAGCACTGTTGATTCTACTCGGTCAATTTCCACGTTCTCCGAAAGTATTAGGCCCAACCGAGGTTTTAGTGTGAGATGGAATGTTCCGGAACTCGAGGAGACCCGTTCAAAAGGGATTGGAATGTCTGAATCGGGGGACTTGTATTCAAGGTCATGAAAAAATATGGTCTTCTCAAGGGGAAATACCTCGATTAGAATTTGAAGCAGTCGAGGATTTGGTCCGCATCCTGGCCAATCGGAGCAAACTACCAGTTGTAGTTCCTCCTGTACCCGATCCGAGGTATACATATCATCTCTTCGGTACTCCACCGTGCCGCGGTTGAGGAGTTCGGCGCTGAATAACCTAATTCGAGTCTCGCCACAGTATAGTCCACCGTAACTGGGATACCGGGTTACAATGTACACAGTCCCATCGAAATGACCGATGTTGCTGCAGGTCAAGACTAAAAAGGCATCCTCCATTGTTAGATGTATGGTCTTCGTCACATTCACCGTAGGAATTTCCATAGCCTCGAAGGACCAATTACCGCGGCGGATAACAATGGGCATTGTTACCTCAGTGGAAAGGGCACCGGTTTCATTTCGTGGGAGCACCTTGAGATGATGGGTAATAGACGTATACCTCGACATCTTTTGAGTTTTTTATGTGAAATATCTGGTCTACTCACCTCGAAGGTGACTCCGTCAATGATACCGCCACCTCGACGGCTTCCCACGAGTTTGTAGACCGGCGCTGTACATACGATGTCGCCAATGTGAATTCTTCTACCCGCGCAAAATAAGTCTCCATGGCGCGGTGAGGCTTTAAGCGCTAGAGTCGTGTCCTCTCCAAGCTTAGACATCCGGTGAAGGGGAAGGTAGGGTTGAGAGAGGGAAAGAGAAGGATTCTAAGAGCCACTTCCACACGCTCACCTGGTAGGGTGTGTATCCGATGTCGAACATCCTCACCGCAGTCAAATGCAACTCCTGCGAATGTCCTGGTCCCACACTCGCAATCGCTTTGATGTTGCCACCCTTGTGCTCACGAATGATGACAGGGAGGCTAACCACTTTGCCTGTATGTACCACTTTTTTTCGTGGTCGAGGAAATTGTGTCTATTATTTGGCTTTTCAATTGGAAAAATGTGTCGGTCACGGGTGTGGAAGGGCATTTCAGCCGGATCCGGCCTCGGTAGATGTCACACTAGAAAGACATCGGGCAACAATGACAACAGTCGGAAATTAGACATGAGGGTAGAATAATCGCTTGAGCTTCAAATTTTCTCTTTTCCCCTGTCCGAGGCAAAGTTGGACTAAGAGGAGCATGTATTACTGTCTGAAAGATGTTAAAATCCCCACTTCCGTGGGAGAAGTCTTACTAATAGCAGATAGAACTATTCCTGTTATTTGGCCTCATGTCTCCAAGTAATCACCGAGAGGCCGAGAAGCCAACTACGAGGATATATTTATCCACCTTCATCTGTCATTCACCAGCCCTCCCGTTGGGCAACACAAAAATGGCGCCGCAATTTATGGTGCATATAAAGGCGCCTTAAATTACCTGCGAAAATGAATTAGTCCCCTCGTGATGCCACTGCTATTCTCGCCAATACTCCTGTACACCACAAGGCACGGCGATGATTGAGGGTTCAGCAGTGTATAAACCACCTGGAGACCGCCCTTTTCACAGGCCCGAAAGAAATTGTGCTTTGTATTGTCGGTAAGCACCACAACCGCGTCGATGTGGGTCATGCTGACCTCGGCTAAACTAGGATAGTGCAGAACGATAAAGATACGTCTGTGAGAGAGGAAGGAAAAGGCGGCCTGGTGAAGATGGGCAGGCGGGCACAGATTTGAAAGGGTAGAAAAGGGGGATGCGGCTTTGGCAGAATGTACCAATTGTGAAGCAGACTGAGATTGAGTGATGATAATGAGATGTAGAATTTGCGTTGGTAGATTTTCCTCAAAAACAACATGAACTGCACTAATCCGGTGGTGATTTTGGCGGAGGGGAGGTCTCCTTGGTCCCTAAAAGTGTCCTGTGTGCTTTGGGGAATAGGGTGAAAAAAGTGGGGGAAAGGAGAGTGGGAGAGAATCATCTCACCCTCCCCTTGTAGTTCAACAGCCGAGTTGGAGTGATGAGTACTTGCCAGGGAGGAGGGGGGAAATAAAGGAGTGGAAAGCGAGGAGAAGGGCACACCTCTCACTTCTCGCCTCCTACCTTCCTTCCCTTCTCCTCCCTTCCCTTCCCTTCCCTTCCCATTCCATTCCATTCCATTCCATCTCACCTCACCATTCCATCTCACCTCACCTCATCTCGTGCATCACCACACCCTCCCACATCATTCCACAACATCCCACAATGCACTATCGCATTCCCTTCGCATTCCCATTATAACTGCTCTCCTTCCCACACTAAAGTGCAGCCCAACTCTCGCCACAGGTGAGGGTGATTTGTGAACCATCGGAGGTAGTGTTGCCGTGGCAGAGAGACTTTACCCCAGGTCACGGATGCGTCCTCTTCTTCCCAAGTACAGCTGGACCATCAAACGCCACCGCCATTCGGCCGCATTCGACTCTGCTCCCATGTGACTCGCGCCGCCAACGGTGGGGGGAGCGAACCTGCTTCCGCGTCGTCCCATACTGCGCTCCACCACACATTTCCATAAACACACAGAAAGGGGCGAACGGATGACATAGAGTGGGGCATTGGAGCACTTCGGCCTCGAAACAAGTGAAGCAAGACGACAGAAGTGTGAAGAGATGAGAGTAGTGATGCGTGCCAATCAGCTTGTCGAGGTGATACGCAGCCAACCGTCATCACCGTCACCGTCGTCATCATCGTCATCTCGGTGCAAGTCTCAATCGCCTGTCTTTGCTCCGCAAACCGATTTTTGACGAGGAGAGGAGAGGCGAGGAGAAGCGAGGTGGGACGAGGTGAGGTGAGGACTCAACTTCGTCTCATCGCTTGCAGCAATCAGCACAAGGAGACACTCATTTGCGTTGATGTCGACCTCCTTCCCTCGACGCCACCAACGTCGACCGAGTCGTCAGACGACTCACCTCCAACGATGTGGGGAAGCCTTCACGCGCTGCACACATCCAACCATCCTTCGAGACCGACTCTATTCAATCCCCTCCCGAAATCACCTTCCCCTGGTCTTCCCTTCGCAACCCCTCCACTTCTCCACTCACAGCCTTCAACTTCCCCCACTCGTCCGTGACTCTGCCTCGCCTCGCCTGTCGCCTCGCCTCGCCTCGCCTCGCCTTCCCTCCGGGCATGTGCGTCCTCACAAAGGGGCGTCCAGTCGTGTGTGTTCGACACGGCGGCGGCGGCGGCAATGGTGGAAGGGCAAGCGGCAGCGGCAGCGGCAGCGGCAGCGGCAACGGCGGCAGTAGAGCTGCTGCCTGTCGCGGGTGGACGGAGGCAGTTTAGCAATCGCTTCCCGTTCCAAGGCTGATTCCATTGAATGCCTTTTGACAAGTGTGTTGATAGTGTTTGGCATGGTGGCGTCAGAAACGCCGGTTGGGAAACCGTGCACTCTGACAGCATCTTCTTCCTCTTTGGTGTCCCATTCAGTGAAAGATGCGTGATCTGCTCCACCCTGACTATTTCCGGAAATTAACGCCCTACTTTGGTGCACCAATGACAGGATTTAGCGTCTCAGACATGACTACCTCGAGAATCTCCCCTATACTCAAGTTTTTGGCATTTTCCAGCCCAATAAAGAAATGTCCTATGATGTCCGAGAGTGAAAATGCACTCAAATTAGAGGTTTATGACGTACGAGTCCTTGAAGCCGACGATGGGTCTAGTACGGAGAAACATATTTCGAATGCCCTTCACACTGAGAAGAAATTGGTGCACTTCGGACTCATAGTCGCCATACACCAGGGTGAAGTTGAATCCGGCCTCCGGTGATGTTCCTAGAAAGAATGAAACGTATACGGTGACAGGGAAGGGGATTGATGAAAATAATTCTATTACACAATGCAATCATCCTTCATTTGTCTTCTCGTCTCTGTCCTTGATTGGTTCGAGTAAACTGTGAGCTTTACTTTTGCTATCTGACTACACAATGTCCAATGGCCACAATTTATCCTTACAGCGTTCTCCCATTGCCTCGCAATGCACGGACTACCACCTGCGATCTCATCAGTTTAATGTGGATTTGAGGGAGATGCAGAAAACTACTAGGGGTAGAAAACCTAGGCCGGAGAAGGAAATGACTAAATATGGGTATTAGACTTTAATACTCACTGGTTCCTTACCATCATGATGGAATATAACACGGCCCTGCCTGATGTCCTGGCTGGCAAATGTAAAGACTGGAACAATTTCAATCGCCGACGATGAGATTACGCCTCCCCGTGTGTTCAACACCTTGTACTGAATTGACGAATAATCTAAAGTGAGATTTTCAGACTTTATGATTTGGTGTTTTTACAATGGGGACTGAAGTCACTAAACTATTGCATATGCTACTTAATTCGCCGTTATGCCAAACAAGTAGTTCGACACTTCTGAGGAGAAGCCATTAAATATGTAAAAAAGGTAGGAACATAGGATAAATCGCAGAAAATAGGACCGCGAAATTTACTAATATGGAATACTTTTCACAGCCCTCATCGCTTATTCCTGTCAAAGTTAATTTCTTGGAAACTCGTATATTCCGACACTGTATAGATGGACTTATACCAGATTGGTCGGAGTAAAGAGGAGTACCTTCTTACCATTAACCGCCTTTTCTTTGTACGCAACTGTTTTTTGAGCAGCCAAATTGATAGACGAAACCTCTACCACCGACCCCCACCACACTTCCGGCGGTCTAAATCGAACCATTTGGACGGGAATTGTCGTGACCAGGAGGAAGAACACCATTGTTTGTCTGGGCACAAGAGTGTCCACCTTGCCTCTCAGTAATCCTGATATCTAACAGGCAAAATTTTGGTCCGAATGAAGGGCGATGGAATGCGAGTGTACGTAGTTATTAGCAGCAGAGTGGAATTGAAGTGAATCCCTGAGAACTTTAAAGTTGTCGTAACAATAAAGTGACTAGTGGGGGTACATCGCCGTTCCGTAGGATGAGGGTTGAAATTCTCCTATCTGCCCCTCAAATAACCACATAAAGGAGTGTGGTAGTGTGGAGGAGGGGGTTTTCTGTGTGCTAGTGGTCACACAACTCGTCCAACATCAAGCGATAAATTTCCTGGTGACTTGAGTAGACTCAGCGCCCACATCGGCAATTTCCATCTATTGGCCCGAATTTTCAACACATGAACAAGAACTTCGACGAATGCTATCGTCAGTAATTTTTGTCTGATAGCCCCATTTTACAGACAAAAGTTGGGCCTGTCAAGTTAATCGTTAAAACAACGTCAGACCACGAGACTACACATTTGTCCGTTGACAGGACAGCGGGAATGGCGGGGATCCGACCAATACTTGACGCGGCAGTTAAAGCAACTGTCAGCTAAACAGCATTAGTATAAGAAGTTAACACCAGTAAAACAGGTATCATTTGTCCTACTCGCACTTAAGGGGGAACAGTGGATTGGAAATGCTATCCAAACTGGCAATCTCTTGGGATCACCTTTTTTTGGAGGAAAACTGAGGAGGAGACGCCGAGGAGAGAGCCTCGTCGGGTGGTAATAGTATCAATCGCCATATTTTCGCCCTAAATACGAATTAAGCGGTTAGTTTGTCTTACTTGTGACCGTCATTGACATTCCACGTCTCGCCCCGGCGTAGGAAGGTTAGTTTGAGAAAGTATTTGTACCTGTAAAACCGCCGAGATACTCTTAAATATCTTTTGTTCTAATACACAGCAAAATAAAGTCTTGGCATTGGCTTTCGTGCTTACTTTTATTGATAAATAATTTCGCTTTTTTCCAAATGAGTAATAAGAATGTTAATGTAAAAATACTACTGAAAAAGCATAACTTTATTTAATTAAGTTTTGTCCATTTTGTGTCAATGACCTTTTGACAATCTCTCAAAAACTTTTTAACCTTTACTGTCAAAAAAACTGATTTAACGGTGATTTTGCGTCATTGGTGTCATCAAAAATTATTTTTTCCCCTTTAAGGAGTTCTGTGTGGAAAACCAAAATAAATAGCAGTCTGAAGATATTTAAACTCAGATTTTTTAAATTGGGCGGATGACCAAAGACGTGTGGGACTTTTGCGTTATCATGATGGAAAAAAATGACGCCACGTCTGACAGTTTTGCTTTAATTTCATCGCCCAATTCGATGAGTCGTTGAACGCATACGTTTGACTCGATCGATTGGTTGTTTGGTACAAGTCCGAGGGTCAGAATTCCTTTTTACTCCCACCAAGCTGGCAGCATAACCTTTCTTTCCGGTGAATCTCTGCTCCTATATCGTCTGGGCTGGTGGTTCACCCTGCATCGCGACGTTCTAAGTCATTCACTTTTCATCGACAGGAATTAATCTTTTTGGAAATGGACCCAATTCGTTGCAAATCGCAGATATTAATGGGTCGAACCGAAAGAAATCTCTGATAAGCTTGTGAGGGATCCAAAGCCTTTTTAATATTCCTTTCAACGCATTTATGCGTCACATGACCTCGATGTGGGCCTCATGAACTTCACCTGGACGGCCGGCCAGATCGTTGAGCATTTATCCATGAAAAATCATCAGAATGAAATTTGGCGCTGTCTTTCCTTCTTCAAGGCCTCTTTCCAATCTACGAAACATAACTTCTTGTGTGCTTGCGATGCGTTCTTGAACAAATGCCTGTTTTGTTCTCCATGTTAAATTGGGATTAAAACAAAACCACAAAACTAAACGGTGTAATTTCCATACCAAATAAAAGGCAAAAGTCCAAAGAAGTAAAAGAAAGCGTAAAATCCATCTGTCAACAGAAATTGACAATCACTTAGTTGCCAACCCGACAGACAACGTAGGAAACATCTTTCCCACCTAGAATGTGAATTTTTCAACAACCCAAAATATTAGATCAAGTTAGGAAGAGAAACGATTCTTTCGATGGGAGAAGGAGGGGCCATAGACTGAGGTGGAGGAGGAGTAGAAGGCGAAAGGGGCGAAAGGAGAGACGGAAGGCGGGAAGAGAAAGGGATGGGCGGCAGATAGGAAAGACTCGAGGAATGCCGAAGCAAACTTACAGTGAGGCTTCCAAAATTGCATGTTTCCTGGCCATTGTGTTCAAAGTAAACATCATCCTCCCTCACATTTTTCATTGAAAACATTCCAACGCTTCGATTTAGCCTAAAGAAGATGTGGAGAAAAGTTGCACAAGCAAGGACAAAAGCCATGAAGCCGAGGCCGCGGGAGGAAAGGAGCGAAAGTTGGTCGGACAAGTGGATGGATGGATGGATAGATGGATGTGACCGACTTTTATATATTTTTGCAATGGATTAAAAGGCAAAAGTTGGCGAAAATGTGGTTGAACATTTATTTTATTGGCTATTTTAAAGTGGTGGATTTGGATGCATCCACAGCCACACGCACACACACACACACACACACACAGAGAGAGAGAGAGAGAGACAGGGAGTGGGTGGAGGGGCGACACAGACGCTCGAACCCACACACACACACGCAGAATTTGACATTCGTAAACACTGGCGTTTAAATACATCCGAGGAAGAAGTGAATGTGGAGGGTGGAGTCAAATCACCTGGCTGGGTAAAATTTTATCCCTTCCAGATGTGATTTACTGATAGTAGGAGGGGGGAGTGGGAGGCGGGCTGGGGAGACTGAAGATTGGTGTACGAGGGAGGAGAAAGTTGACGGTCGTTTGTGTCCCAGTGATGAGGTAGGTTGTGGATTAATCCAACTTGCTGTGAGGCGTCTACACGCCTATAAAGTGGACTTTGAAAACTCTACTTTCCTCATATCACTGTGAAGTTATTCCGCTTTTCCCTTCGTCACATATATGTGACACCTGGCGTCTACACATTTTTGCAATGATTGATGAGTTGAGGAAGTGAAAAATGATGCAAGTGAAGGCGGACGGGACGATAGTCGCGTCGAATGTCACTGTCCACACGCTATCGGTGGCCCAGACAAAGCTCCTAGCTCACCAGTATGATTGAATCTCTCGGCACAATAAGCATTACTTTTACTGGCAGAAATGAGATTTTTCATCCTGGCGTTTATCCCCTTCTCTAGACCACCTTTCTGTGCCCTCATCTTTTACTCGCCTGTCCTAAATCGTCCCTCTCTCCCATTCGGATCTCCACAAAAGTCTTAAATACCGCGTGCCTCAACCTGTCATAAATTTTCCGCCGTAAACTCTATATCATCCGTCTCTCCACGAGACCGTTAGGCATAAAATTCGACCCTTCTCCTCGCCACATAAGTCTCGTCATGGAAATAGACCGCTCCTTTGTCTATCAAGTCTTTACAAGCAATTATCATGGTCTTTGCGCTGAATTTGTCACGCCCTCTGGACCAGGGTGGGTTAAACCGACAATCGGTTGACAGTTTCGGTGACGACAGATTGATGGCCAGGCCGCCTACCAGGTCAGATTCAATTTAGCTATCTTTCACAAAGTGAGAGGTGTGAACTGACCGTTTTGACATCAATTTTCCGCATGTGGAAGGCTCGGTTACCACTAACACAGCATCACAGAGTCGGCTGGACTGGTAGACAGTGTCAATGCCAAAGGTGTGACACTCAATGATGGAGGAGGCACGATTCGACTCGTCCACTTCGCTGATATGTAAATTCGCCGCCTTCAACGAGACTCGTCCCCCCAAACCGATGGTGGAATTGCGAAACTGAAAGTGAGGCAGACGGGAAGGTAAACGAGATCAAATAAAGGATATAAGAAAAAAACAGACGCAAAAAATAACAAACAGAAATGGTGGAGTCCTTTGTCATGTTACATTTTTGACAGGACGAAAGTAGGAGTGGCCACTCGCCAGTTGATGCGTTTTTTCTCTTTCATTCTTCCTCCTCCCCTACTTCTGCCACCATTCCCGAGTTAATGGCATGCGGTAGCATTAAAAAAAGTGCACAAAATCCGCGATGATCACGGCCCCACAACTCGGTTCCTCCCCTCACGCCCAACTTCCCACCGCAGGGGATCTTAACGGGCTAATCGCTGAGGCATAATGGACTGCACGCCTGATATTCTCCCCTCAGGTGGAATAGATGTCAGGAGGGCATGCCATGTCGTACCAAAATGGCGTGTCTTCTGTGACTAAGGCTAATGCGAATTGTTAGCATGTCTTCGTGGGTAGTCGTGTGGGAGCCGGTGATTTGTCGTCTCAAAATTAGGCTGTTGTCGGTTGTATTTCGACAATTCCCCGACGGTATGAAGTAGACTCGACCCTGCGTCAGATCGGAGGCGGAGAAAACGAGTACATTCTCTACACGGAAGTGAGTGATGAAGAGGACCACCTTCCCGTGGCATGGAACCTAGTGAGAGAGTGAGGGATATCTTGAAGTTTCGAGGGCAATGAAGGCATAAATGACTTTACCAAAAGGCGACTTACGTGCACCACTTTATAGAATTGGACATCTCTGTCGGCTGTAAAAATTGGTGGAAGAATATCTCGAAGTTGGACGGGGTCTTGAGAAATACGAACATCGCGGTATACCTGCGGGCTTGGTATCACTGCCTGCATGGCAAAAGGACTGGGTTTGAGTTGAATGAGCGGAGTGGCCAAAGAGGCGTGTAGATTAAGCGTCCTCAGGAGTGACAGATCATTCATAGTCAGTTGAACCTTGACGTCAACTTGACTGCGCCAGTTGACACCTTGGGAGGTTGAAATGGCCACTTCGAGAGTGAGAGCATCGAAATTCTTCACTATCAGTGTGGCGTTGAAGAGGGTAGCCGTACTCAATTCATTTAAATTGGAAATGCTAAACTTTAAAAGAAGGAAGCAGAGTTGAGAAAATTCAAATGACGCTACTTCGAGGCTCCATTCTTTCTCTCTACGTTAGACACCAAAATTGGATCTGCCCAGAGTTCGCATCTCCTCGAAGGCGTCTCAACTTAGAGAAGGAATGGATTTTGTTTTAATGGAGTCTCCGATTCAACGAAAATTCGACCCTCGGTCAAAGTACCCATCCTCTTCACCGCCTGAGCTCAACTAACTTTTCCATGTCTTCTACCAGATGGAATTGCATTGTTCACGAGGTCAGGCTGCACAGTAGACTAGTCCAGTGGAGTGAAGTAAAGTGAAGTGGAAGAGTAAGGAAAACTACCATTTGGTCCTGCACTGATTTGCACTGCCAGTACGAAATGCGATAGCGGAGGATGGCCGAATAGTCGAAATTGTCCGTGATACGAGAATCGAGAAGTAGACAGCCGAATTTGGCAGGACGTACAACGCGTACACTGATGTCGTTCGCCGTGACATCAGTGTTGTGGACCATCTGCACAGAAGGCATGAAGGAGATCTTGGTTCGCAACGAAGGAATACGCATACGTCACTTCCATTCGCATTCTGCCTAACTCTCTCTATTTCTCTCGCTTCCCCAATCTTTAGTCGCGGCGTTTTGACACCTCGCATCCACATAAAAAAGGCGAGATGCTGCCAGATGATATGTCTAATAAATCATTCGGTTTTGTGGCCTCCATGGAAACCCTTCCTTCAGTGCGGTTTCTTAAATACTTGTCCGCAGGTAATATGATAGATTGGGCCGAATGAAAAGTGTCTGCTGGTGATAGGACCATGTTCTCCAACAATTACCTTAATCCGATTAACTCTGGAATCGGAGGGGAGGCGATTGGCGGGGCCCGAGAGGCGTGAAACGGAAGCTTGTGAATTTATACCTACTCCTCAGCTTAAACCTCCACTTAAGATCACACAGATAACAAATTGTTTAAGCCAATTTGGAAAAATATCGGAGTGGAAACTATGAAACGGATGTTGAAATAATAATCTACTGCTTCTTGTCATCGATTGGACAAGTCATAAATGCCTTTTCGAGAGACTTTTATTTTAAAGTCCTTTGTGTTATCATTTTACTGGTTTTTTTTTCCCTTAAAAATAATCCGTACTTTTGACAAAGGAAATTATCCTTCGGTGAAATATAGAGAGACTAAAGAATGTGGTACAATTCCATAGAGAAGTTAATTTATTAACAACTGTATACCCTCGAGTATCTACCATTTTTGTTAGTTTATACGGCACATGTAATTTCATTTTTTCAGATAATTTTTGGTAAACAGATGTCTTAACACAGCGGTAGCGATATGGTGAGTATCTAGTTTAAATTTAATTTCGCGGACCGGATTCCACAGTCTTCATTATTTCTTTCTCGTTGCCAACGTGGGCCTGTGCTCTTCCTAGAACCTCGTTGACGATACTCAAATTTCCAGAACGAAATCTTCTGGAGCCGAAACCGAACATTTTTTAATTTGTGGACCCATCTCCGAACGCCTCATTAATCTTTCTCGAAGCTAGTTGAGTTGCGCTATGATTCAAAGCAACCTTGCAAAAGAAAAGTAAATGTGACCCGCATTTTGGCGAAAAATAAAATAACACGGGATAAAAAAGCCGAAAACACTTCCGTTTTAAATAAAAACATTGAGTGCATGTTACAATGTTTTCTCTCCCAGTCGGAGCTGAACACAGACTAAACGAGACCGCCCGTAACATAATTTCCAACGCCTTCCTCCTTCATTCTGTACCTCCGCTTAAAACAAAGTGTCGAAGCCCACTTGGCGGAATGTCAAAAGAAGATGAACTCGCCAAAGAAATCGGTAATTGTGGTCATACAGACAGCAGGGGTGAGGTATTAAGTAGTATTGAACTGCATTATGTCGACAGACTGGAAGTACACTCTTGTCCACCCTTTCAAATCCGCGATTTATAGCGGTTCAAGTACACCCAGCTTGATGTAGGTGTGGTAGAAGGCATTGTTCTCCGGGGATTGATCAACCTCATTTGCTAGCCCTTCACACCGCCCCACCCGCTAATTTTAGTGGCGTTTCAGCACCTCCATTGTCAAAATGGAGACGACGTGACAATCGAGGTGGAAATGAAAGCGTAGTTAGGTTCGGCTATGAGTATTCACGTCACATTTCATTGGAAAGGAAAGATTGAATTGACTAACTGCGAATTGACAGATAATATTTCAATTAAGTTAAGAACATACCCTGAAAAAGACGTAACTCGTCCCATTCACTGCAACCGTTAGTGACACTTCCCGTTGCACATCGACGATTACCTTGAGGTATTTACTTGACACCTCTTTGTAGTAACTGAAAACGCCATCAGAAAGGAAGCAGTGGAGACAAAAACTGTCCGCGATCTGGGGAGTTAAAGTGATACCCTGGGGAGATGGTGGAACTACGATGGTGGACAGTGGAGAGGCCTTTCCACGTTCGGTGAAGTAGCCTCCAGAACAGCTGTCACGTGAGTGAGGCTGTGGACAGGCGAGATAAAATGGAGTCTGAGGTAGCAAATAACCGCCGGGTACTTTCGTCATCAACCGTCCATCGTAGGTGTGCAGGTCGATTTGAGGTATTATGTACTTGTCCGGCTCAATACGGATATGGAAGGTCTCCACCAGGGGATTCCCGATTAACGGAATGCCCTGGAGCATTTGACGAAAGATGTGGAGATGCTCCGGCACCCGGTGATCGGCAACCGCGTCAAATAGGCCACGAGTATCCTGACAGATTATGCGAAATTTAAATTCATCGTTTAGGTGATAGGAGCCGTCGTGGACATAAACCAACAATCCGCGGTTCAGTAGACTTGCAGGCAGAAAGTTGGTGTCGACTGCACACTCTCCGTCCGGTCTAACAACTTGTAACTTTCCACTATGAGGTTGTGCCAACACCTCAACTATATACTCAAACATTGGTGATGACTTGAAGTTGAAATTTGGCAATTTTAAACACTGACTCTCCTTTATCTCAATTAGTGGTGGTCGAATTGGCAGATGGCCACTTCTCTGCGTAATTCCAACTTGTTTGCGGAAGTTAGCTTCCAAATTTATCATGGGCAGTGCAGTTGCCGACTCTGTCGTTGTCTCCATGATGTCGAGGCTGAAGACATGCTCCGTACTGGGTCGGTAGGAGTGAACATACACACGAAAGTGGAATTCATCTTTCACGTAGATGAAGCCCTTTTCAATGTGAAATGTGGCACTTGACCAATCGTCAATCACTCGTCGGAAAGTGTAGAACAACTGTCCGACATCCACATCATGCTGATGGAAGACTGATCCAACACCGAGGTACACCTTGTTATTCGCCTCCTTCAAGAGGTAGATGTGGCCGTGTTTTGGCACCCTGGTGATGATAAAGTACACATCTTGTGCCGAGTGCGGGGGAGTAGCTTGAGCTGCGAGATTCCACCGAGTGATACAATTACCGTGGACGCCTATCACCGTGGAAATACGTGGAGTCTGGAATACGGTGAGAGGTTCGTTACGCACTAATGTCAATTCTATCCTGGTGAAGTGGATGGGAAGCATGAGAATGGCCGCTTCTCGGCCCTCGGTGAGGTGATTGACCTCAAACACAACGGTATCACGTAGGTTGGGTTGAAGTTTCTCCGGTTGAAGGATATTCGCCACATAGCGAATATTTCTTGCTAGCACATCGGATCCCTTGAATTTGTGCACTTTAAACCATGTGTCTACGCCAACTCCGGAGGTGTTGCGCTGTTCTATCGTCCCGATTGTCACGTCGACTATACGAAATCGGAAGTGCTGGATATAGGCGGAGTGGAGGGAGGAGGCTGTGTGAGGGAATAAGTCCTTTGAGGTGAGGATCAAATGACCCACTGGATCCACTTGTACAGCTGACCTTAGAATGGACCTGTTCGACTGCTTCCAGGCGGGTTCCGACGCCGGAGAAGAACGAGTTGACCGCCTACAGGGCAAAGGTAGGTACAACTGGGCGGCGGAGAATAACCGGGAAGGGAGATAACCAGTTAATACCGCTTGCCTTAACCTGAAATGTGGCGGGAGAAGGGAACACAAGAGGCGTCCATCCACGGTTGACAAAAATACTTCAAATCCAAGGAGGCTTCTCCCTTTCTTGACCACCTACACGACAGACAGATAGCGAGAGAGGATGCATGCGGATTTTTTTTGCGGAGTTTTAAGCAGAGAAGATGCCCAACTTGGAAATGATACACGTAAGTGCGTCTTTCGAAAGCAAGGAAACTCCAGCGGTATGGCCGGTGGAGGGTGAGGCCGGGAGGTTGAAGAGGCTCACTTCGTCTCCTATCATGTGACAAGCTTAAATAACGTGACATCATCTGTTTGTTCCCTCCCGAGAGATGGAAGCGGAGGTGCGATTTGAGGACGAAAGGGGACAAGGGAAGAAAATGGACTGAAGAGGAGGTTTGATAGAATTCATCTAACCAACAAATTAAGTTGGGCCTTGTATTCTCTCCGCAAAATTCTTTAAAATAACATTAATTTCGGCTTAATTGATAAATTAAGATAGATGAATGGTGTATGGCGAGTTTTCTTCCCTCGATCCCAATGGCCGCCCCTAATTTTTCTGCTACTCCACAGTGCATTTTCTATCATCCAACACGTACATATTCCAACACTTAATTTGCGCGTTGGGGGTGGGGGGAGGAGGGAGGTTGAAAGTAATAACCGAGGTTGAAGCCGGACCAAAGCTTGTCTGCCCACTTTGATTTACAGTTACATGGTTCCTAGAAGTGGTTGATGCCTCAACCGTCAAATTTCCCCTCAAAAACTTGTCAAAGGTCAAACTAAAGGGCATATTTAAGTCTTCGTAACTCCTCCCCCGGGGAAATCCCTTCGACCTTCAGGGTTCTATGGCATGTCTGCCCGGGGCTACTTCTACCCTCCGCAAACACCCCCACCGCCACCATCGCGACGTCACTGCCTTCTTCCGTGTGAAGTTCTTTATGATCGGACGATTGTTGATGGAAGCTAGGCAGTTTCGCAGTATTACACACATAAAGTGGAGTTGAAGTAAATTAATTTGCCGCCAGTTTATAGTCAACAATTAAAATTCCAAGTGCATATAATTTAATTTAGCTAAAGTAAATGAGAATTGGTTACTTAGGAAAACAAAAAGCAGTCGTCTTCCTAGTCATTAGCAAACTATATTGCCACCACCCCGAAACGCATCCACTTCAAACTTCCGGCTTCCATCCTCCCGTCTGGGAATGAATGAAAACCCCATGTGGGGATGGAACACTTCGCGCGATCTCGAGGAGAGCTTTATATTTAACTTGTAAAACCTCCCTACATAATCTTTTGCCGTCTGCAATGACGCGGGGAATAAGAGACTTCTAATTAGCCCACAAGGCATTTTGGAAAACCGATTTGCCCGCGACTTGTCTACCACTACCACCCACCACCCACCGCCTCCGCCGTCTCCCCTCTCTCCTCACCCGTCGGTCTCCACCAAACCCGGGGTTAATCAAATGATACTGAAGTGGAGAACGCATCCGAATGAGGAGAATGTGAATAATTCTTCTATGTGGTCAAAATAAAATGTAATGGCTTGTTTAGTTGGTGAAAGAAGAAAGAGAATAACCTGCTCTGCTCATAAGCCTTTTTTATTCTCTCTGGGATTTAAGTTAAATCCCAAAATCTCACTTCACTTAGAAAAATGGTCAGGATTACTTGAAACTCCTTTTTTGGCTAAATCGGTCTGCAATCACTTGTTTGGCTTTGAGTGTCTGCATTTGAAAACACTCTCGCCTACTTTAGGTGTTGGGAAGGCAAGAGACAAACCTAACGGTAAGGTGGATAGACACAGAGGAATCATGGCTACAGGTAGATGTTTCTGGCAATTAATCTATTCAATGGAAGTATAATCAGGGATGATTAACACTTTCGGTGCATCTCCACCTTCCTGGTTGTCCCAACTACGACCCAGTAATACTAGATAATAAAGTTCAGGAAGTAAAGCAAATATTAAAGAGATAAACAGTAGAATTAGAAATGTTAGAGCAAAAATATTCAAGGAAATAAACCGTTTGTTTTGTTCATTACACCTACTTGACTCACATTAGACCCATTTGCTTGAACGCCCACCTCTCCAGCCACGATGGAGCAAATAAAGTCGGCCGATCTGGTAGTGGCAAAGACGAGGGTACAGACTTTCCCCGTCTCCTGACGTGACACAGATTGTACGTAACCTTTGTCATAGAGGGGTTGAATCTTGACAATATTGTAAACTTTGTCTCCACAAATACATACACTAGCCACCACCTCGAGGTCACTGCCAACACGTTGTAACGGTGCCAGGGAGAAGAAGAGAAGAAGCAGGAATTTTCTAATGTCTGGATTCCGAAAATTTCTTTGCATTCCCTCGCACACCTTGTCTTACGGCGTGGATTATAACTCGCTTTCCATCTCGATTTAATGATATTCAAGCCCTGGCGTATTGTCCGAGTTGCTTCGATATCATTGGCTGAGGCCGTCAATTTATGAGCCAATGATTGCTTTTATATGAACAATGCTGGAGAATGGAATTATCTGATTGGTCCTCCCGTCTCTACATGGTGAATACCTCATCTCCCGCGCAGGCATACACATTCATTAATTAATTAGCAAATTTCGAGATTTCAACCCACTGTTTTCCATTTTCTATCCGTCCATTTTCTCTCACTTTCTTTCCCTGCCGCCTTTTTATACATATTTGTTTCCTTCAAACGTAGTAAGAAGGAGAGTTTATAGTTGTGGGGCGAATAGACTTAGTAGGTGGCCGAGTTTTGGGCGAGATTTGATGCCTTCCTCTTGAAATGATCACTGGCTAATTTGGTGTAGCGTAGGAATGCAATTTTTGAGTATCTCGTTCAACAGTGAGTAAATTTATCCCCTGGCATTTACAATTCATGGAGAGATCGCAAGGGTCAGGTTACCCCTCTAAGTGTATTAATTAATCATACATCAGAAATGTCATACCAGGTGGGAGATCAGGAGGAAAAAAAGTAAGTAATTAATGAACTGGCATCAATTTCCTCCAACTTGCTGGTACAGAACGCCAAATATAAACAATAACACGGTATTATTTGAACTTCCATGTGTGATTTGAGCTGATTTAAATAACGTCAAGATGGTGTATTTTCTATGTAACTTTGGAGTCGGGGCAGTCAGAGGTGCCGATTTCTCACGACGAATTCACTTACAGAAGCAAGTGACTGTCTAGTTTACGAATGACGCCTTCATACAAGATGAATTGAACACTAGGTCAGTCGGATAACTTAATCACAAGTATACGAAGTCGCAGACTTCCTTTTTGTGTCTAAATTTTTTCTGCATCCAAGGCGATAAGTCAGGTCTCCTAGACTCTGAGTGATTTTGAATGTAAGGAGGCTTGAAAATCAGCTTTCCAGCCCCAGTCAGCCAAACAACCTGTCAAGTCAAATGCTACTTAAATCAACTTCAGGGATATTCGAAATCCCTTGATTGACTGTGATCTTGAGGTTGGAAAGAAGGCATCCCAGTTATTCTCAGTGATCGGCTCGTGCACTTTTAAAGTAAAAATCAACCTACTTATACCATCCTCTAAGCTCCAAGGTCTACTTAATCTCATTGTCTCCACCCACTTCTTTTCCAAGTCCTTAATTTGTTGTGTCAGCATCCTGAAAGCTGACATTCCCCAAGAAGTCGTTAACTTTTGCTCTGTAGGGATAACAAAAGGTTGCACCTATGTAAACTCACCTAACCAGTCAACTGAAGGGACAACAAGAAAAAAACACCAAACTTATATGAAGACTGTAGCGGAACCTGCCTCAATTTATCCTCAGAAAAAAGGGAAGAGAAATCATTGGAAACTGGCGCAAGACATATGGGAGGCTTCATTCTTCTTAATGGATAAAATTTGAATGCCAATCAAAATGTCAATGGGCTAAATTGACATTTCCTGCTTCAATTGCACCTATTGCCCTCCCTTTCGCCCTGGCTCTGCCTCTCCTCTCCCTATTCCCCCGACCCTAATGTCAGGTTGCCATCATCGTGGGTTAAAGTGATGGGGAGAAAAGTATAGAGTAATGTCGGAGAGTCGTGCTCTGACCAGGCAATCATTCTTTCTGCTTACTTATTAATCATTTGACTAAGAGGAAGTTACTGGCAAAGTCACAGTAAAAGCTCAACGCTACTTGTCATTATCAACCCTGTGCTGTGGGGAAGTAACTCCTCTAGGAGCAATGGCAACGTGAGCTAAACCATGGGCAATCCCAAGGGCTCATTAACAATTCATCAGGTAGTACATGTTGAAGTAAACCAACACCCATTCGGGCTGTCTGAAAGAGACTCGTTCCACATTCCCCGCCTGACTGTAATCTAGGCGACTTAAAAACACTATCTCCTGTTTCACCTTCACAGCGGACTGGGAAAATTATGGTCGCGACGAAGATTTGAAGCTTACCTAGGGTAATTATACATTTCTCGAAGGAAAGACAGAGGCAAGGGTGGGTTTCTCCACCTCATTCAGATGTCATTCAGATGTAACTACAGGGGAGTAGAAGGCAATTTGTCATTACTACTCCAAAATGCCTGGTCAATTAAAACAAGTGATGGTTAGGAGATGAATTAGGTGAAAAAAGTCTGGTTACCGTAATCAAGGTCATTGTAGTTACTTGACTACCTTTTAATTAAACAACCATAATGTTAAATCTCATTTTATCTAATCCGTAGGTAAAATTAACTATTGAATTAACGTTAGTAACAGTTTATTGTTTCGCTCCTTCACCACTAGTACATTTTTGCCAATGTTGGTGAGGGGATTTCCACCTACCAGATTAATTCTTTTTCTCGTTAAAGGAAAGTGATAAGACAGAAAACGGCCCACATTATTTGCTCGAGAAGGAGATGGGGCAGGGGTGAGCCGCTGTGGCGAGTAAATGCAAGGAAGCGATCAGTTTTGGGAAAGTCCCTCCCTGAGTTTGTAGTCTACTTGATGATTCCATTGGGTCGTGAAATCGGGTTTCAGGACCAGACTACGACGCCTCGAACACGACTGTCCTCTGAAGCACCGCCGGGAGGTGTTGTATTCTCCGCATCAAACCGTCTTCGAATTCATTCCTCATTTCCCCTGCCCCTTGTCCCGTTGAAAATTGAAGGCACTTCGTCATCTCTTACTTTTCCGTCTACAACATTTGTATCATGATTCGATAAATTTTTCGTAATTCCTACACCTCATCGCCTATTGAATGGGGTTGACGAGATCTCAGGAAGGCCGCCAAAGCCCAATTTGCACTGATATGTATTAACATCAGACTTGTTGTTCTCCACTTTATTGCCCGTTTTCAATTCATTTTACCGTTTAACAGAAAATAATGTTCTAACAGAAATGTAGTCGGTTGAATGAATAAAAGTTTTATTAAATATCAGACGGCAGATAGGAAGGTTTCTATGTTTGCGGGGAGGCTGGACAGTAAGCTATGACGGTAACCACCGTTTCTACTTACTATATATGAGTAGACTAAAGCCAACGTTTTAATAAGGCTATTTTGAGGCCACGGGAGGGGACCGGAGGAAGTAAGATGTTTTAATATACCGTTTAATCATGTGATAGCAGGTCAGAAGGCGACAAGTATCTTAAGTATTTTAGAGGAAGTAGAATGTGGCATCTAGACTGCCCCATAGTGCTCCGTCACTAACCCTTGTCCCCCCCCCCCCAATCTTTCATTCTCCTCGGAAGTGAGACACTATGCTAGCAATGAACCAAACTTCCAGCTTCCATCACTCACAGGTGGAACAGAAAACGGTGGCAAACATCCCGCCCCCAAAACCATCTTTATGGTACAGCCAGACAGGACCACTCATCTGGGTCACTATAATCAAAGAATCGGCCACATCGGCCATAATTACAGACATATTTTGTCTAGACTGTAAAAGACCTCGGAATACCAAGTAATCGATTATTGCCATGATTAACTTAAAGGAAGGAGGAGATAAATGCACGGTTTGTCTACAAACTTCAATTGGTCATCAAATGCTGAAGTATAACAGCTCTACCTATCATGCTCGCCTACCGCCCATTTGACAGCGAAGACAACGAGAAAAGGGGAAGTTGTGTCCTTATCCGTGTCTGCTCCTCACGGTCTTGACAAGTAAAGGCGAGCTTTAGTCCCAATTTGCAATTATTTCCCCAATTTTCTTCCACTCTGCCGTTCTAGGTGAGTATAAGTTTTAAATTTGTAGAATGAACAAATCCGATTGGTTGCAGCGAAAGAGTCCACTTTCTACCGCTCCCCTCCATCCCATTTCTCTTACCGTAATGACCTAACACATCGAATGTTACTACAACCTTCAGAGCCGAGGGCAAAAAGGCATCGCATGCGGAGAAATCAACTTTAGGAGAGATTTGGAAGCATCAAGTTATGTTTTGTAAGGCGTGAGATGAGCTGGAGGGAGGTGGGAAATGTGTTGAGTCCCCTAACTCTTCAGCAGTGCCAAGAAGGCCTAGTTATGCCGTGGATTGGGGGTGAGTGGAATCGGAGGAAAATAAACGCACTAAAGGTAACAATAAAATATAAAGCGAAGCAGAGAAGGGGGTAAGGCCCGTTTAACGGTTTTTCGACCGTCTATTGTGAGAACGATGAGTCATCTATTGTTCCTTGTTTTCTTTTTTTGCTATTAACTTGAGAAACGGCACATTTGCCTTTCATCCATGCATCATTCTAACCAAGTCGCGTCTGTCAAAGCGTGTGTGCGTACGTGCGTGCATGGGAGACTTTCGACCAATGGGAAGGCAGATGGCCGTGCGCACGTAGGATCCGGTCTGAGACAGTGTGTGTGGGGCCGGCACAGCCACTCAGGCTCCGTAGTCGACCTCCTCTGGACGTCAGAAAGCACACACACACACGCCGCACTCACCTATATACACACACATACGAGTATATGCAGTGAGAGAAAAGACTGTTGTTTAGATCGAAGCCTCTTTCTCATCTCCGTGACTTGGATATTTTCTTACCGCGTGAGTCTTTCTCTGGCCCTTTTCATATCCCTTCTTCTGCTCCTTCTTGTAACTCTCTCACCGCCCCAATCTTCATGTAGTAGGAAACTTCACCTAGTCTTACAACCCAGACGTAATTGACTGGTGGTTGGGGCTGTCTGTACCAACCTCATGCCACTTTTGCTGCACTACTTCAGCTCTGTTTATAGCAGACGCAGGGCAAGATGGATGCCAATATATTTCCTCCCTCCTTCTCATCCTCTCATCACCTCAGCAGTTGCCCCGGTTTTCAACTCTTACACTCTGTATCATCACGAGACTTCTTGGCTGAGAACACCGACGCGCCTGTCCGCTCAGTCGCTTTTTTGTTGGCTCCCATTGCTTTCATGGAGTTCCTTTGGGGCACCTTTCTCCTTTCTCACCTTATATATAGTCGAAATTGCCTCTCCTTGTCATGAACCATAGAGTAGATGGTGCTAAGGTGCCTCGCCTCCCTCAATGGGTGATTTTGAGTTGAGGGAGTTTTGGCCATTTCTTTGCCTATCCATCCACTTATCGGTCCACTCTCCTCAAATAATAACTACGGAGGGCGATTTTGCGTGAAAAATCACTGTCCTTCCTTCGTCCAACCTTTTCTGCTTTTTTCTAATTGGAAAAGTCAAGTTGGGGACATTTTCTTCTCCACTGGCGTGGATTCCTACATTCGGACATAAATCAGCCTTTACTGCGTAGTTGAATCAACTTTCTGTTCTCTTTTTAACTTAAAACTCCGATATCCTCTGGCATCTCGGGAAGTAGGCGGAGGAGGATGAGGGGCGGGTCGGGTCGGAATCGGAAGGAGTGGGGCAGAGTATGGTGGGGGAAGGGAAAAACGTAAATTTTTTGTACCTTGTGACTAAAGGCTTGATTTTCTGGCCACTGTGCGTTTCTTAGTTGGATCTACGTTGCCGTGTACTTCAATATCCCTTGTACATCCTCACTCCTAATGCTGGCGTCCATTAAATTGGGTGTGGGACATTCTCCCCTTCCTTTTCACCCGAGACGACGAGGACTCGCTCATATCTCCCTACATTATTTGAGCCAGAGAAATGTTTGACTGTCATTCTGTTTTTTTTTGTTCTATTACGAATAAACTTGTAAGTCTCCTTCTTCCTCGCCTCCACTGCGTCCGCATTTTGGGCAACTGAATCTCCTGTTTGCAGCTTCGAAGAGCTTGAGGGTGGGTGAGAGAGCGGAGTATACCCCCAAAAGAACAAAAAGCCAATTTGCAGCTCGATTTACTCCCTCTCCTCCGCGCTTCCAACCCATTTTAAACTTCGACTAAGCCCTTTTTCCTCGCCTCTCCCCACCTTTTCCTTCACTCTTTTGTTGGTCTTTAAATGGCTCATTTAGATTTGAGAAGAAAGTGTGTTACAACTCTTTTCTACCGTGTAATTTATTTGCCCTGAGGGGTTGGGGTTGCGTCGGTTATAATCGGAACAATTTTGCCGCATTCCGCGGCTGTAAATACTCTCATATTCACCTCTTGTTGGAGGGAAGTGCTCTCTGGCCCTTCAATCCTACTCGTCCCGAAGTCCCTTTCTGCGTGCGCACACATACGATGGGCAACAATCGCTCTCGACTCCTCTCTACTTTGTCCCTTGGTTGCTTTGTTTGTGCTTAGCGTCGGAGACATCTTGGTTCGGGAGAATTCATGCCTCATCAAGGCATTGGAGTTGTAGATACTACTGAGGCGTGGAGGTGAGGGAAAAAGGGCGAAGTGAGCCCTCTGGAGGGGCGGGCGGGGGTTTAGGGAACCTGACGGCGGAGAAGGTGACGGTGGTGACTTGAACTAAACGACAATATGCCCTTTTTCTCGTTTTACTCTTTCCCCCACTTCACCTCACCGCCGTCGCCCGCCTTCTTTTTTCATCTCGAATTACAGCACGAGAGACGACGGAGGAAAGTAGAAGAGTTGGAGGGGAGGTAGTATCGTTACTTTTTTGCCCCTTTCGTGTCTCATCTAATTTTCCCCCTGTTCTCGACTTGTATTAGTTTTGCGGATTAAGTAAAATTCCATCTCTCCATTCCACCTCACCCCAAGCACGTGCATCGACGAGACTGACTACTCTTTCTCGGTCTCTCTGGAAGGTTCCATCAGGAGGCCCTGGACTTCCGTGTATTTCTTTCGCTGTACGCAAATACGTATAAATTTGTACGCTATCCTTAATTACCCATGAAATATGTCAACTCGCGAGGCGACGGTGGATGTTGGGAGGCGACGTTGACCTCCCTGACACGAAGTTGTGTGCATGGGTGGTCGCTTCTGACACACGCAGCGCAGTGGAGTTGTGACCTCAACATTTACTGCCTTGCCCGGTCTCAACTTCTGTACGTTGTCTCTCTTCTTTTCTCTGGACCTTAACGTTATACCTTGAACTCATCCCTCCCACACACACACACTTTCACCCGCCTCCCCACTTGACGACCTCGTGTACACACGGCTTCACTTCTGTCATAGCGATCGGTAGCGCGTCTAGATTGTATTAAGGCAGGTGAATTTTTCCGCTTCCCTTCTCCCACCTCCGTGAAGCATCACTTTACTCTCATTTTCTCCGTGAGTGTGTGTTTGCGTGTACGACCACATCAATGACTGCAACTTACTACGCCAAGCTAATTTAGACCGAATAAAGACGTTAGCTGAGGATGTCCACTATTGCGCATAATTCATGTCGAGTGGTTTCGCCTTCCCCCCTCCTGTGCCCCCCCCCTTCCCGCCGCGTGTGTTTTTGTTTTTGTTTGAATGTAAGTGTGCTTGGGACCACGTCACCGGGACTGCCTATTTTTGACAGCTTTTGGTGCCTTCCCCTCCTTCGCGCCAGCTGTGTTTTGTAGGAAAATTTGTGAAGTTGGTTTGCCTTTTGTTTTAAATTCCACCTCCTCTCCCACCTGATGTGAGTGGGCACAGTAATTATGGGCTTTGGCATGAAGCCTTCCCCTACTACCACCTCGGTCCACCTGGCCGCAATTCTACCCGCCGTTGCTCCTCACTTCATCCAAAGATTGTGGCTGAGAAAGCGTCATTTTGGAAAAAAGAGGAATGATTTTCTTGCCTTACCCTGATCACTTTTTTTCAGACCATTGCCAGCATTCCCACGTCATGGGATCATGAAGGTGACAGGGGAAATGACACCACTTGTCCTCCTCCTCCTCCTCTCCCTCTCTTCTCACATAGTTTTCGCCTGTAAGTACCTCCGGTCTATCCAAATCTTGGAGGCGAGTGGACTGCAAAAGGCCGTCTCGCTACCCTACATTCCGTCTCTCGCAGGAATTGCTCAGGATGTATCAATTAATCTAACCAAGATCTTCCAAGCCGAACTTTCCACCTCGATCGAGGAGGCCAGACGAACTGTCATCTTCTTTACCGATGCCACAGAAAGTCGTCCGTTCGTGATTAAACGAGCCAAAGATGGTTCACGCCTTCTTACTAATGAATTACCCATAGATCGAGAGGAGATCTGTGACCCCTTCAAATTCCCTCACCATGCCGCCGTGTCGCGCAAGTGTTGTGCGAAAGAGAGGAGTGAGGATGGGTATAAAGAGAACCCTTTTAATCCCCAACTCGACTTCCAATGCTGTGTCTTCTTGGGCATCACTGTTGAGGGCTACGGCACTTTCGCTCTGCGTATTGATGTTGTCGACGTAAATGACAATCCTCCTCGATTCACCATACCTCCAGAACTGGCTCTCAGTCAGGGTGACAAGGAGACTCCTATTTCTCTCAAAATTATGGAGAATACACCTCAAGGAACCCTTATACCCCTACCTCAGGCCTTTGATGTGGACGAGGGCAGAAACGCCGATCTGTTGTTCCGTGTTGAGAAGGTCAGTCCACTGGTGGCGTGGGAAGAACACTTTAAACTCCTCTCCGGTCCAGAGGATCGTTGCATCACGAACAGTCTTGTTGAGACAAAACCGAAGGATACGACATTTCCTGCCCTCTGCGTGGTCGGTACTCTGGACAGGGAGACAGTGCCTGGCTTCAAGTTTGATTTGATTGCAAAGGACCAAGGCGAACCTATGGCTCTGTCGACTACCCTCTCAGTGTCAATTGTCGTGAGTTGACCTATTTTCCACAACTTCATCACGATCCTGTCCCTCTGAGGTTGGAGTAGGGGATGAAGATGGGTTGCATTTCATAAAAGTCGAAAGTTATATCCTCTCCATCTCCTCACCCATGCATCCTTTGACCCGCCCTCGGGGCCAAAATCGGCAAGCTCTGTCTCTCTTGTCTCGGGCCTCAATCCCATCCAGCACCTTGCTCACTCCCTACCCTCCTATACTGTTGAGCACCATTAGTTCTCGTTAACTGGAGGAGAAAACGGACACATATGTACATTACCTTTGAGTTGAGTAGGTAGATGGACGGATTAAGACGACTACCATCCCCTCTGGACTGCTATCAGATCAGGCACAAATCTAGTTAACCCGCTCTTACGAAGGCAGCCATTTCAATAATTAGATCAGCTCTCCTTGGTAGGAAAGAAGGAAAGAAGAGTCGTTGTCCTATATTGTAGAGCTTATATTTGGACTAAAAAATAGGAAATCTGAGGCGGCTTGTTGAAAAGGCGCGTCATTCACTACTAAAGACAAGACAGGACGTGAGACACGTGTCCTCTAGCGGTTCCTTTTAGCTAAAATCTCTAGGTTAGTGTCTCATCTACTGCTTTTTGCCTCACAAGGAGACTAACACGTAGACGCGGGCGTCACGGCGACCACGGCAGCCTCCGCCTGTTGTCTCGGTGCCAGATCGTACTCGTCAACCTCGACCCATTGTTTGGCAGTTGTCGCACCTACCTTTTTTTCTCCCCAAAAGCTTCGCGTTTCCCTCGAACGGCGAAGAGTAAGAGAGGAAGAGAGGTGGGAAGTGAAACGGGACGCTCACTTTGCTTTTCTGAGAAATAAGCTAATAATTTCAGTTTAGGATTTATCGATCTCCCTATATTTAAATTTTCCATAATGAAAGCAAATTTATGGATTTATTTTAAACTAATATACTGAGTCTCTTTTATGGTGCTTTAGAAGTTTTTTGTTTTAATCCACCAACTTCTACGACAACCATAAATAAAACACATTGCGAGCATAATGTAGGAGTTCAGAGAAAGGTTGCATAGTCTTCCAAAAAAATGGCATTTTTGTATTTGTGTATGTGGTGGCTGGGGATCTGTCTCCTTCCGGCTACGCCCATCATTGTTTCTCTCCTCCAAATTAGTGTGAAACGGCTGCACTCTTTTCACACATTTCGAGTTTACTTTGTGTGTTTTCTTGCGAGGGACTGAATAGCCACTAGGTAAATCACACCACAGTAAGTCATAATCACACACACACCCTCACTCTGAGGAACGGCGCCCTAAGCCCTGTGTTCATATTAAATATTTTGGGGTGAGATTGGGCGAGTTGGTGAATCTGGCCTCGACTTATACGATCCCAGTCAAGGGGGAAGAAAGAGAGCAGTGAATGTGAAATAAATCACAGCAATTTATGCACTTCTACCTTCTTATTAAACCACTAAGTCTTTCTGGTATATGATGAAATTGCATGAAGACTTGGATTATATTACTTCCTTTCCTTCCACGCCTGTCCCCCTGCCCCCCTGCCCCCACGCTCAACCAACTCGCCATTCTTTTTACGGACAGGTCGAGAGCAAATTGGAACTACTTTTTGGGTCAAAAAGAAGTGGACTAAAGGGCAGCGGCGGTGGCGGTTAGGAACGTTTTGGGCTCTCGGTTGAGAAGAATGGCTCACGAGGGTTGAAGGAGTGGGGAGCAGCAGATGGACCATGTTCCAACTTCAACAATTAGAGGAAATGCATTACTGTACTCTTTTACCCAGTCACCGGCTTTCGGTTTCCTTCGGTATTAATAGCCAAAATAATTGGCACTTCGTGAGGAGAAGGCGCGAGCTTCGCACGCAACCTGAACCCGTTTGATTGACACACCTTTATCTATTTTGTCAACACACCCCGACGACTCTCTCCGCATTCGGGGATGAAGTTCGAGAATGACTAAGTGCGGTGGAGGGTTGGGGGCGATTTCTCCGCACCTGTTGTCATTGCCACCTCTGACCGTCTTGTGCTTTTTACACTAGGTCTTAGACGAAAATGACAACGCACCGGTCTTCAAACAAAACGAATTCAAAGTTCTTGTGAAGGAGAATGAGGTTGGGAAGACTCTGGTCCACCTCCATGTTACAGACTTAGATTCGGGTGAGAACTCGCGTCTGAGCTACTTCCTCCGACCTGTCGCTCACTTCGTGGCCAATCAGAAGCCTTCCGCTGATTTTCTTCGAATGCATGTGCTTGCATCTCCGGCTCTCGACGGAGTCGTTCTTCGTCTAATCCAGCCTCTGGACTACGAGACGGTCAATTCCTTTGACTTCGAGGTGGTGGTTCAGGACTACGGGACGCCACGACTAGCCTCGACTGCCACGGTCTTCGTAGAAGTTCTCAACACCAATGATCAACCTCCAGTTATACGATTCTTTAACAAAGGGAATCTACTCAACTCCGATTACGCTACTCTTGAACGGGAAGAGGATCAGGACAATCAATTACCTAAGGTTATTTGTCATGTCCACGTCTACGACCAGGATACCAGTTTGGATGAGGTATTCTGCGACATTAGCTCTCCCCAAAGACTGTTTGATTTACGTGAAGTGAGTAGCGAAAACACCATTCAACGAAGGAAAGTGTACGAGTTGATTAGTTTGACCCAGTTAGACAGAGAGAAGGCACCCAGCTACTCTATCAATGTACGGTGTGTCGATGGACGAACAGCAACACGACTGATCGGCCAAAGTCAAATTCGTATCATCCTCAAGGATGCCAATGACAATCCGCCGGTTTTCGAGAAGAGTCAGTTCTTTGGGACAGTGGTAGAAAATGAGGATAATGCTCTGGTGGACTTTCGAGACTCTTTTGCAAATTACGGTCAGTCGTCGACCCAATTCATGACCCCATCGCATATCCGTGCAACCGACGCCGACACCGGACCTAATGCCGCGATTAGCTATTCCTTGGCTGATTGGACCCGCGAAGAGGACGCCAATTCAACAATGTCGGGGAAGGAGGACTATGAGTACTTTCAGATTGATAAGGTCACTGGACAGTTGAGAACTCGTGTTCCATTAGACTATGAGACAAAGTCCTCCTACTACCTCCTCGTGATCGCTACTGATCAACCTCTCAACGCCTCTCAGGCCCTCTCCTCCACCGCCAAGTTGATTGTAACGGTAAGTGTCCATTGGCACGGCAGAAAACCCCCTAAATTCATCCGACAGTGGATGTTATGGACAAATACGCTTGTCACACCTTGAGAGCGTCCCCTTAAGTCCCACTGCTTTAAACGCGGATAAAATAATACGTGAGTCGATTGTGGTCAGGGCGGAGAAGAGGGTGCGGTGAGCGGCTTTATCGTGAAACGCAGATCTTCATGCTCCCCACTTTTATGAATGGCTTGAGATGTGACAGGCTGTCAGGTGGGCAAAGCCGAGGGGAGACAGGCCTACCTCGTACCCCTTGGACATATCGCCAGTGTGAGTCCACCCACATTCTCCCACAAAAGAGAGAGGAGGCGAACGCCACGTCTGACTGCGTGCGGGCATTGAGACAGGCCTATTCGAGATTAAACGGTGGGGGACATTCTGACACCTCGAAGTGTAGTCGTCTGCATGGTATTATCAGACAACATTATCGCGATCTACTTGTACAGTGGAGGGGTAAAGGGAGGTTAATGGAAGGGGAGGCGGGTAGAGGGGAGAGAAGATATTGTGATAGAGCAATATGAGTAAGTGGGTGGAAAAACCGACAAATGACGTGGCATATACACTGACAAATGTTCCAAACATAGGCTTTAATTGCCCCGAATAGGCTATTACGACTTCTCGTGGGTAAAAGCGCGATGTCATAGAAAACTGAGACTTACCGTCTATCTGGGTGGATGTTTCTTAAATATAGGGCCTCCGGGTCTCTCACGCTCCACTTTTGCGTAGTAACCGTCAATCTGAGGCGGAGTGGCCACAGTCGGCCGTAGCAGGAACACCTGAGTGTGAAGACAAGCTGGACATCACAGGGACATCATTTTGAAGGCTGTTTCATCTCAAGAAAGACCTTTCACTTGAGCAATGAAGGTCTACCTCACCATCCCTATCCTTTAGCGTTTCCCCAAATGGAGCTTGTGATTTTCTGCTTCTTCCTCCCTACACCGTGCATCGACAGCGTGGAGACCCGAGGGGCTGTGTCGAAGGCGGTAGCGCAAACGGCGCCCTCACTAAATAAGTATATATATATATATATATTTTGGAGTTAATGAAGGAATCCGGAGACGAACGAAATCCTGGCGGATGAAGAGAGGAAAGAAAGAAATTCCACGAATCAAGAGTTCGAATATTTCATAGGTATTCCATTTTTAACTCACCGATACGCTCTCACCAATCGGCTCTGCGGAAGTGGGTGGAGGTATTCCAAAACAGTTATAAAATGGTTTATTTTTTGCAAACGTGGGTTTTTTTCTCCCCCCTTACGGAAACGATATCTGGTAGATGGACAGGAGTTTACGTCTCCTCTTACATTCTAATAACTAACGATGGCTTTTATGCCCTCGACCTACTCTTACTGCCATGGTGTACACCTTCGGAAAAGCCTCCACTCAGAGGTGGAAGGGGGGAGGGGACGCTTGCGGTTTGGGATTACAAACTCTCAAGGTTTTGGGTCCGCCTGGTTAGCGTTAACCTGAAAATCCATTTTATTTCGTCCCCTGATGCGCTGATCATTAATGGGAAAGTGTTATGCTTCCTCTTAATCCCTTACTATGATCGCGTTTTATTAGAAAGGTGGCTCATCTCCCGTTTTCGCACTGTTTGTGCTTAAGATAACTCAGATTAGTACATGGAAAGATTGCAATAGTTCGACTATTAATACCTCCTTGTCTTAGTCTGCCTTCATAATCCAATAGGGCACAAAACTGCCTACAGCCTAGGAGTTTGACGATTTGCGACGTGGCCCACATATTACAAATTCATGTCCAGTGCTGAACGGTCTTTGCCTTGGGGAGCTACGCATTCATACGATGTGGTCGAGTGGCTTCACACCTTTCCTCTCTACTGGTTCAGCCTATGTGTGTGTGTTTGTGTTGGTGTATGTGAACTAAAACGCGGAGGCTCGAGATCGGGCTAGTTGGGAGTTTGCCTTGAGGAAGAGGGCACGGGACCCAGCATTCGTTTTCTTCTCACTTCTCCCCTTTTCTTATCATCACACACAACTTGGGTGATGGACTCCAGTTAGATTCGCTTCTTTTGATGAGTGTTGAGTTACACATCACCTCCTCCTGACTCTAAGTAGCAAAAAGGGCCTTTTTGTTCCCCAGCGCTGCTTCAAGTATGAATCGCAGGAGATAGGAATGGGGATACCTTCTGGATTGGCCGCTCTCCAAAGTTAGGAGATGCATCGAGCTTGAGGGGTCCACTCGGCGTTTTCGTGTCTTCGTCAGCTTCTCTTTCTTATTTTTTGTTGGAATTATAGGTAAAGGACTTGGATGACAATCCTCCCACGATGCTGCAACAGAACTACGCCTTCGAGGTGACGGAGAGCATGCCGAGTCACACCGTTGTCGGTCGTGTTGAAGCTACCGATGCTGACAGTTTACCAGAGAATCGTGTCATCATTTATCAACTGCGGGCCCTCACTACAGCTTTGGCAGGCGATGACACTGTTGCCTCGCCTCTCACTGCTACTGGTGTTGCCACTACTGCTGCTTCCGTCAATGCTGCTCTTCACTTCTTCACTATTGACAGGTGGTTTCATTTGAGCCTACTTGATTTACTTTCCACCATTGTGTACACTGTATGAGGCTGGAGTTGTCGTGCGTCAATCTCTTTAGCTTATCGCTCTCCAACTTTCTCCCCATCCAATTTGTTCCAAGTTTAGAGATAATCTCTGTCTGATTGTGGAGCATTTCTGCACTCTTTAGGGGACGAATGCCAAACTAGTCGCATCAAAATGGACTTATAAATGTCATCCAGCGTCGTCAAGAGGCATAATTACTGACTTTTTATGTTGACACCTCTCTTATTCCTCCCACCCTCTCCGGAAAGCTATAAATGTTACAAGCTAATTGTCACTCATCTGCCTTTTTTCTCATCCTCAACTCCAATCTTGCGAAGGGGCGATGCTGCGATCGTGCCTTGTGTCGACTTCCCCCCCAGTCGTCGCGACATTGTTGTTATCCCCCACCCCCTCCTAAGTTGATCCCCCTCCTGATGAATCATACGTGGCAAGTAGGCAACAGGATATGACTGGACTTAAGTTTGAGAGGATTTCCCCTCGAAAGCCTCTGTCTCCTTTCAGGCAATCTGGTGTAATTCGAACAAAACGTCCATTGGACCGTGAGCAAACACCCAAGGTGATGTTGGAGGTTGTTGCACTCTCGGGATCTCAGGGACGATTTCGAAGCCTCGATGCTAATTATCCCTCCTCCACAGCAACTGTTGTTATTACGGTGTTGGACAAAAACGACAATGCGCCATATATGATATCACTGGCGTCACCGGACAAGAAACGCGTTCTTCTCGCCGAAGTTATTATTCCACCGGACGGACTTCGGGGCGACCCACCTGTCTGTGTTCCCTTCCCCTATGCCTTCAGCGACGATGACGATGAGTCTATTGGCAATGGCAATGTCACTGTGACTCTAGACACTAATCCAAACTTTGAATTCAATGAAGATCAGACTCGCCTGTGTCTGAAAGCGGATAGGGGCAAGGAGAAGAAAAAACCAGCACCACCTCCACCTCCGGGACGGTATTCTCTGAATGTTCTGGCTCAAGACAATCCGAGGGAAATTATTCACCGTCTGACAAAGCGATTTCCCCTAAGAGTGCTTATTCAAAGTCCGGTGCAGGAATTTAACGCAGCATTGGGCGTGGCCAGGCATCAGGAATCCATGTCCTTGTACAAGTCCTCTCTAAGCGGGTCAGATTTAGTGACACGACAAGCGGGCAAATCGCCCGCTGCGGATCGCATTTTTGGGACGATTCAACGGCCGTCACTTGTAACACCCAATCGAAGTGTAGGTAGCGGTTGGGAGTACAGGAATGTGACAATTATCGCCGTATTGGTGTGTATGGCTTGCATACTCTGCATCATCCTTCTGGGCATCCTCCTCTTTATGAAGAAATGTACGCGAATGAAGAATTTCGTAATTAAAGGTGAGTTAGCTACCTCACCCACTAACAAAGCCTCAGAGGGCAGGGCTGTTATTCGAATGATCGGGGTTGTCGTGAAATCTTCCTATCGCTCCGCAACCCTGATTGGTAAAATCATAGAGTTCAATTTGTTCGTCTTCCTGATTTTGAGTGATTCATCACCGCTCCAATTGGTTAACGTGTCAAAAAATGAGGTAGGTGTCTTTCCGTCTACCTGTCAGTTAAGGCTACGGCAGGACCTCTGGCCTGCTAACTCTCTCACCTCCACTTGGGCCTCGAGTGGTCCGACGCCTACTGCGACCTTCCTCGGTCGAGTATACCCTTCCACTATCCTTTATTGGCAGGAATTCCTAAAAGCCCGTTTATTTGGCCATCAAAAGCAATTCGGCTAGTTTTAAATTGGGCGTTCGTCCTGCACTATGCAAAAATACGAATAGAGGTATGATAAGCGCCAGTGCCACCGGGTGTGACGGGACTTTATGCAGACATCCCCGGCGAGCGGCGTATTTTGAGTGCGGCTTTGTCAATGGCCCAGCAGGGAATGAGAAGCATGGCTCTTCGCTCGTGATGAGGAGGGGGGCAAGGGGACAGAGGGGGAAATAATGCCATCCTCCCCACACATGATGCGATGGTGGTGGCAGATGTCTCACCCGATAAAATTCATTATTTTTGTGAAAGAGGTTTCCATAAAATCATACCACTGTGTGTGTCACCACGATTTTCTAGAACCCACATAACTGGGCGCACTCTAAGTGCCCTGAACATTTGTCCACTCGCCTATTCAGTACCAGAATAGGCAAGATTTTGAAGTTGAGACTTCGTCTAACCTCGAAAGAAGAATATATTGGGATCCCTGACCGATTAACAATGCGTTATCAATTTCTATCACACATCAGAGTTGGAGGACAATAAGAAATATGGGTACGGAAGGAGAGAAGAATAGGAGGAAAAAGAGGTCGAGAAGTGATGGTTATCGCTGGCCTATTTGCTACACTCTCGCACCTAGACGTCCAAATGGGCAGATTGGAGTTGGGGGAGTAGGAACGGCAATGGCGACGTTCCTCCATTTCTCGCCCAATGAGTATCAGTGGGTGGGACTCGGTGCTCGTGCCTCCGTCCCACCTTTCCTCCCCCTTCTGCCATTCCCCACGGTTATTTTGACGTGCCATCACTCGCCGAAGTTATTCCATCATCTCTACCTCATCTCGCCCCTCCTCTCCTACATGATTCTTCCATTTTTGTCTCTTTTTTTCTGTGATTTCTCAAGCCGTGTTTAGGCCAAATTTGGGGCTATCTTACATTCTGGGTGTGGAAAGTAGCGAAAACAACCACACCTGACAGAAACTTTACCTCCACTCACTGTTAAATATTCGTGGCGTAGTTATCAAGCTCGGGACATTTGACCGCAGTAATTTCGGTCGAATCTCTCAGTTCTTTGAAAAGGGCAGGGGAGGAGGTTTTCCTAGTCCTCTCTGATGTGTTTCTGAGAAAATAATAACCTCAACGGCCTCTCATCCTCCCAATGATCAAAATCCGAACTGATAAAGTGTCTTTGGACGATATTGGTGGGCGTATATTCACCTTCCTGTCTTAATCCATTATTTTTCCTCTGTGGCGGGTGGAAATGATTCCAGTGGCATTCTGAACTTTTCCCCCACTCTCGCGTCCCCTCCTCTGTACCTTACTTTTCCTCCTCTCGCACGACCCGGGGGGTCCTACGTCATTCTCCTCTTTGAGGCGTCGCTGCTTGATGTGGTGCTCAAGTGGGGTGTGACCCATCGCCCTCCCTGTGCCTCATGTGAACATGGCCGTCAACGAAGGGTGTCCACCCTCTGTCCTCACCCTTGTCCTCACCCTTTTGCCCCCAGGCATCCGTTGGAGCTGTTATGCGCGCAGGATGTAGGTGGGAAGTGATAGACCTTCAATCCTTCCACATCGTAAGTGGCAGGGGTGGGGTGGGGGAGGAACGATTTCTAGCTATTTCCGTGTTGGAGACTGGTGTAGCCCCAACTAGCAAGGATGACTGTTAAGTTTTGCGGATGCGGAGATGTAAACAAAGTCTCATGTTTGCCAAAGCCTGGTGTATGTGTGCCAAACATTCAGGCACTGGTCACTCATTTCTAGAGCCTTCCACTCTCCCTTCAGACCACCATCGTCCAGGCTCCCAGACCAGCGGTCTTAACGCCCCGACACCGGTGACTCTGCACGACCTCTCTCCCAAGGTCGCAAAATTTGCTACCGTCGGCCGTTATCCCACCTTCGAAGCAGACCGATACCCTTGTGTAAGTTCCCTACCTTCCACAAGTTCTTCTGTCTACACGAATAGATTTGATTGCTGAGCTCCACCTACACCTCTTCCTGAGACCACCGAAACTGTTTCCAAGATTTAACATGAAGAGTGAGAAGTTAATCTCCTCGAGGCTTAGCTTCCTTACCTTAAGAGTAATTCGATTTCGTAGTTGCGAGCGAAAAAGCCCGTAGGGCTAACGCGGGTGGGCGGACACGGGAGGAAGGGGTGGGATGAATGGGATCGCAGAAGTCGCTTTTCACATCGCGCTGAACGCTTACCAACTGCGCTATCCAACTTGACTGTGCTTCACCGCCCGGCCAAGAGAGTCTGAACGAAATCGGCAGAATTAGGGGGTTCAACTTTTACAAATATGTGGAATGGAAGAACATGCTTAAGTGCGCCCCAAGATTTACGGGATTTCGGTGCTCTCGACGAGGAGACTAGGCAAGATTCTAACCTCAGGGAGAATTTTATTGCCATCCGGTTAATTCGTACTCCCAGTGGCGTTAAGGTTCACTAGGTGAAAAATGCGGGATTAAAAAAGAAGGGAGGGGACGGAGAAGGTGAGGAGAGAGGGTGTGTGGGATGGGAATTTTTGCCCCCCATCGTCATTGAGACTCCACCCGACCCTCTCGACCACAGCGCTGTTGGTGTGGCGTGTGATTCAGACAAAGTGAATTAAAATCGAAATCAGATTCCCTCATCTTCACACCGCTTCAGGCTTCCATGGTAAATTATTTCATTCCCACTTCAAAGTTGCATCGTCATCCTCATCGCCTACAATTCATGGTTTACTAACTTTCCGCCGTTACGGTATTTTCTTCGCCCTATCATTTTTGAAAGGCTGAACGCCACTTTTTAGCATTCCTCCTGACAGTCAGGAGTTCCATGCTGAGCGAGGAGTGGCTGTAATGTTTCAACGGACGCGCTCTTTTGTGTCTCGATGTGGAAGGCTCAGACAGGCAGGTCCTTTTGTCCACACAGCATGGCTCCGAGTTGCGAGGTTAAACTAACCCTAATGGACAGGCTGAAGTGGGAAGACAATGGTCCTTTAGAGTTAGTTTATGAGTGGCGCTGGATGGCGTTTGGGAGGATGTCCGGCCAAGAGAAAAATAGGGATCTTGTAGGCACTACGGGTTTCGTTCCTCTTTCCCCGTCTCTCCCTCCTTGTCATCTCACGGCATGCGGTGATTGTGAGCTAAACATGTCCTCTGTAGACAATCAAACTAAATTGCATCTTCATGTAGAACAATGGAGTGAGTCTCTTCCATTCTTTCACGAGGTATTCTTAGTGGAAGAAAGGATCGGGAGGAGTAGCTGAGTGCCCTACAATAGCGACAATTCATTGTCTGAGGGGTCTCTTTGTGTTTATCTACACCCTACGTTTATTTTTGAAAGGTTGACATCCAACCTCAAATGTTGGTCACACTGCCACCAGGATCTGAGAAGAGCTTCACCATATCCCCAACTGGACAGGTCGTGGGTAGCGTAATCTACACCGACGACGCTGGTCGCATGAGCCCCCTGCTCACTCAGAAGAACAACCTCATGTTACCAACCTGTCATGCGGGCAGTTTACAGAAAGTTTCCTTTGGTCCCATTTATGGGACTTCGCGTGTGACCGGTGGCCTTCCTCCTACCGTGTCTGCGGCCAAGTCTCCAGTTTGCTCCATCCCCCTTGTGGCCCAGTATCCTCCCCAAGCGCCGGTGACCTCGTCATCACAGTCGAAAAATCAGACTTATAGCGTTCTTCTACCCTCAAAATCGTACGATGAACTCCTTCATTGTACTTCCACGAAGACTAACACTCTCGAGCGTCGGCAACAACAACCCCTGCTGGGTGCCTACAAAAGCGGTGGAAAGAAGCACCAGGACGACTACCAGACGCCCCTAGAACAGACGGCTAGTGCCGAGGACCATAATGCCACCTCTCAAAACTACAACTCCGCCGTCTCTTTCACTCCTCTCCAGCTGACTCCGTCGTCCAGCCGGTCCCCCTCTCGCACCATGGATCCCTGTGCCTGTGGTCAGGCCAGTTTCGTCTAGGCAACTTCTCTTCCCTACACTCCCACTCCGACTAAAGTTCGGTTTCTGTTATTTGTTTGTGTGTGTTTGTACATAAAATTAATATAATTTCATTTGTCTGACCCAAGTCCATGATTTCTGGGAGGGTGGAAGACTCTCCTTCGAAGTGGGATGGGGAGGCTCGGGCAAGTCTCTCCAATAGGCAGGCACCGACCAACTCCTCTTCTTCCTCCGACCGCGGGCTTGGAGGCGATGTGGACAAGGGGGCAAATGAGGGGCGGGGTTCCTGAATTCTGCACTCTCGTTAACTTGAGCTGTCCACTATGCGATGTAATTGTTGTCTCCATTGCGACTACTCACTAGGAGGAAAGTGGGACGCATCTAATTTAGGCAATTTAAACGTAACAAAAGTGGGTCGATCAACACATGACATATTTCTGGTGGGGGAGTCCTCTTCCATCCACCTACGATGAACAAATGTTACATTTCATCTTCCCATTCACTCATCCACCGGTACATTTGGGGGAGTAGCAGTGACTTAGGCTTGTTTAACTATCCTTCCACCTGCATGCTCTTCGGTTTCGAAGTCTTGCCAGTCGGGAGATTAAGGCTGGAGCAGCTTTCAGACTAGGATTTTCAAGGAAAGTAAGTTTAGGGGGGAAGAAGGAATCACCATTTAGGCCCTGAAATGATCAGCAGTGTCGGGTGTGCCGACAGCACTATCTGGTCACGCAACCAGATTTTGCTCTGTTTACTGGAGATAGCAACAAGAAAAGTTGTAGCACCTCAGCATTTCCCTCCTCCGCTTACACCCTCATCCTCCAACTCGCGATTATCATCTCACCTCTGACAAGTGTAGCACACACACACACATGTGATTCCCTTTCTACCCGCTGTACACGCAGCCTCTCGTCTTGCAATGCATACGGGGGCTTTTAGACCTCCCCTTCTCTCTCTTTCCCTCCCACTCGCTCACTCGCAGATTCTATCCTCTCCCTTCCCTGGCCCTCAGCAACTTCTCCACCACCATCACCGCTTTCGCGACTCAGAACGAGATTGCCAGCCTCCCTCCCTTCCCTTCGAGACGAGCTAAATGGCGCCGCCGGCTGTTGTGTGTTGTAAATGTGTGTGTAGGAATGGTTTTGAGCAATGTTTGTGCATTGAGCATTTCTCGAGATATCTATGCGGACAAAGTGCCGAGGGAAGTAGGTTTGTGAGGAATGGGGAATGGGTAATGAGTGTGGTGGATTGTAGCAGGCACGTTGTGTCGTCAATAATCTCGGCAGAAAGTGGAAATTAGGTTTTCTGTTTCTTCCTCCCCTCCATTCCCTCCATCGTAGAGGACCTTCCAACCAAGCCTTTATAATGAAATCGCCCTCCTCAGCTTCAGTCATCTTTCTGGATTCTCTAGACAAATTCTTCCACAGCAAGACCAAGAGAACAGGAAAGAGGCGAAATGAGTTGAAAAAGTTATCTCACCGATCACGTCTACCTCACCTTTCCAAAAACATCCCAAGTAATAGTTAAGGTGACACCTAGGTGTGACAGGGCAGTCATGTCACCGTGTCTTTGCTGTCCTCTGACAAGGCAGTGTGAAGTGTTGCGTGGGTCACCCACCTCACGTGTCACACTGTCAAAACGGGCACCCCTTGAAAGCATAACACACTTGGATGACTCCCTCCAGCCCACTTGCCATCCTGATGAGGAAAGAAACTTAATTAAATGAATTTCTACTAAAAATAGGTTTAATTGCCTTCAATTCTATTAAAGTTTAACATTTAGCTCATGTGTTTTCAATGAGGGGGGGGGGAGAGGGGAAGGAGGAAGGGAAGTGGGCACTTCTGTTACTTTATGAGACAGGACAATTAAAACACCTCACATCCGCAGGAGAGTCTTCCTAGGCACTAACATGGGTAGGGCGGACCGTGGGACACCAAAACTCCAGACGACCTGTTCAATTGCGGTGGAGATGTAAGGAGCTCCTCACCTGGCTACTTGAAATACGACCTGCGCGGATGGACCGAGTTGAGGAGGTAATTTTGTATCCAGAAGTGTAGGCCATGGGTCTCGTCTGGTGGCAGGAGGGCTCGATCCCAGTGGAGAAGACAGTAGACAGAAGACAGGCAGCCCTGCGATGTGGCAGTGTGACTAGGCTCCATTCGAATACAGTATTATTCACACAGGGGCATACATCTATCATTACAAACAGTTGTGTGTTTTGTGAAAATGGTCAAATATTCCCTCCACTACCTCCTTCAGACTTCACCTTTTTTTTGCCCACACAGACACCTTCTACATTTGGGCTTTTCTTCAACCGATGCCTCTTCTTTTTCTCTTGTCACTTGTCTTATTCACTTTACGGACGTACACACACAAGAAAGTGTGTTGTGGTGCCACGTCGAGTGGACAGAAAAACAAAGAAAGCGACCGACAGGACGAATGTAGTATTGGGTCTCCTGATTCGGTAGGAGACACCACTCCGTCCTCTTTCCGGTCTCAACGCCAACCCTATGGAGTGGAGGTGGCCACGTTCCGCCACGAGATGAAATGAGGTAGTGTCGGGAAAAGGGTGGAACCACCGTTTTCTCAAAGAGTGTTTACAATTTTACCGTCGAAAGTGACGTGGCTCGACTGACCAATAAGAATTGTAAGATTTCGTCGTTGTTGTTCTTCTTAGCGAAAGTGTTTTCGTGGGATGGAGCAAAAGGGGCGGGGCAGGGGGGCAAGAGACGACAGTAGATTGCACAAAAATGACGGGTAATTGGCCTCGTCCCCGTAGTTGATTAAACATTTCCTCCGAGAGCCCAGCCGGCATCTACAGACAGGCCTCAGGATGAGGCTCGTACCACCTGGCCGAGGATACCTGGTGGACGCGAGAGTGTACTGCTGAATGGCAGAAGTCATTACTTTGGAATATCAAGAATGCATGTTCTGGTGCCTAAATCTCTCCCCATGGGATAGTCTCCCCCACTCTCACACCTCTGTACATTCATTAAACATGCATGGGGTGAAGATGTGATTGCTGACTCCCTAATTGTTTCGTTGTCTTTACTCCAACAAAAAGTGACACTTTTTTTTGCCCAAGTGGGCGTGATCGCCTATTATAGGGAGACAAAATTGGGGATTTAACTTGACCAAATCACCTCACGTATTGGTGTGTGTGCCTGGGGGAATCATCGAGTGGCTGAGACGTCCTCCCTAGTAATTTGGACTGTGTATTCCTCCTCTTCCCCATTTCTTAATCAACTGAGTGAACGCCCACTAGGAGAGGCAGAGAGGCAGGGCGGGAGGATGGACGGATGGAAACTTATACGCCTCACAGATATGTTTCCAACTTTTCCTCTCTGTTAAGCAAATTTCAACTGGAAAATTTGCACTCTCGTCAATATCCGCGTCAAGCTGAGTGATTAATGCACCTTAGTCTCCTTTTCCCTCAATTGTTTTCCTTTTCTCTCTCTCCCACTTTTCTCAATTGTCCATCAATCTCGGATGTTAATGGCGGTTGTACCCTGTCCTTATCACGCCTCAAAAAGCGTCCAGCGTCCCTGTTAAACACCTTGTTTAGTTGGTTGGATAACGAAGAAATGACAAGGAAGTGGAAGGGAGCCACCTTTCTTGAAGGTTGTCTATCTATAACAGACAAAAACTCATACCTGACTCAGAGAGAGGTGAAAGTGGTCAACGAGTGTTCCCCTCTACTTCGAGTATTGCCAAGGTATTTGGAGATCTGTAAAATCATTCATATCCACCAAGACAACAAGTTCGGTGATCGAGGGTGTAAGAAGACCTACACTTTAGTCTAAGGTGTGCGGAAAGCGTGGGTATGTTTTGTTAAACCATCTTTTCTTTCATCTCGCTCTCTCCCACGTTGCCGTGGGGAGCATAAGGCGAGCGACTCAGGGCGGCTGACTTCTCACTTCCGTTGTGTTAGGTCTTTGAAGAGTCTCTCCTTCCCCCTCCCCTCTCCTCCCCTTCGCTCCCTCGCTCTCTCTCCTCCCCCTCCATCCGCATTAGTCCTTTTCACCCTCCACCCCCTCCCACGCCGCCTTCCTTTTTACCCTCCCTCACTACCTTTGCTGTCACGACCTAGCGTTAATGACCATCCGTAATTAGCAAGGCGCCGGACTATTGTTTGAGTGAACAACTTAGGCGCACACCGGGGCACTCGAACAAATTAATGCCACCTTTCATCTGAAGTCCCCAGGCGCCTTCTTAGGCATCAAAGGGAAGTCAATTCACTCTAATGGACTTAATAACTTACTCGAGGAAGGCAGAAGAGATGAGGCTACAGCTGCCCTAGTGGGAAATTCACACTGTCCCGGGATAAAACACACAAAATTACGTGAATTCTTGAGAAAGTGGGAGTAGATCGCACCAATGAGAGTCCGGAACCCTCTGGCCTCACCAATGATGCTGCTCCTGTTTTGCCTCACTTTTAGCCAAAAAAGTGGGACATTAACCGTGGGTGGCTGAATTAGCATTGGTGCGTAACGGAAGTGCCAGAGGGAGAACATTTCCTATTCTTTAACTGATATGGCCATTCTGCGCGTCAAGGCCAGGGGAGTCAAGCGGACTGTGAAGTGAAGGCAAAGGAAGAGACTTCAACGAATCAGCCACTGGCAGAAATTGGTAGAAGTGAACCATTTTGGTATAGTCTAGACAGTCCTGTCTGCGGAATTCCGATAGGCCCTGACTGTTGACTGACGTCCCACCCGGCAAAGAGTAGCTCTTTCTTGACTCTGTGGTATATCTCAACAACGTGGCCAGGTCTAATTCACCTTGGTTACGGTTGCGATGGCAAACCGAGGCGGAAGGGGTGAGGAGCGATGAGAGAAGGGTAATTATCCCCAAGGTCTAAGGGGTTTCGTTTAATCCTCCCATGATTCCTGCACCTCTTCGGCAAGACCTCAGTGTGGAGTCAGTAGAGGAATCAATGGATTCGGCTAATTTGAAGTTGGTAGTATATTAGTAAGTTGCTCCCGTCACAAGCAGTAACCGCCATCTTGGCCAATTATTACTTCCTGCCTCCATAGTAAGGGGGAGTCGGAGATGTGAAATAACACACTGGAGTCTAATCGACTCTCACCAAGCAAGCAATCTCACCTCATGGCTGTTAATAGTCGCGTGTTGCATAATCGACGGATTTTTTTGTCCCAGAAGACTATCAGGATGATTAAATGGGGTTTCGTCACTTCCTGCCAAGGGGAAGAGAACAATCTGACTTCCCGATCCGACTCAGCCTTAGACAGGAGGCACGAGGCTTAGTAACGGTGCCCACTCAGTGTGAGGGGATATTGTTGACTAAATAAATCCACCGGAACTGCGTTACAACAGCCGCCAGGTGTAAGCAAGCCAGTGGAATCATAACAAAAAAGTGAGGGAAGTCAAATGGGGACGGGAAGTACTGTCCACTCTCTCCCCTCCACTTCTTATACTACTGAAACGGGGAGGTTTCCAGTAGTGCTTCAACGGGCAATTAAAAGACGTCCATTTAAGTGGAGGTTTAAAGGGAAGAAAACACCTTCAACCCATTGTATCAAAATAATGGAATGAAGCAAGGCGAAGGAGGAGGATCGCTCTCACAAACTGTTAATAAGCATGTTAAATTGCTATTTTTTTTTTTTTGGTACCCCAGTATACTCTTGTCTGAACATTGCTGTTTAAAACTGGACCATTTCGTCGTCATGACAATACTATTTGTGATTTTTGGTCGAGGCAAAATGGCCTATTTTGTTGACTACGAATTTCACATGATGACGCTACCGACATGCTACGAAAGGCTGAGTGGACTCTTGACGGACGTAAACGCAAATCGGGTGGCGGAAGGGGATGGGGAAGGTGGGGCTGTCGGTTAATGATGTTCATGATAGTTAAAGTTACAACGAACAATCTGAACTCTCAGCAGTCGGCTCAACAGTACATGTACTACATACATTTGAGGCCGAGACGAAAGAGGAATTGCAAAATTTACTGTCCCACTCGTAACCTTCCTCTCAGAAAGAAGATCTGAAAGCCCCGACGTAACTGTGAAAGCGAGGCGCTGTTCGTAAATGCAGGAGGGTTGCCTTTCAGGTACGGTTTAACGAAAATTGACATGAGAAGTGTGATTAAATGAATCTGCGGTCTGATGCACGACGTGGGTAGAGAAACCACAATCGAAAGCCGTACAACCGCACATTTCAACTTACCTCTTCCCCATTCACACAGATTCATCAAGCGAAGATTAAACTTTAACGCAATCTGCAAGGGAGAAGGTGTCACCACCCTTCTCCTCTCTCCCCAGTTAAGTCTGGCCCAAGAACAATCCCCAATGCCCCAACCGCGGTGTCTGCAATTTGCCTTTCCACGATTAAACGAATCCGCCGGCTTAAAGGGGGATTAGAGGGCTCATTACAGATTTGCATATCGCTTCCGGGGGAACAATCTCATAAATTTTCGAGATTTTTGTCCTGTTTAAATAACCCAATAATGGAGAATTTTAGTGCTGGCACCACTCCGAGTAGGGAGAGACATCGTCTCATATCACACTTTCTTCGTTACCATCGGCCTCTCCGATTCCCCATCTCCCCTTAATCCAGTGCCATTTACTATAAACGACGAGAGAAGACTCGAGATGGCAGGCAAGTGGCATTTAACACGTACACTACACTGAAAAATGGAATGTCGTAGCAAGGAGAAAGATAAGCATTCATCTTAGAAAGGCGACAATTTATTTAATTCCTCACCGATCAGGAGGGGTATGGCTTATCGCCCGCCTCTAATTATCTGGTAAAGCTCGATGATGAAGCTAAGACGGTTAGGTGGTGAGCCCACCCCGAAACCAATATGCAAATGGATCTTAAGCCGTTTTTCCCCTCCTTTTCCTTCTCCTCTCTCCTAAACCCTGACTTGTCCCCTGTGCCTCGGATTCTAGCCTCTGAAGGCGTATACAACCAAGTAGGCAGGAAAGTGAAATTAATTTTGCTGGATTAAATTGGAGGCGAGTGAGAAAAAAGGGAGAACAAGGTGGAGATGGTGACCGGCGGGGCGGGGCGGGGGGCGAAGAGGGAGAGCGGAAAGCACAAGACTGGGTAGGGGGGATACAGTAGGAACTTTACTGTGCATAATTTATAAAGGCAACGGAACTCACGCTTTGATGAGTAGCCCATATCACCTGAATATTCGCGGTTAAGCGTTTTTTACACCATGTTTGGGAAAATAAAAGAAGGGGGACGAGGAATGGGACGGAAATGTACCCATTCCACACTCTAACAATGCAGTATTTTTTTTGGGGGGGGGGGGCTATAAATACTTCAGTTTGTACCTAATTTTACCCTCTCATTAATTGCCCCATTAAGCATTCTATTGTCATATTTGGCTTGTCTTTACTGAAATGGAATGCCGTCAGGTTAACCTAAATGGACAGAGCTATATGGCCTTTCGACTCACAGACCTTTACCAGGGCTGCAGGTAGAAAGTACTGGAAGACACAAACAACTTTATTAATTTCATCGCGAGTTCGTGTGCTTGAGGATTGTGGAAGGAGAAAAATATGAAATGTAATCGGCTAATCGGGAGACGAGAAAAAAATTGCACACCGCCTTCCTCCGCCTTCGCGTTCATGTGAGCTTCGCACACAGGTTGCTGAGAAATCGCGATAAAAAAAGTAGGGATATGTGGTTTCGAAGACCGCGGTCTTTAAAGATTTACGTGGAGAGGGGAGAATTGCGGATGGACGCAGTGGAATGGCTTAAACCATTGGTATAAGATTATTTGACCAAGTAAAGTATTGCGTGTCTTAGATATAGTAGGGGAAAAAACTCACCCACCCATGCTTTCAAGTTGTTGCCTCTTTAGCTGAGAGCACCTAGGTGATTCCGGAAAGCTCCACTTCCCCTTCTCTTCTCAATTTTTCAGCGGATTACTCAAAGGGGCGTAGTGAATGCGCACTTTGGCAGAAGGGTATGGAGCATCTCCTAAGGACTGCAGTAGAGATAACGATAGGCGAATTATAGACTTGGAAACTGGTGATGCATTGTAGTTTCCTTATCAAAATGCTGGGGAGATAAACAAGAATCCAGCCCCCTGCCCCCGCCACTCCATCCCATCGACAGCGGCTCGGAGTCAATTGGAACTGGGGATGCAAAATAAACGAAAAATCTGCCTATCTAGAGTAGTCGGATTTAGGATGGCTTTCATCCCACTCAATGCCTCCACTTTGCAGAAGCCAATGTAATTGCCGGTCGAGTTGAAGGCAGGCTTGAAGAAGGTAAAAGTAACAAAGAAAGAAACGACTTACTGAAGTACTCCAGGCCTACTCGTCCCTTGCAAGGTGAGGATCGGGAAAGTTGGGACGGAGGGCAGGATGGGCATATCTTTGCGTGGGAGAGAGAGAAGGTAGAAATTTTCTAGAATTAGTGTTTGAACGACCTTCTGGCATCTGTGATGCAAATCACTGACTCTCCTCCACCTCAAGATCACCCGTTCCAACTTGGTGTGGTTTATGCTGTCAAAACTCCTCCTAACTTTTTCATATCTTGCACATTTTGTGTACTTTGGGTCAAAGTTAGACGGAATTCTTTAAGAATGCTTGAAGATGAGTTGAATTTTCGATTGAATAGGGTTGGGATTTGCTGAAGAGAAAAAGGGGGGAAAACGCAGGGCGTACACAGGGTCGAGCCTCTTGCGAGCACACTGGCCGAGGCGATCAAAGTGTCCCCTTAGTGAGAAATGTCACCTCATCTGGACGGTAAACAAACGTGAAAGTAGCACAGATCCCATGAGATAGCGAGATAAGGGGGTGGAAAGAAAAAACGAGGCCTCAGAACACGACCATTCATTGAAGGATGGTTATAGAGGTACAAATGAACTTTCATAGGGTGTTTTTTTCCTCCCTGTACACAGACAAACGTGTTTTTGCATATTTTTGCCAACATTCACACTTTTTACGGCCCCCATACCCTTTCATAGTCTGTCAAAATCCGAGCGGGACATTTGTGACAAAGTTTCCTCCCCATCCTCCTCCTCCTCCTCCATCTCCATAGGCCACCAGTCCGCCGTCCTCCCCCCTTTCTATTTATACTGACTTGTGTGGAAGCATAAATGCAACACAATAATTGCTAGTTTTAAAAAGTCTTCCTGTGTTCAAGTCGTGTCCAAAATGCCTTCACTTCCCTATTTATGACTAAAGGAGAGGTAGGACAAAACACTTTTTTTCCAAAATTGAATGGCATTCACGTCGGGAAGAACAGAATGTGACAGTTCTACTGCAGTGTTGTCCTACGCGATTCTACGTGTTACCGGGACATTAGGGGCGGTCAAGGCGGATGCATATTCAATCTCTAAACTGGGTTCACGTCAATCAGCGGGGCTACCTACGGAGGGGTTGGAGCAGAGGTCAACAAAATTTGACTCAACGTCACAAAAAGTGACTCCACTCTATTTGGATCCGAGTCTTGAATTATAGTTACGAGAATTAAACCACCGCCAACTGCTGATGAGCGGTGACACCAGGCGCCCTAAAAATGAAATCACAAAAATCGGACGACGGGGGATGTTGAAAATTCGTCAAAACTGGAGAGAGGATAACCTCCTTAAAAATTGAGAAGGAAGATGGGTGTCAAAAGACCGGTGACAAGTTAAACGAGGTCACACATTCGTTTAGGCGACTTTTAGGAATGTCGTTAAATCGTGTAGGCGAGTAGTCAGTAGGGATGAAGATAATGGAGAAGTTAATAAATAAATAACAAAATATGCTCTTAGAGGACGTCAATTTATCGTCGCTGCGGTCGGAATGGAAGTGATGAAGACAAATATCAGCTTGTAAAACGCAACGAAATTGTTGCCTTTTTGTGATTCTGTGCCTAGCGGTGTTTTGCCACTTCGGATTTCTAAGGTTTGTGTTGGGGGACAGGAGGAGGAGGAGGGGAGGAGTGTGGACTGGGCGAGAAGGGGATGACCGGAGTTTGGGTGAAGTCGCCATGGCGATGGCGGCGGCGGCGGCGACGAGAGCGGTGGAATGTACAAGTGGCTGTCCCAAGAGTGTCACCAGCAAAGGCGGACTGTTGGAGGCTGCCGGAGGTGTGACAAATTTTCACTCTCCCCTTCGCCCTTCCTCCCCTCCCACTCTCAGTCCTTCTTCGCCCCAGCTGTCCGACAAATGTGCGTAGTGGTGAAAAACTCATCATACGTGCTCTTAAATAATTAGTCAAAAAAGTCTTTACCTAGTCATTCACTCACCAGCTCGCTCGCTCGCCTGCCTAAACTTCTGAGATCTTGATTGTTGTGGTTCCCTGCCATCCTCCATCCGATCGACGTCGGAGAGGGGGGAAATGAAAATCCAGCGAAAGTCAAGGTGGAAGCAAGGTTATAGAAGATTTTGCAGGACATACATGTTCGCGAAGTAATGAAATTGCAAACACACCAATATAGAAAAAGTAAAGCTCACAAACAGTACAGACAAAACCTAATGAAGAGGTAAACAATGTCAGCAGTACTGGCTCAACCCTCCACATATTGATTTTGTGTCATCGTTAACGCAAAAGATGGACACTAGGAGAGTGATGAATGAGGAGTATGAGAGGGGGGTCCACTCCACACACTCATACAACCTATTCTCCCCACCTTCGAAGAACAAGGAAAGGTTTAATCGTGAAAAAACAGTAGTAAATCAGTGAAGAGAAGAAAATGGAATTCAATTTACTAATCTAAGTGTCATTTGGGATTTGTAAATAAACAAAGTGGGCTAAATCGTGTGACTTTGTGTGCGTGTGTTTTAATATTTGGTAAAGAAAAAACGTGTTTCGAATTTGACAACTCTCATGCCAATGCGACTTATTAGGTGGCGATGAAGTCGGCGCGGGCATTGTGTCGTGACATCATGGGGAGGGAAGTGCGCTCCCAGAGGTTGAAGTTCAAATTTAAGCTGTGTTGAAGAGGGAGAGCGCTGATTATGGATGAGTAAAAGTGTCCACTTTGGTATGGGCGAGGAGACAAGGAAGCCAGATTTTTGTAATTGTCAGGCTTCCCAAAAGTGTTTCTTCTCATATCCCCAGGCGAGAAAATTCCTACCGCAATTAGAAGCCATGTTAGCCGCTTAGTCAAATTTATTTTGTGGTAGGTGTTGCGGGCTAGATAGGATATCCTCGGTGTGGAACTTAGCCCGACCCCGATAACTTGTTCCCAATGAAAGAGACGCACAATGCAGTGATGTTAAGAGTCTCAAACACATCTGCCGAGTCACAATAAAGAGGCGGTATCCCGTCTTGCCGAAGATAGAATCCACATCTGAAGCTTGTCGCACAGACACACCTGCGATTCTCACATGAAGGCGTAGCGTAGTCAGAGGAGAACCCGCCAAGACAAAAAAGCTACGTGTTTCAGTGGAGATAGAGAGTATGTAATGCCAAATACGAACAATATGGCCTTGTTTCCCGTATAAGAAATCACATTGCAAATATGGGGGACAAAATCAAGCCTTCTTCCAACTCCAACGCAACCAACCACGACTACATCACGAGAGAATGGAGGCGACTCCCACTTGACTTAACGCAAGACACATTTGTAAAGAAGAGGGGCCCATGACCTCTAGCCATACCTAATTTACTCAAGCTATCAAAGTTAACATCTGACTGTGCCAAGACCGCTTCGGTGTCGTGGTGAGCTATGTCATAATCACATTTCCCGTTAACAAATGATATTTGGAGAAGATTCTGTAGAAGTATAATGCACTGCCCAGAGATGGACAATAGAACAGCCCGAGTGATACTGGAAATGGACCACGAACAGATGGAGAGGCTTTAGAAAGACCGTGAGAAAGAGTGTCGCTATCGCCAATAAAACAGGAGGCTCGAGGGGGAGACCGTAGAGCCTGAGCCAATGGATAGCATACGCATTAGTGCATTAGGAAATGACAGTGAGGTTGCAAGGTTTTACCCTCTCCCTTTTGCTCTACACCAAACGCGGCGTTTTTAGATTTTGTTTCCTGAAATGTGATGAGATAATGAGAGCTGTTGTAATGGCAATGTGAAGCCAAGATATTATTGGTTACCCAGCCCAATGATCCACCATCCCCACACACCTTTTGCCTCGACGACGAGGTGTTGCGTGTGTGTGATGGATTGCAGACAGAGCTATTTACCACAAGGGTCAGCACCTAAACGGCCGTATTCTACTCAATACAACTGGAGTGTGTGTGAGTGAGAGCAAGAAACAACTAAACTAGTTGTCAAAAGCGAGAATACATAAATACTTGAAACTTACCAAGATGCATGCCTGAGAACGGGCTTGACGGGACTACTTCAATCCTCCTCTTCTACACTCACGTACCCCTCGCCAATTCCACTTCCCTCGAGTTTGAAGGTAACCACATATCCATACACACACAAAATAGAAAAAGACGGGATGCGACTTTACAAACGATAGGGAATTTAGGGAGTATCAGGGCTTTTCGAGAAAGGAATCGGAGACTCGTTGCACCCTGATGACAAGTACCATGTTGCTCAGCCACGACAACACACAGGTCAAGTAGCCTGACGAGGGCAAGACCTCCCACTTGTAACAGTGTGTCCTGCCGCCAAGTAATCACATCTTCACGTCACTCTTTTCGCAGTGGATGAAGATGAGGCTCTGTGTGGGAGTGTGTATGAGATAAGCGCATTTAGCTGATAATGCATGGTGGCACCTATCGTGAAATATCCAACCTATTTTGTGCATCTACCTCAGACCGGAATTCTCCACTCTATCTCAAATGCACACACACTACTAGAGGAAAATTTTCACACCTTTCGTGAATCGTGTGCTATTGGAGGTTCTATGATTTAATATGACTATGTATCCACGCAGAATTTCCAAAATTGCAATTCTCTATCTTTATCCAAATTCCATCAAACTGATGATCATCTTAAAATACCGGAATGTGCCGAATGGCATTCGAAAAACGCGTTTTTCTCGATAAATAAACTGTATACAAGGTGGGAAAAGGTAGGTACCAGTTTGTAAGAAACTGAGAAATCCCACTCAAGAATCGTCCAGAGCTTCTCGATCGCCCTGTTTCCTCTGTTGGTATTCTTTGAGGTCTTTCTTCCACTCTTTCAACCTCGACCAGTGGCGTTCGCTTCGAGTGCGCGGCGCCAGCCAGGCGCGATACTCTATAGCGTCGGTATTATCGAAGAAGGTCAATCTCTCCTCCTCGTCAGCCAGAGCACGCAGACGATCCTTCACCGTCGTCAGTACCTCTCGACGGCGCATTTTCTCTGTCTCCGCCTGCCAGACTTCGGCGCGTTTTGATTCGAACATATCGTACAGCCGTGCCAGCCGCACAGTCTCCTCCTTCTGGATTGTTGGATCTGTGACGATGGCAGTGACGATCTTTGATAAGGTGGAGTGAAAGTCCTGTTCCGACCGCGGCAGGGTAGATGCGATTTCCTTCAATGACCGAAATAAGGCATTTACACATAATTCCTGCGTAGTTATTTACCAGTTTATACTGCTTCTAGGGTAAGTAACATTCAGTCAGTAACGTACGTCGGATGCCTTTACCCACATGAAAATCTTTTTGCAAGAAAATATGCAAGAAAATTAGCATTTTTACATTCGGCGGGGCCATATGTATTTTAGTGATTTCATATCGAGTGATGTCCAACACGGCTCCTGACAGTGATTTGACAGACATTAGTACGACAGAATACTCTTTGCTGAAAATTCCCTCCGATATCAAAATACGCCTGCAGTCATATAAAAAGAACTTGTTGAAATTGCACCTTCAAGTGTCCTAATGTTAACTCTCAAACGGGTAGAGAGAGGCCGAGAGGACAAGAGACAGCATGCTGGAGTACGTTGCACGGAAGTGACAAATTATTTCAATGCAGGTGGGCAACCTTGAGTGGCGCGTAGGAGAATTTTCACGAGTCACAAAAAGGCACACTTCACTTGGAAATTTGAGTGCAAGAAGAAGGAAGAAAAAGCTCTCCTACACCCAAACTCACATCCAACCGAGTTGGTGAGTGGAGGTGCTAGTAGAAAAGCTTCAAAAAGGTAGCAAAAAGTGGGGAGTAAAAGGGAAAAAGTTTGGGATGGGGGAGGTGTGAAGATACTTCGAAATACTGTTAGAAAAATTTTCCTCCACCAGAAAGGCGGAGTATAAAGACGAGGGCGTCTAACCTACTCGCAAGTCTCAAAGCCCATCTTGACCATACCAACAATAGAAACCACAGAGGCCCTCTGTGTGTCTACGCACAGTGAATGTTAATAAATAATGATTTGTGATCTGAAATTTCCTGCAAACAACCAAAGTTTACCCAACAAGAACTCCACTCAGACGACAGTTGCTAGGAGCAAAACGACTTTTTCCCGCAGTTTTGGAAAGCCCTAGTAATGTAAGTCTAATTGATGCTTAAGAAAGCTAGTTTACCGTAGGGACTAAATAATGTGGCCGTAGTCGTAAAACTGATGTTGGACAAAATACTAACGGGGTAAATAATGCAAATGGATAGATGTCACAGAGTAGAGACGTCGAAGCAAACGAACGATTATACGAGCAAGTATAAGGGGTCTGGGTTAGAGAGAAGTTTTATTAACGCCAATGAAGAAACAAAAAGTGATGCTAGCTAAAACTTGAAAGAGATGCGAAGTTAATTCGACAGAACCGATGATCGACGATTAGAGTCATGCAAGATGATGGTGAAGGTGAGATGAAAAGACGGCGAAGTACATAAGTCAAACGTTGTAGAGATGCAATGAAGTGCAATAATAACGCGGGGACCCAAATATCGATTACATATTGGCAGGCAAAAAGAAATGGCTTCATTCGAACCTCAAGCACACACACAAAAAGCAATTCGTATTTGCTATGTCCACAAAAAGGTAACATCGGAGTCTTTGTGATCTAAGAAAAGTAAACCAGCGCAGGAGTATGATACTTTGCGATCCAACGAATTGAAAAAGCAACGACTACAACAATAAATAACAAGGAAGCACGAAGCACCCCACGTTGGGAAAAGAAATATGAAATAAAAAACACATAGGTTTTTTCTTGTCAACATCACAAACTCAGTCTTGGAAAGGGAATGACAGACAGGATACTAGGAGTCAAGTGAATGTCAAAGTCTGCACACAATGAGTGTTTTAGGTCCACATACATTGGGTTGTGGTAGATATTAATGAAAAGGAAAACGGCTGACGACATTGAATGGCCATCCCTGTCTAACACTAGAAAATAACTGAAAATAAGCACATAGTGGTGCCGCTAAGTGCTTAGTGGGCTCCATGACTCGCAGAATAGCAATGTAATCACCATCATATAACATATTCAGCGGCAGTAGGCATCATGGATGCACTTCAAACAAAAAGAAATAATAGTACGCAAGGATAAGGTAACCGAGACGGAAATACGTGTCACAAGAAGTAGTGAGGAAAAAATACGAGAGATGATTGGACCAAGGAAGCAGCAGACAAAGTAAAAAAGGGAGAATTTTATATCCCAACGCAGCAACATAGGAACAAAATTTAGGGAACCTTTAGACAGTAGAAGTTGTTTTATTGCTCGACGTTAAAGTAGTGGTCGACGCAGCATTAATGGAGCGCATGGGAGGAAATACGAGCTCATCAAATGGCCTGTTGGAGATGCTATTATAAAACCACATAATAGTCTGAAGTTATGAGAGTTTTAAACTGGGCTGATGGGGGGGGGGGGGGGAATGGAAGGAAGGTAAATGAACGTGGATAAGATGAATTGAACTATTATTCAGACGGTAAATAATCGATGGATTATTAAGTGTCGCGATGTGTGCTAAGGCTTATTAAATTTTGTAAAAAAAAACTAAGGAAAACAGGAATATTGAAAAAGCAGCGCGTCATGTTACTCCCACAATAGTTTAAAGAAAACTAACCACCTTCTAGTTACTTAAATGATTTATAAGAAAATGACTTCAACACTAAAAGGTCTATTTGAAGCTGTTATGGACTAATTTAGAGCTTAGCCGATTAAGTACTATTGTTATGTTGAAGGATCAAGCGGCACTAATCAGTTTGAAGTGGTGTAAACCAACCGATTAGTACCTTAAACTTCTCCAGCGTTGAGGCAACTTCCGATTCGGTTAGGAGTATTGGTTCACCTCGCTTCACTTCCGAGTCATCTGGACGACGATCACATGATTCAATTAACTTCTCCACCGATTTCAACTGGAAGTAGAGTGAAACACGAGATCGAAAGAAAGGACAGAGGACGTGGGAAGGCAAAGTAAAATTCATCGTCACCAAGCAATCTACTAACAATAATCAAGTAACGAGTCAAGTAGAACATACAATGTCACTGTCCAAGGATAGAGACTTAGACGAGGCAAGTTCCAAAAGCTGATTGGGATCCTCAAGGAGTGCAAAGGCAAGGAGATGAAGGCTAGGAACTAAAGATTTTAAGCAATTTATCGTCTCCTTTGGAAGTAAGGGCACAGCCTTCGCGTCGATTGCTTTAGTCAAGGAGAGAAGACAGTGACCAAATTGAAGACGTGGTCGTTCAATATCGAACCAACCATCATAATTTGGATTGCGTAAATATGGAACGCTCCGATAATCAATCTATAAAGTCAAAATATGGGCGAAATAATTTCCAATAGCGGTAGCCGCGGGCGATCACAAAAAAATACAACCATATCTGGCTACATGAGCGGATGACTGAAAGGAGAGCATAATTGATAGTCGGCCAGAGAGATAACAGGGGACCATTAGTATCTTAACAGAACAAATTTTGCTTATAATCGTCAAATAAGTAACAAGAATGATAAAAGATATTGTTAAACTCTAGCGCTCCCATTAACTCAATCATAGCGGAGGATCAAAAGAAATTGAACGTGTCTAAATTACAATTACGGTCAAAGATACCGCATCATTGAAAAACAAAGAGTTGGGAATTGGCGCAATTGAGCGAAACATTTGGAGGTTAAGGGATTGTTCGGATAAGCAATATGCAACTCACATCAGTGTCATCTTCATCGCCCACCTCCTCGACGAATTCTGTGCGCTTACAAAAGATACCGGATTTGATTAATTCGCTAGCTGTATGTAGCCAAAGGGCTGTTAAATAAGGCATGAGAGGCTCTCGTTCTAAGTGGGACTGGAGGCAGAGCTCCCACATAACAGTCAAACCCGCGGGATAATCTCTTTTCTTAATGAAACGGTCGAGTAGAAGATTGGCCGAAAATTCGTCTAAAAAGACACCAGTTTTGGCCTAGTCTTCATGAGGACCTATAATTCGACATACTCTTTTTTTCAACAATTCTAATAGGCGATACTCCTCGTCGTGATGAATGTATATTCTCACCATTGCGTGACGTGTTGAAGGAAGGATATTCAAGGAATTTTGTGTTTCACGAAACCTTAACGATTTAAGTGTAAAAAATTGCAATACTTGTAAGTGATATTCTCGAGAAAATCGAGGAATGTCTTGTCGGACAGTTGGACCTTATTTACAAACTATAAAAGCAAAATTAATCCAGTAAATCGGGTACAATGTCGTAATCCAATGGTGTTACAGGGGCTTCATTTGAAAGTCTATATAGAATTTGTGTCCCAAGATCTCCTGGATTTATGGATAACGGTGAAAAATACCTGTACTTACCCACAGAAAGGCTCCCAAGATATTTTGAGGTAAGTCGAGCATTCCATTTGTCAGCACAACCATAAGCGTCGCTTAAGAGATAACGCATAAAAGCTTCGAAAATAGGAAAATTTTGTTGCTTTTACCCTTAAAAGGAGGATGTAAGACCCTGGTCCGAAAAAGGGGCATCGCGGAAGTGAACCTCTAGGTCAATCAAGCATTAGCCTTGAGGGCTAACCTGTCGTTGTTCCCTCCGATGTGTTGAATTGTGGAGTGTAGACCGCAACTAGACCGTTTTCTTACGACCAATCCTACGGGTTTCATACCAGAAACGTGGTGACTTAATGTCTTTAACTATAGGCTGCATCCAGATCGTTTCTCTTATTCAATGCCATCGTCGGCGGCTGTATATCAAGTAGCGCAAGGAATACGAAAACGCCCTATCACAAGCCTTAAATCTGTAAGAACGTATCCTGGCACTTCCGCTCACTTTCTTCATGTAGCAAATTTAGAGTGTAAATGCGGCAATGCACTTTACCTAAACTAATACCCCACAAGACCCAAAGTTTGTTCTCATTCCGAAGCTTCTAAATCTTCAAAAGGTTGAGTCCCCAAATTCACTAAGCCAAGCTCTAAGAAGAAAACGACTGAGATGACAGTGACTACTGCAAGTATCTTTATCAGTGTGTGTACTTCCAAACCAGAAGGCCTCAGTAATTGCAAGGGTGTTAATGACTCCATGCATCGTCAATTTACCTCCACAGCTTCACGATGTCATAGCCAGTCCTCTATATAAAATTAGTACAAACACAATTGGACCATAATGTCACAGGTGACGACAACTTTCAGGCCCACCCAACTAAATGGGAATTTAACGAAGGGGAAATCGATTCAAAAGAAAGCTATCTCCACCTACTTGGTATAAAACCAATACCATATACGAGTCCCTGTGACTAATCCGAGGAACTTTATAAAGCTGGAGAAAGTGTCATAATTACCCAATATCTATAAGTAAGGAAGCCTCTTTTTGCTGATCGGAGACAAATCCACGAACATCAAGAAGAGAAGAGAGAGAACGAGTAAAGGCAACTATTGATAACAAGTCAAAAACTTGCATATCCACTGGTGAAAAAATGTAAACGGAGTTTGTTCAATGCGAGAAGGTAGAAATTAGGAGTCACAGAGGAATGAGACCAGCCAAACAGAAACATTTGATGTATTTTTGCAGATACGAACAATGGGGCTCAGCTTGAAATGTGTCCTAGAAAAGAAATTACACTGTTGAATAAATAAGGACACTAAAGAGTACCTCTTTGAGCTTACACAAACTTTAATTACAAAAACAAGTGTGGAAAAACAAAACGAGAATTCTCCGACTCTTAAAAGATAGAACTCCGTTTTACTCGTAATTTTAACGAAGGAAATTTTCCAATCCCAAATAATCTGTGATGATCGGACATACTTTGTCAGAGGCGTCTTTCAAGGCGGTGATGAATGCAGATAAAAGCTGAGAATTCTGAGCACAGATATCACGAAGTCTGCCGCATGAATGGCTGATAAATTCAAGTAATCTAGGGGTAGAAATAATGAAGTCATGGCTTATAAACATGAAAGTTACCACGAAAATACGTAGATAAATAATAAGGGTTGGATAAAATGCAAGCTGCTTTATTTATCTCTTCCGCGACGTGAACCTCTACAGAAATATAAGGTATCAATCGCCACGGCTAATAATCTGAAACAAGGGTCTTTGTAAAGCAAAAGAATCAGAGCATATAACCTACATCCTATCGTCGGAACTAAATGCATCGACTATCCATGATGTGAGCGTCCCTTTCGCAAAGTCAGTGTCAAATTCCAGGAGCTCTATGAGCAAAGAGACAAAAGCTGAGGGGTTGAGATTATAGCACCAGTCCATATATTCCATCACGGCACTTGAGGTGGAATTTTGGAGTTTTTCCCACAAATGAGAGGTTTCGATGAAGAAAGGAAGCCTCTTTAACGCAAAATTGCACCTTAGCGATACGCGTAAAATCAGTTAAAAAATAGTTGATAAAATAATCCTTATCATTCTACCTCCGGAAAACAGGTATTAGTTTCGCGTTTGGGATTGTAGTCGATGTCTGTGACATCCAAAAGTGGAAAGAGTGATCGATGTGCCAGCAAAAACTCACGAAGTAAACTCTTCTCATTTTCAGAGAGTAATGCAAACTCCTGCAATTTGATTATATCAATGATAGGTACCTTCGAACAATTAGATATAAACGACTCCAAGTGCGATTTTTGAGCTGATGAAAGACTGAAATACGTTTGGAGTCGAAGATATTGCAGGGACTTTAGATAACAGAAAATAACACTCAATTGCGCTTCCATCACCCAAGGGCAGTGGCACACAGAACGACGAGTCCACCGCTGAGTCCGGTACCGACCTTCAGACGTATAAATAGACGGATAAAAGAAGCAACATATTCTGTAAGGTTGGTGATCAAAGATAAAATACACACTAAAATAATTATGTCACAGTTTATTACCATTTTTTGGTTATTACAAATACAGTGAATGTTGTATATAGTTTTTATGGGTAATATAGGAAATTTTGGAACTCTGGATTTATTTCCACTTGGGTGCTGACATTTAACTCTTAAAGATTAGTTTCGGCTCTCTTTTATCGGATTACATACCTTGCATCACACACATTCTTAGACAGCTATGATCCTCAAGTTGGGGTAGATTAAAGGAAGCTTCCTTCACATCAATAAATTCGTACACAACTTAAAAGACATATACTGCGTCACATTCCTCTTGCCTTTGTAAAATTGGACTGACGAAAGGGTAATTTGTTGGTGTGAAACAAGATTAAGTTTTTCGGAAAAATATTAAAGGATCCGCGCCCACCTATCGTATCGATTTATCTACACTCTTCACAATTCCATTTAAAGAGAATGCGGCGTTCTACCGCCAGCGATATACCCTTAAACAGTCTTGTTCAGACTGTCCGAAAATAGATTACCATAAAAGACAGATGTCAAACAGATTTACATTCCCCTAGGATTTATATTTACTGAAGTTCCGAAATATCCCCAACTGTGTTAATTTTCACTATGACACAAAATACCGAACTTCATTGCTATTCGCAGTATTCATAGCAGTCAACAGATTAGACTCCAAACACACCAAATCACCTCAACTAACCGCGTCATCAGTGACTTACTTCACCTTCTTTGTTTGAGATGCATCCAGATTACTAACACTCGTCCCCACATTAGGGCATCACAACATAACCTAGACGGTTTCGTATCGGTAAAAAGACAGATACCGAAACTCGTTACCCCTGTCCAACACCCCCTCCTCATTCCTACAATACTTTCAACAGAACATGTAACCGACGTCCCTGATATTACTCCAAATGTGGCCCCTATACACGGTGGATGATCCAATCATCGTCTCGGGAATTAGTTAACCCAGTTACTTTCGACTTTTGGAAGGTGAGTAAGTCACCTGGACTCAAATTAATATAAAATTAAGTTTCATAATTTGACTTGCCTGAAGTGTCGTCAAAAGGGTACATACTCAACAAGGTGGAAAACAACGGACAGTGATAATTCTTACAAGTCAATAAGTAAAACACTTTGCATGATTAGTTAAACGATGAGATGTTGTAAATGACGGTTGTCCAAGCCCAATAAGACAATGCAACCCATGCGAGTGGCATATCTGCGTGCCCGGTCCCACGTGCACTACTCAGGAGTCTGTGAACGTTGTGTAGTGTTTGGGGGTGTTCAGATCAATGTTAAAAATTATACCTGGTGTTCCAGTCTTCCTATTCCTATTACAAAGCTGACGTCGATGTGGTCTGTTCTGTCAGCCAACTGGGCAGCGGACCATCGAACCACTAAAAAAATAAGAAGAAAGTTTTTATATCTAATCGATCCAAAAGGGAAGATGAGACGAATTAATTAATTAAGCTTACGTTGATAAGGCTATGTTCAGGCGAACTGTTAGCCTGCATATGATCATTAATGACCATCTTGGAGAATTGGTCATGCTCAGTAAACCAATGTCGTTCCTCATCGGCTATTCCCCGAATATTTGCAAGATCCTTCAGTAAAGTTGTAGCCCAAAGTTGAATGCCTATATCTGGAAGCTTCTTAGCAACCATTATAGCTTTCGTTATTAGGCTGTGAGCTTCCTGTGAAAGAAATTAAGGACCAATAAAATAAAGGGTTGTATTTGACAAAACGACTCCCGATATTTAGTATACGCACCGGAATATTGCGTTCGTTGAGGTTGATCTGGCCTAAGGTGATGTAGGCAGACGTGGAGAGGCGATTAAGCTCTTCCTCATGACTCAGACGAACGGTTTCACGGAAGTTTGCCTTGGCGTCCTGTAGATGACCTTCGATGAAGGCTTGGAATCCTCGCACGTACGCCGCGGCTGCCCGGAGGCAGTAGCATCCTTCGAGGACTTGTAGACCCGAAGTGAAGACCTCCTTCACGATCATCTGATTGTACGAACAAAACGATGACTCGTTTCACGCCAAGATGGGGCAATTAATCATACGGGTTATTGTTTGGACATCAAGCAAATTACCATGTTGATTTCTAGCATACATGCCTCCTAGGCAGCTAGAGAAGTTAATACATGTTTTAAACGAAATCCTCAAACAGCCTAGAAAATCCTCGAAAAAATACTATAACGTATAAGAAGCGATAATGAAAGTTAATGATAAAGGGGTAAGTCTACACATAGAATTGGGGAACAATAGTCGACGAGTACATGTAGTGCTGTCAAATAATCAAATAATTTAGGAGCCACTGTAACCCGTATAAGATACAGCACTCTCGTAATATAAGTGGCGAATGAGCAAATATAAACTCATTTTATCTCAACGGCGTCGTTGATCATCAGTGTTATAATTTAAATTTAACGGGGCCAAAACTCGCCTCACAAGCTTTGATGTCATTTTTACGGATGTAAACAAGGGCAAGGTTGAGACAAATGAGGACGGAGAGAGAATCACGCGGTCCACCGGACAGCGTGGAGGCGAAGTCAGTGGCCGCCGCGCTGCCACCCAGGCTTTCACCTCCACTCGACCCAATTCCTCCAAGTCCCGCACCTTCCACAGGGCCTGACTCACTTACTGCGACGGAGGAGAGATGCGCCAGGCTAGTCGAAGTGGAAGAAGTCGATGCAGGACCAGTGCCCGGCACGCGTGCACTAATCCCTACTTGTGAAGTTGCTATGTACTGGAGAGATGATAAAAAATGGGTGTCGAGCAGCACTCGTGTTTTTGGCCAAACTATCCCAGGTAGGGTCCGTGATCACCAAAGTGAGATATAACATTTTTTAGTGGGATGACAAAAACACAAGAATGATAGAAAATAAATTTGACGACGGATAATAAATACCATTTGAAGACATACTTATGTATCAATGCCTTTGTTTGGTAGCCCAAAATAATGTTTTTTGTAACGATGCTTGTGGATCGAAGTTGAACAAAGTAGAGGGAGTGCGAAGAGGTATGCGAGCATAAATTTGGTGTCAAAAATTGTGATAGACACAAGAGCAACGGTACTCAGGCTCGTATGGAATTGTAGTGGTCCTCTCTCCCGCTAGCAGAATAAACTATTACTTGGGACACTCGTACAGGAGTGTTTGAAACAAATTGAGAAGCCTAGACAATTGGTACTCATAAAGTGAGTGATTATTTGTACTCCATTGGCGGAGACTTAATCGTACCACCGAGTAAATATCTGACGAAATTAAATTCCAAGTCCCAAATCAAGTCGCAGTAATTACGTCACAATGGCACAAGCTAAATTGAAGTTTTCAAGGCTAGAGGTAACAGACAAAGTGGTAAAGGAAGGCCAAGTAAAAAAAAATTAGTGAACGAGAAGAGAAATGCATGACAATAAATGTAGTCGATAGACGCAAAGTATGAAAAATTGCGAGTGTTCATGAACCAATAGAAATATTAATAAAGGAAGGTAACGATAGCCAGTGGAATTAAATGTAACGACAAAGTGATTGAACCACTATTGCGTAGGTAACAAGTCGTACAAAAACTAGTCGGAATATAACCCCTAGGAATGAAAATAGTAATGAAGATGGTTTGATCTCACCCTGAGCGCAAGTTTGAACTGCTCCTCAGCCTGATTCATGCAGTTCATAGACATGGCGTAGAGTCCAATGAGAGTATGTAGCTGTGGTCGTCGGCGATGCATGAGAGCAGGAGTGGCGTGGCACAATTTACAAGCAAGGCCCACACCCTCCACAGCCTTAGTTTTATCGCCCATTACCAGACGGCACATGATTGTGTGCTCGAGGAGGCTCAGTTTGAAAACGGTAAGGAGAGGATTGGTATCGAAGTCTGAAAGGTTCTCAATCCTCGTGAAGGCCTTCTCAGCCGCATGTTGAGCTCGCTGTAGAGAGCCAGACTGCATATTCAACATTACAGTTATCAGGTAGATGAGGATAATTATGTACTCCCGTGGCATCCATTGGAAACGATCGACTTCCTGAGTGGATGCAACATTCACTGTAAAGGAAATGACGGGCTTTCAATTGAATCACTGGGCGTCATTCAGTCCAACAAAGGAGTTTTGTAATAAGCAAATATCTGACAGGTATTACTATTGTGTAAATGAACAGTTTTACACAAATTCAAATAGCTGAATAAGAGTTAGATTAAATGATTAGCCGTCAACCCACTTTCCTCCATTGAAGCGAAGAATTGGATGCTTTGTTGCAACTGTCGAAGGATAGGATGAGCTGATTTGGCACGTCCGGCCAATAGAAACAGGGAAACATAAATGATGAGGTAGAATAACCGAAGCGCTTCGCGTTGATAAACGGTTCCGTTCAGATTTTCAATCAAACGATTAGCCACAGTGAGAGTGTTAGTCACCTCGGGCAGCTGTCGGCTAGCCAACAATAGCTGCAAGTTGATGCAACAAATTGAAACACGTCGTTGTTAAAAACACATTCATTAAAATATACATGACACGGAGTTCAAAATTGTCAAGTATAGCGACACGATAGTAAAATATAAAACCACTCACCATACATTTACTGAGGAGGAACAAACCGCGAGTGTATTCCGAATTACGACTCTGTGCGAATTCAGACCCTTTGGCCAACAATTCACAAGCTGAATTAACGTCCCTATCAGCGACACAGGCTTGCTAGAAAAATAAGCCGTTAAGAACAATCACGTAAGGGGTGGTGGTGAAGTAATACTTACAGCACGTTTTAGCAACAACCTGCAATGCCAATATGGATTATCTGGAGAGAACCGCATTGTGTCATTGAGAATGCATGTGGCTTCGTAACGCTTGCCCTTCCTTTCAAAAAAATCGGCCAGCAAGTCAGCCGCTTCGAATTTGATTAGGTCGTCAGGAGCTCGCAAATGAGCTCCTAAAACACGTGCCTTGTCCAGATGCTGCTTGATTAAGTCGTCATTTTTGCTGTACATGAAAAGCAATTTGCCCAGTTGCAAGTGAGTACGAGCTTCGTAATTGACGGGCAATTTATAACAAAGGATAGCCTTAAGACAGTGTATTGCCAATCGAATGTTTGGTGGGCTCGATTTACGGAAATACTCAGCGAGACCAAGGAGAGCAATGTAGCATTCTTTAACCTGTTCAGGAGACAATTGTTGCGACTCCTGATTGGCAGGCCCACTAACAATTGTAACGCCCGTGGGAGATATGCGAGTCCTCATTAATAGAGGAGGCTGTGAAGAAGAATAACCTATAGAGGACGTGGGGGCTGACCGTTGTTGAACGGTGCTTGGTGCGGTGGCGGCTAAAGGCCAGTTACTTTGTGAAGGTATGGGAAGACCAGCACTACTGTTAACGGGATACAATTCGTTTCCACCAGGATGCATCAGGAACTATAAAGTGAAAAATTTTCCTCGGAAAGTAGTAAATGAAAATGGCAGAGATACTTATAACAATGACACAGCATCAAAATTAGTGCATTATGCCAATACTTCGAACAAAGCAAAACAAAAGCTACACACCTATAAATTAAGCGAAAAAAGTATTAGGACGAGGCCGTCGACCGACAGGGACGATTTAATACCGGACCCTTACGCCAAGTAGCAGCGGTTAAAAGGCCCGGATGGACGTTAAGGTGCAAAAACAAATGTGCGAAACAATTAGGCATATTTCATGTCAATCAATTTTGTACAATTAAATGCAATGTCTTACCTTTCATTGCATACGTTGCGGATGTTATAGTGCTTGCCGGTATTTACATTACGACGGACAAAATGGGTGTTGTATTGCCCCAGCACATTCAGTGCATCGAGAATGCAAAAAAATTATTAACAAAATGAAAATAATGCTGGGATATGCAGCAGCGCTAGAATCAATACCGACTCACCGACAGCCGGTAAATAATATTTCAAAAATAGGTATAGCTGCTACCTTCCCCTTTTCAACGCTTCCCGATTTCTTTCATTTTGGTTACGATTTCCGAATACGAGGCCGCTATTATGAGTGAATATTTCCTTGAAAAGGCAACATCTTCCTTCGTAAATAATGGCACTTTCCTACCGTAGTGTGCAGTATGAGTCTAAACTTGTTTCCAAATGGGAATAAAAAAATAATATACAGGAGACATCAAATACGTGGGCAATGTCACATAGTAGCAGGAGAATTTGGAGTACCATAACAAAAGCAAAAAACGTAATATCTCATCTATAACCTGCTAAGTTTATTTTCCTACGTTCCTTAGATTGCTTCCAATTTTTCTCCATGCCTTCAAACACATACGTATAAGAAAGGCATTTTGCGGTGAGCAGTATATCTAAGATTTTTGGGGTATTTTCAATAGCTCTTTGAAAGACGGCTTTTTGCTTTACCTATTTGTGCTCGCATGTGGTATACAGATGATCATAGTATGGAAGCTTGTTACATATAAATTATAATGTGTGAGTCGTGTCCTACCAGAGAGAAATATATAATCAAACTTTATTTATTTATTATTGCTGAGTCCCGTTGGAGCGTCGCCATTACAAATCGTCACTTAAAAGAGTCATTTTAAACGTTTAAATGAGTGTACTGCAGCCTGGGCTTTTGATGCTTAATTCTTGTTCAGTATCCCGCGGAGTATGAAGCCTTTCAGCCGTATACGTAATCGATGGAATGAGAAACAAAATAATATCAGCGAAATATCAATGCCGACGAGTGTAGAGAAGTTGGTCCATGTGGAATTCGACCCGGTGACCAAAAAGTTTAAGGGAATGCCAGACCAGTGGCAGGAACTTATTTTGCAGGCTAATTTCACCGTTGAGGAACAAATACGTCATCCCAAGGAAATTATTTACGCTTGTGAGACACATGACAAATTAGTTAAACAGCAAGAACGCGGTGAGAAATTTCTTGGCGTCAGTGGAAGCAGTTTGGACGACCTTGGTTGGTCCCAGATTATCATTCTAACAAAATGTAGACGAATCCGAACGTAAGCTTTCGGGAGGTTCAGCATTTGAAAACGGGAAGTCGGGTCATTGCAGTACAGGATCGGATTCGAGCAATGCCCCAGGTGCATCCGCCTCACCATTGCCCCCCACAGCGAGGATACTGAACGTTGAACCGAAAAAAACTCGAAAAGTCGGTGCGTCTGAGCCGGTTACACCTGTGAAACCCCTGCCACTACCCGCCACCCAGCGTATTGAACCTGACAAGGTTTGTGCTGTTCACTGATAGAGTGTGTTCTATGTGATTATATCATTTCCATTTTCTTTTCTGGATTAATCTACATAAACGGTAGCCTATGTTTATCCCATTCACACTTTACACAGTATTTTTTGCTACTCACATTAAAGCCCAAAGATGCGCCTCTACGACGAAGGCCTAAAAAGAAGTTGACTGATGAGGAATTCTTCGACGCCCTGTGTACGTTTTATTAGTATATCCACATGTTTTCGGTTATTTGATTAACATTTCCGTTTTTCTAATTATATGTTTGTACAAGATTCCAATGTTTGTTATCGTAGTCTCTACTGCACTCCCCTGCATCACTCTACCGGAAAAGTGTGCGAAGTTTTGCCGATGTTAGTTGCCGACACGGCAACTGGTTCTAAACTGTATTTCTTTTGCATATTTTTGTCATGCGTTTATTTAGATAAAGAATACTGTTTCATTGTCTCGCACTTTATTCTAAGGAAGTATATTAGAGCACATAAGTGAAGAATCACATGTAACGATACATTGATTTACCCTTTCTAAAATTTGCTTATCTGTAACTCAACAAGTGAACCGTAAACTCCAATAATAAGTCTCTAAATAATTGAATATTAGCTGAATCTTTCATCACGTACATAATATACTTTATTATTGTGACAATTGGTTGCCATCAGCCCATGTGCTCTTCATGTGCTTTTTGAACTTGGCATGAGCTCAGACATGCATGTATTCCCTATCGTAACTTCACCCAGTTCCCACACCCATGGAATACTTAGTTCTCGATTTTTTTCTCCTCACACGTAAATCTGTGTAAGAGACTTTTTTACATTACAGTTCGTGTTTTTTCACCCAAGTTCTCCCTTTTGGCTTTATCACGGGTGCAACATGTTGGAATATTCCTTAGCGTTTTGGTGTACTTGTAAGTATGCGAGACCAAAACGTATGCCCTTGTGGAGCGGTATAGGAGTAAGCATATCGTATTCAACATTTGAAGAAGCTCATGCTTGCCTAAGTCCTTTTCATCGGAATATTTGTTTGGTGTTTGTATATGTATAGGCCGCGCTCGGTTTTTTCTTTTGACCATGCCTTATGGAGGGTTCGAGGTCAACCGAGGTAGTTATTACTGAATGAGATGTTAAAGAATGTCAGAAGTCCGTTCCACATTTTTCATTTCATCTGTGTGTTAATGGAATCACATTTGTGTTTGACATACGTGACATACCGCCATGTTTATTATTTCTCGCTTATCCCCATTGATCGTTATTTTGGCGAATCTTAATAGCTAGATTCGTTCGGCTCCTCCATTGTTCACCCTTATGCACCTCTTCCACCCTACTCATTCGTTATAAGAAAACGCCTTTTTTCGCCTTCGCAGTTGCAGATAGCACTCGAACGGTTCCCACATTCTTTGCGCAGTGGTATGCGCGTAGTTGTTAACATTTAGTTGTAACGGTAGCTCTGCGTGCATACCTGGTGGTGAGTTAATTTTGAACCTCTGGTAATCCTAGTATTCGCTTTTTCAGCCAAAATCATATCTCCTGGTGATCCGCTTGAGAAATACTGCTTAGATAGTGTCTTGGGCTCGGGGTGAGTGGGTTTTTTAATAGTTCACTACTGCATAATCTTATCATCATTTTTAAGACTTTTTCACAGACTTGTTAGGTAAACCGTTTTTCACTTATTTCACCTCTCCCCAATTAAAAATTTGAATTGGTAGTAGCTGTATTTCTTATACAGAGGCCTCATTTATATGAATAGAATAATTGTTGGTGTACCATAATCCTCCCATCTTATCCTTCCCTTACTAAACACATCCCACATTGAATGAGATGTATGTGAATCATAATTCTCGCAGTAGGCAAATGCAAACCTATTTAGTTATAGGCTTTCTTCATGCACTTGTCACTTTCTACAGAGTCAATAATATTTCTCTAATTTTTAGTTGCTTCATTGTATCCCTCCACAAAATGCGTTCGGTAGATTTTAGCCTGGTAGCTTTGTTCTATAGGTTGAGATCGTTACAATGGATGTTGCCATTTAAGCAGCCACTTGTAACATCTTCCTTCTGTGATAACTAATATTCTAGTTCCTTTTTACTGTCCTCATTTTTAGTGCACTTGGCTTCTTAGTCCCAATCCCTGTAGTCTGTTCTCATCGCACTTTTCTCCTTTCCGTATTACCACTATGGTCACATGACTGGTCTCCTTTGTGGTATTGTAGAGCTTCGGGGACAGTTCGACGCGCTCATCACAAGAAGACCAACGAGCCAGTGGCGATTAAAATCATGGATCTTACGAAACAGCCCAATCGTGATTTGATCATCTCTGAGATCCAAGTCATGGAGCATACTCGGCACGATAACATTGTGAATTACATTGAATCCTTCCTCTTGCGCGACGACCACGAGTTGTGGGTCATAATGGAGTACCTCGATGGTGGTCCCCTCACCGATGTCGTCACCGAAACTGTAATGGAGACTCCTCTCATCGCTGCAGTTGTCAAGGAGTGTCTTAAGGCCATCGCCTTTCTGCATGAGAAGAATATCATCCACAGGTGCGTATCATAGTAAATTGTTTTCTAGCTTATTTCCGGTATATGGGTGTCGTGGGAAGGTGGTAAACCTACTCGGTAACTTTATCGACCAAGGCAGTTACAGGGAAATTTCGAGATCTTTTGTGGGGCCACTTGCTTAAGTCCCTGATGTTAAATTTTCGCTTCAGTTATCGTTACTTCGATGTACTTTATTCATTGGTCTCTCTATGTGTGTGTATGATTGAAATGTTTTTTATGAGATCCATTTAAGTGTGCGTGAAATTCACTTGTAATCTTAACTAAGTAACTGTGAATATCTTTGAATGCGAGCTCATGGAACCTCATCGAGTAGGGCGCAGATCTGGCTTCAGTCTTCCCCAGCTGCCTCCATCGCATATTTGCTAGAATTCCTTTTCACACCTCTTGACAATTTAGTTAAGCGGAGTGCAGTCTCCTAAAATAGGTCTGCTTGATCTCTCTCGTGTCTCACCATCCTCACTTTCTCCTGCCTTAATTTTTCTTACCCTCTCCACTACGATTGAAGTTGTTATGCGATTTTCTACTCTAATCTCTTTTTAGATAATGTTAGAGCTACATTCCTCCAAAATAACCAGTATATGAGTGCAGCAAAAAAAAACAATTATCACGCCTGGTTGCAGAACGAAGACCACGCTCTGAGTAGATAGGCTGATGTTTTAAAGACTACTCCTTGACCCGCCTGACTGCTTTGAAACCTTCCTAGTCCGGGGATTGGTGACGTTAACAGCCTAACTGGTGTAAATGATGTGAAGATCGTGCTATATGATAAATTGGACTCCCACGTCTCTTCTCTCTCATCCTAACCCTCTTCTCTTGTCCAAAACAGGGACATAAAATCGGACAACATACTACTGGGAAAGTCGGGCCGCGTGAAACTGACGGACTTCGGTTTCTGCGCTCAGATGGGCAGTCGACAGAGCAAACGCCAGACAATGGTGGGCACACCATACTGGATGGCTCCTGAGGTTGTCACGAGGACCGTGAAGTATGGACCCAAAATCGATATTTGGTCGCTGGGAATAATGATCATCGAAATGTTGGACGGTGAACCGCCTTATCTAAATGAACCGCCCCTAAAGGTGTGTACGTAGTCTGACGTGGTTGTATACTTGGGACATGTGGCTCAATTAATCTGTTTGTATGCGGCTGTTTTTTGCGCTTGGATGAAGCTTCATTGTTACTGGATAAACTGTTTCATCATCAAGGCGCCTTAGCTTAAGGTGATTTTGAGTCTGTACGCTTTATTTTCACCTTCCATATGCATGGATCTACAGACTCCATTGAAGTGTTCATCTTTTTACACTTCAATTTTTCCCTAACTCGTATCTGGATGGTAAGAGGCAGACATCGGTGTCTTCAACAGCCAGCTCCCCTATATTCTTCCTGTGTATGGGAGGCAGGTCTAATCCACCAGTTATACACATTCACTTTCCGGCACGCCAATCAAATAATTGCGTTCAGAGAGACCTTTTGACTAGTGGGCCGTACGAAGTCGGCTTACTTTGTGTTTCGTTACGAAAACAGTGCATAAATATGTCCTGGGCTATGCATGAGCGCCACGTCATGCCATCTCTCCACTTAATATTCTGCTTCCTAGCCAAATACTCTTGTCTTTTAAAGGCTCATTCGTACACACATGGAGAGAGACTGAGAAAGAGGGAGATGCAACATCTTATACCTTGAATATTAGAATGCGGGAAAATTTACCAGCCGCTCTATTATATTTCGATATTTTCGTTGTGGGTGTCAATACCGGCAGTAGTAGGAAAGTATTTATTCTACTTTTACCTTCTGTTAAAAACCTCTGACGAACTATTAACGCTTCACTGAACCGTATACTTCTATGTCGTTTGTTAAACATCTACCAGTGCGTACTATCCCCCCAAAATACACCTTCCGGTCATTTCTCCATTTCTCACCATTCTGATTTCCTTTCCGAAGTTGAAAATGGTTATAGAATTATTTAGTACTAATCGTGCTGTGTTTTAGGCCGGAGTGCGGAAACTGTAAATACTCCGCGTGCTTTAAATACATGGTTCGTATGTACTGACTGACTATTGTGATTATCCGAGAATCATTTGTGCAAACGGTTGCATTCTTTCCGACTTGGACCGGCGTAGACCCAAGGAAAACGGAAGCTTGTGCTAAATCATTTGGTGTTGGAAGGGTCAGCATATGTAAAAGCGCGACTTGATTCTGTTGTAGGCTATTTACCTGATCCAAACACACGACCGTCCCGAGCCGAAGTCGAAGGAGGCGAGTCCTCTCTTGCTTGACTTCCTGGACAAGTGTCTCCAAGTTGATCCCGAGAGGAGATGGTCGGCAGTGGATTTGCTGAACCATGCGTTTCTGATGGATACCAAGCCACTCTCTGGACTCCGAGCTCTTATCGAGGCAGCCCGGAAGAACCTAAACAAGCCAGCGTAATGTCCACTCTGGCATCCTTCCCCAATCCTTTAATACTTGGGGTCGCCTTTGTCTCCATCACCACTAACCAAGACTATTTTTACATCCCGTGTGTTCCTGCACTTAAGCAGTTCACTTTCCTCCTTCCATACCATTCTATCCATGCTCCCCATCCAACACTACTATCCTAGCGTGCAATGGCGTTGTGATCTGGCCTGCTTCGATTTTGTGGCCGCCTGGAATTTAGCGTCACACGAAATTACACACACTGCACGGTGTATGTAATGTCAGCAGCACGCCTCTTCCTCTTTCCATCATCGTGTGGGCGCGCATGCCTGCCTGTGTGCGCATACTTGTCAGCCGAGTTACTCGTTTGGCGGTGTTCCCTCCTTCGACCCCGCCCTTCAAGTCCTCGCCACTCTTCAGACAACCACCTTCATCCATCCAGCCAACTTTTTGTGTATTGTTGCGGTAGCACTGACATCACCATCTTATTCCATACATGTCATTCACAATACTTCCCTCCTCGTATATGCGCGCAGTTGCCCTATTTCCTCTCTTTTGCCCCAAACACAGCGTATTGCGTCTGCTTTTTACCTCACTGATAAGAGACGTATTTTAGTCCCGCCTCTTCCATTCACCTCTTTTCCCACTCTCTCACTATGTGACCGGGCACCGGCACCTTGTGCAGTGTGCTTTCAAAGGACTCTCTCTCTCTCTGTTTTGATTTTCATATGACTAATAAAGCTGGCAAAGAAAGCATTCAGTTTATAAGCGATTAGAGATTAATCAACCGTTGCCACTTTAATCTCCTGGTTGTTTCGCACACAAAAACACACAAGCACATGCTTAAAGACAAACTGCAAACCGCCACCAGTCTCCTGCAAAGCTAACGGAATGCGATTCTCGCTTCTCATTGGTCCGCGGCCTTTGCTTCTGCGTGCCTAGTGAAGGTGTGTGTGTGTGTGTGTATTTACATTCATTGGAGCTGCTGACGCATCGTTCTGGTGGTAGTGACCAAGGGTAGACGTCTGTGGACGCAGTCTCCAAAGACGTTAACCCAATGAAAGGGTTAAATTGCCCCAACTCCTTGTTTCTTTTCTCAGGATACAGAGTCTGGCGTGCCTCACGATCCTCCAGAAAGCCTCTTTCGTATCGATGACTGCGTGGGTGGGACTGGAATGTCAACAGAAAAAAAAGACGTCATGCATCTTTGGTTGTTGTGTGCGCACGTGTATACACGTCCATGTTTCTCGGGTCATTGGGGAGGCCAGGGAGGATTGGGAAACAGTGAAATTAACGGGATCCTAACTGCGCGAACGAGTCGCCAGATAGGATCTCTTTATGATTCGATTTGGCGCCGTTGAATTGTCGCTCCAAACGCCTGTGTTACCCTATTTGGAGAATCACATTCTGATTTTACACAAGGGAGTTGCTAAGTGTTTTCTTGGCGTTTCAATGTGCTTTAAGTGCACCTTGTTTTGCTTCTTAATCATCACCTAGTTAGAGCACTCAAATTATCTCAGAGAAGCAGAAGTCTGAGAGAAAGTTTGAGATTTTATAATAACAGACTGGCGTGCGAAGAGGGGAACAGACTTGGAATGCCATTTGGTCGTTGGTCAGAGCCTTGTCGCCCTGTCAGGGTGGATGTTGCGTCAACCTCACCGCCTAGCACACTTCCATCGATCCAATCAGCTGTTAGGGGGATTTGATTGACAGTACCCTGACGGAACACATCTTCGCGTGATCATGTGCACGAACGGGGGGAGTAAGTACTCCCCCAAAACTTTAGTGGGCTACTGGCGCGAAATGCGTGAACGGGAGGAGGTAAGCCGTGCTCCACCGATGAAACTCGCATATTCCCAGGTGGATCAGGCCATCTACCTCGAGAGATGCGCTAAGGGGCAACTGGTGGTTCAGAAGATGGCCTTTTTGGAGGGGACATTTCTGAAACCTGTACGTTTCCACCCTCGTCCACATCCCCATCGGATGTTGGTACAACTTTTCAAATCGACGTCCTTCACTTTCCCCCTCCACCTTTTTTCCCTGTCCATCGACGCCTTCACTGCCGGGGGTAGAACGACGTCTAGAGATCGTTTTAACTTGAGTGATTGTTTTAACCCCAACGTCTCAGAATTCGTGCTTTTTATTAGGCCTGGTAATCGTACTTATCGTTCCTATTTTTATTTTTGTCATCACCTCAGAACAGTTCGCAGAAGGTTCCTAAAATATGTTATTTAATTTAGAGTTTTCTCTATATTTCGCAACCCGGCCTCTCAATCTTATCACGGGAGGCGCTCTAAATTGCCTCTTTCAACGTTTTTAGTCCTCACTCCCTTGTCCTATGATGGCCCGCTAGAATCTCCACTTTTTCGAGGACTGCGAGACAATTTAAGTCGGTATATTAACTGCTGCCGATATCCACTTTTCTCTATATTTGCGTTTTGCGATCCACTCTGTGCTTACTTTTCCTTCCTTCCTCTCTTCCCCCATTTGTTTAATGGGAATTGTGAAGTTTGGGGTTATCGGCGCACCAGTGTCGCCGAGATTCGAGCAGAACTCGAGAAAATGAGTGTTTCACATCTCCGCGTTTGGCTTTTGACACTTGTATGCGTCAAACCGTGGCTGATAGTTCCTAGACGAATGTGACCTTTCAAGAAGCTCTGGCAATGCCACTACCAAGTGATGTATTCTCGAGTAGAAATGGTTACCCTATAATGTGAAATCAAATCCGGCGAAATAAGAGAGACACAAAAGACGTCGACCCCTACGTGTCAGGCCTGTTTACACACTCCAGTCGATTGAATTATTTGATGCAATAGTGAGCATTATAACGGATATGCATTCTAGTTAGCTTCGTTTGGCATGTGAATTACGACCTCGAGAGAGTCTAATTATGCTTGTTTTTGTCAAACTTTGAGTGAAGAGGACCGCAAAATGAGTCCATCCCTGGTACCGTCCCCTCTCGGCTAATTCTTCGCCTAGGTCGCAACATCCGGACCACGAGACTCATATTTACACTACAACGACAGAGTGGGTCTTGTGTGTTTGCCACCACCGGAAGATCGAGTCCGTGTGAACCACAGTCGTGAACGTCCTCCCCTCTTGATCTCTGCGACTGTCGAAGAGCGTCTCATTTATGGCTCCATGAAGCTGACTAACGGCCACTCAATTGTTGCCTGCACTGAAATTAAGCCTCTCGCGAAGTCTATCTTTCAAGTGACCAGGTAGGCTGAGATGAAAATTCTCCACTCCGTGCCCTTCCCAAGCCCGGGTGAGAGGATGTGTGAGCGCATATATTAACCCCAATTTCCATCGACTGGTTTTTTTTCACCAAAGACACTCTAGTGTGACTGGAAACTTATGCAAACTAGAGAAAGGAATAGGTTTGACAGGAGGCGACTGACTAGCCAATGCCTATCTCTGCATTTTTGTTTAGTTGCAACACTTGTCCTCCGGAGTGTAAAGTCACCTATGGGACTCCGATACAACTTGTTCTCGCCACCGAAGGCCTCTCCGATGTACCTTTGTATTTGGCCAGTGATACAGTCACTGCTATCGGAGCCACTACTCCGAAGTCGGGGAAGAGACGAGTGTTCTTGCACTCGGACAACCAGGACTATAACACGTTCTGGAAGTTTCAGCATGTCGATCCACGGATGCGCCTCGAATACGAGGGTCTACCTGTTCCAGTACGTGGTCTTCTCTATTCTACCATCTGGGGCCGAGAGCGGCGGAACGGGAACATCATTAGACTCTCCTTGTTGTTTGTTGACCGTGGTTGTGCGTACATTTCTACCCTCCCACCAGAGGCGAACCCACTTTGCTGGGCACAAAATGCCCACCTCAATTGTAGAGTCATGAGTGCAAAAAACTGCAACACAATAATGAGGATAAAGGAGCTAGGGCTTCTTTCGCCGGTACCACCTCCAGTCCTCGACTCCATCCGCCTCCCCAGGCCACAGCCGCACACGCTGCCGTTTGTTAACCTACTTTGTTTACTCACCATCACCTGTCAAATACAAAAAAATGGGGGAAAGGAAAGAAAACTGGGAAAAACAATTTTTTTCTTCAATTTCAGGTCAATACTCCTGTCATTATGAGACATTGTAAAACCAACTCGGCATTAGCTATTGAAAACAGTGTCTCGAGGTGAGAGTTTCTAATTCGCGCCTCTGTTCTGTGTCACATCCACACGTAGGTAATTAATTTCGGAATAGTGGACAGTGTTGTTGGCCGGTGTGATGACGATGCATCATTAACGTCGTAGCCCGTACATCAGGCAAAGCAGGCCGCTGACAAACAGGTCGAGTTGTGTAGTCAATTGTGTAACATAACCAAAAGTCTAGCATTTTGTGTCAATTTGGTTAAGTTATGGGTTAAATGCCATTGTCATCTCAGCGCCTTTAACTACTACCCATCCTCTTCGTCCCTCCACGAAGCCATTTGTTACTTTTAGGGGATTATATGGATCCGAATATGAGGTGAGTACCTGTGATCATCTGGACCGTCACGGAGTCGAAAGTGACGCCAACCAGATATGCGTGTGCACAGACTTGGGAATGTGGGCAGATACCGGCGAGAAGGCCACGGAAAATGCAAAGTGCTCCAAGACACGTCAGTGTCCATTTTCCTCTCCTCATCAGTAGGATGCACTTCCAGACCAAGAGGCACCGATTACGAATGTATTTTGTACAAAGAAATGAAAATGAGTTCAGTAGAGTCTAAAAAGTTTATTGGGCATAACATTTTGATAGAAGACGCTCGTATTTTGTTTGAAAGATGTAATGGGGGTGAGCTCTTAAGCGAATTCTAGTTTTTTGCATCATCTGATGATATTTACATTAATCTCTTAACCTCTTCTCCCATTCACTGCCTATACTGCCACAATATTTGTTTGAAAAGGTTTTTTTAGATTGCTCTAGCTCGTCTACCATCCACTGCCTCGTATTTACGCTCGAATGCAGGCTGCGAGGCCACACCTATTGGCAGTCTATTAGTCTCATTAACATCATTTATTTGATTCTTTACTGGCGTAGCTTGCTATGACTTCAGGAATAGAACCACTGTTAAAAACGTGAAATGAACAATGCGGAATGCATTTGTTGTCTTAGGGATCGTGACATGGCGTTGCGAGGCCTTCACTACTCTCCTTATCCTCTCGAAGATTGAAAAATGTAATTAGCGCATAGAAGGAATGCCTTACTAGTCTCATGAAACAAGGACCATAATACCAGGCAAAGATAGAGTATGACGAAAACGGCCGCCTCGATCACAGTGAAGGGGGGGGGGGGTAAACTGTCCACTTTGAGTAAAGGAGCGGAAAACCCCTTTAATTTACTATTCATTAGCTATTCGATTGAGTTTCTTCAAGTCACTTGGATTCGATGTGTTTAGGCTTGTCATCCGTTGTTTCGCAGGATTCATAGGGTACCTCTGCACATTTGGAGGGTTAATACGTCGAAGTATATATATACATCAATCAAATAGATATATATATATAAATGGTCAGACCAAGGAGTTTTTTTGCATTGATGAGGCAATTTGATTACAAAATGGCCATAGAGGCTTAAAAAAGACTTAGTTTCCAAAAAAAAAAACATGTCTCACTTTGAAGGTCAAATTCGACGCTTCTCATAATCTTCTCCACAAACAATTACTGAAAAGTTACAAGTAAATCGTTTACGAGAGGCTGCAATAATTTGTTGATGCAAAAATTCACGCTCTCATATTGTTTTGATTGATCCTCAGTTTACCATATTTTCACATGTGGGCAAAACCCTACGTCCAAGAATTTTTTTCGATTTACTAGATTCCTTTAACAAGCCAATAGTGCATAGGGAGGAACCCCACCCAACTGAAGAAGAGTCGTTATTTAAATGGAATTAGTAGGTATGGTAGCTTCACGACAGGAGGTGTTGGAAAGGTCACCGGGATTAGCGACTCGTAAATTCTAACAGATTGGGTTTTTTCGAGTAAGTACCCAAAAAGCAAAAGGGATCTCTGCTTCTTAATTTTGCAGGTGGGCACTTAATACCGCTAAAGTGGACAAATTTACCTAAAGTATTGTCTCTCATAACTTCTATGATTGTCGCGATTACTTAGAAGACTTTCAGCGGCACACGGCGGAGATCTCACTGAAAGAACTAAAAATGAAGAACAAAATTTCTTGTCACCTGATCTTCGAATTAATGAGGAGTAGATTTGTGTTAAGTAAGGGGGGGTAACAAAATAATTTGATGTGTTTTGACTAGGCTCAGACTAAAATTGGACAAAAATGATTACACCATAAGTGGGTTGACATTACCTTACAGTTGGAGCGGATCAAACATTTTCAATTTTCCCTTTTGTCGAACGTGAGGAAGTGTCATAAATAAATTCAAAATGCAGAAAACAGCGCCAACAATAATTTTCTGCTTAAATTAATACAAACCTTGAAAAATGCTTTATTAAAAAACTTATTTTAGAAATAAATCGCAAATTTTCAATATTTTATGTGTTGTTTGTATTATTTGCTGCGCACTGCGGGTCACTCAGGTGGGATCTGTGTGAGTGCCTTTCGGCTCTGTATTGCTCTACTTCTAGGCAATCTGCATTCATTGGGTGGTAAGGTAGGTTACTACGGAAACGAGTGATATACATGAAAACTGTATTATTATACGGGCGTAATCATGTTTTTCAAAGCGTCTAAGTCGTGCTTCTGAGACTGTTGTGTGCTATTATCAAATTCTAACTACTGACTTGTTTCTACTGCCTATCGTTTAGGGAAATGGACGGTTTAACACACAATGTGTGGATGTACTTTGCTCTTCCATTTGCATTTGGTCTCTGTCTTCGATCCCTGACCATTTTGCAACCCTATTCTGGTATGGCATCACCACCTATGTTTGGCGACTATGAGGCCCAACGCCATTGGATGGAAATAACTGTCAATCTTCCTATTTCCGAGTGGTACGTTAATACTTCGTCCAATGATCTACAATATTGGGGCTTGGATTACCCCCCACTAACCGCCTACCACAGTTATCTTCTTGGACGTGTTGCAGAGATGTTGGATCCAAATTGGACCAAACTGTTGACTTCAAGAGGCCTTGAAACACCTGAACACAAAAGATTCATGCGGCTAACTGTTATTTTTTCCGATATTTTCTCGTACATGTTGGCTGTGCTCTTTTATTGTGGATTTGCCTTGCCACCCCTAAAGAAGAAGCTTAAACTCTCAGCATTATCGGTGGCGGTATTAATGCTGTCTTTCCCCGCTCTAATCCTGATCGACCATGGTCACTTTCAGTACAATTGCATAAGTCTTGGGTTATTCGTTATGAGCTTGACTCTGTTATCAAAGGATTTCGATATACTAGGTAGCGTGGCGTTTTGTCTCGCACTTCTATATAAACAAATGGAGCTTTATCATGCTCTACCCATATTTTTCTTTCTTCTCTCAAAATGCTTTAGACATTGCTTAATTTGTAGTTTGGTACGTATCTTAAAATTAGCAGTAACTGTATGTGCGACCTTTCTTATTGTCCTTATACCATTCCTCACCTCCTTGGATCAGTTAAAACACGTCGGAAGACGTATCTTTCCCATCGACAGGGGACTCTTCGAAGACAAAGTGGCAAATTTTTGGTGCATCTCTTCAGTCTTCATAAAGTGGAAGCATTTTTTCCCTACCAGTTTGCTTTTTTACAATTGTTGTGTTACTACTCTCTTTGTTTCGCTTCCAGCTTGTTACAAGCTTTTTGTGAAGCCAACAGTGCCCAGACTCGTTCTTAGTGAAGCGATTGTCTCCCTTTCATTTTTTCTCTTTTCCTATCAGGTTCACGAAAAGTCAATACTTTTGGTCGCTATTCCCGTGCTATGTCTACTTCCGCTGTTCCCTCTATCGTCCTCCTATTTTTTGTTTGTGGCAACATTGAGTATGTGGCCATTATTTGCCCAAGATGGGCTTTGTCACGCATGCATTGCTTTGGTAATAATATTCTACGTAGTAGTTTCCATTTGTCTTTCTACAGACACAACTGGAGGACATAGAGTTTCTCTCATTCGGTTTTGGCCGCTTAATATTTCACTATTGGGATATGTTATTATTTTTGTATTACAGGTTTTCGTACAACCTCCAATTAAATATCCATTCCTATTTCCCTTAATTGTGAATACTTACAGCTTCCTGCATTTTTCTGCATTCCTTATTTTTTGGTACAGTCAACTCCTTCCCTCAATTTAGTGTAATATTTGCTTAAATCAAAAGACGTCCAACTCCATTTTTAATTTTTGTCATTGGTCCGCTTGTATAAATTATGGGGACATCGTTGGCTAATGCTTTGCTTCTTGTTAAGCTTGTCGTAGGTTTGGAAACGATGAAACGAGCGTTGAATATAAGTATGACAAAAGTCGCAACTTTTCGCAATATTTATTATATTCAACCTAAATGATTTCCATTGGCATATGCGACTTTCTGTCAATGATTGGCAAAATTACACTTTAGTAAACGTTTCGTAGTCTTCCATAATTCCATATTGGTTTGGTATTTTTCTCAAAAATAATTCATAACGAAAAGGAAATAATCTGTTGGTTGAGGAAATATCGGGTGAATATGGACAGTGTTAATTTATTTACAATAATTGGAGTTTTATATGGTCTTGCATTATTCTAAATTTCTACTGCGTCGTGCCAATTGAACAATGCTGAGTGTTTTTCTTATCAAGTATATCATGCACGACATTATTTTCACGGTGGAGGGAATCTACCGTTGTCAGGAAGAAAGAAGTAATGAATCATTCCTTGGACATTCCACCATATGCTAACCGTAAAACTTCTGGAGCTTGCGTTTTTGTGTAGAAATGGTGGCGATCGTATATTGCGCAGAAATCAACAGAAAACGAACTTGCTTTTGCACCCGATCATTCGTATTTGCGTCAATTAGCGAGACATGAGTCTAGTTTTTTCCTTTATTGTGCGCAGATTTTTTATTACAGCCGAATTAATGGCTAGTTTCCAGTTTGGATCTGAGTTCACAAATAGTTGTGTATGGATCGGATTTCACGGGCGTCCTTAATTCCTTCTCGGTGCCAACGTTGGCCGCCGGCCTTCCTCGAGCCTTGTTGACGATACTAAAATTGCCATAACAAAATTCTTGGTTCGTGGACTCACTTTCGGTTGCCCCATTAATGTTTATCCAAGCTTTGACTGCGCTTTGATTCCGTTTCAAGTAGTAAAGGAAAAGTTGTAATTCGCGTTTTGTTTGCACGTCTGGAAACATTGGGTGTACGTCGCGAAGTATTGTACCGTCGCAGCTGAACACAGACTGCATATAACCCCTCGTTTTCTAGTTTCCAACCTAATAATAATAACCCTGTGTAAGTGACTTATTCGTCCCAACAATTGATGTACATCTGGTGGATCGAAAGCGAATTAGACCATGTGGGATGTTTGTAAGAATATGATGTATGCTTGAGGGAGCGGTATTGGCGGCTTGGAGTTCGTTGAGCTGAGCAGACGTTTAGTAAGTTGATGGGGATTGAAATCTGCGCTCTCCCTATTTTCCAACACCATAATATGGATTCGGGCAAAATTTGGGATGAGAATGGTGTCTTGGCTACTTTGTTCCAAGAAATGGAGATGAACCATGGGTGCTCGTGAGATACAGACTCGAGCTACTAGAACCTTACTTAACAGAGACCTATATTAGTTAAGCGAGTGAGCGTTCATGATTCAGGCACTTACATTCCACATTGTCGAGAGGGGGAAATTAGAGAAAAACGCTGAAATTGTAGAGTAGTTTTGCTGTGAAACGCTCACAATGGATGAGTACCGCTGTCAGGTCACCTTTGTTGTCTGCCAGTAAAACGAATGAAGTGAACGGCTAAAGCGCATATTTGACGCTAAGCCCATTAACTCTTTTGAAGTACGATGCATGGATCGTTTAATACATTGTTACAGGACGTTCAAAACCTTGCAGTAGTGCTACACTGGTTTGCATAATTTCTCGCTTTGATGGCACGAATGGTTAACTTGTTGCGAGAATGAGACTGCTTTTCCAGCAAGATCTTTACGGGGGTTATAAAACACTTTTTAATTACCCGAATTGGTGGGAGGGAGCAACTTGATATGATACTACAATAGCTGGGTCAGCATTACTTAGAATCCGTATGAAACATCCCATATTATACTAAAATAATGTCCTTAACATAATCCAATACGACTTCAGCTACAACACAAAGATATATGTTGCAGATAAGAAAATTGTTGAGGGTCCTATTATCCTTACTATCCTTATTAACCCCTAAACAGAGAGAGCTCAAAACTCGTGATCATCACCTTGAGGCTTATCGCGAGATTAATGGGAAGATGTGAAGGATTTGAAGTTGTGGTATTAAGTCTGCTCTGACTTGAAAACTTCGCAGCATAAGACCAGAGTAATGCTCGATAATTTCCGAAAATTGGAAGCATATAGGTATTGAAGTGCGTCAGGTTGTGGTCTCTGCAATCACCCCTGAAACCTGTTTGGTATAGTTAAATTAACCTTACTAATAAGCTAAACAAGATTTTTGAAATATGTTGGTGCCTTCAAATAGCAAAAATTAAATAAACCAATCGCAATTGTATCGCTTTATAAAGGTCATTGCGGTGTCAAAGTCAACACTGGCGGCCTGTCGGTTGGGTGGAGATGGGGAGGAAGGTGCGTGTCGTAGATCTGTCTTCCCTAACATATGAAAGATCTAAGAGCTATCATTATGACATTAGCATGTATCAAGTCACTAACAATAGATCAGGATTGATTTGTAATTGTGATATTTACTAAAAGTTCTCCCTAACGTTATTGATAACTTTATATAATTTCCTATGGTATGGGCACTCTCCCCTGACAATTTTGGGTGAAAGTGACGCACATTATAGTAATTCGTGTCGACATATCTTTTAGATAGACAGACTTTTCAGGGGATGTTTATATGGAAGTGTGTTTGGCGACGCTTGTGGTGCGCCATTCGAGATGAAACACAACATTCCCCTAACCCGCGTCCTAGAGTTTTTCAACAGAAGACTTTCTGGAGGTATTGCTTCGAACATATAGTTGTTAGTTTGATTAACCACAAGGATCTGATTTGCTTGTCTCTCAACTTTTCAGAAAAACATGACACACTTCGCTACACAGATGATTCAGAAATGGCACTATGTATTTGTGACTCGATGAAGCGTATGAGTGGATTCAACCCTACTGATATGGCGAGGACGTGAGATTAATATTATTTAATAAGCACAGGTTCTCCGACGCTTTCGACGTCGCGCCCAGTTGTAGGCTCTATGGGGGATCTATTGGGTCCTTATTTAGCCGAATGAAAGCTTCGAGTTTTATGGATCCATTCGAAATTTCAAGTCAGCAATTCAAAGGTAGTGGATCTTACGGGAATGGTGGTGGCATGCGCATAACACCAGTGTCATTGTTTGGCTTTAAACTTAAAAACGAAGATTTCAATGTACGTAAATCTGAAATTTTCTGTCATAATCGTATTTATCAACTTTACTCTCTGAAATCCCACTTTTTTAGTAAATATCTGTTACATCATTTGTGATTGATTTTCCGCAAGACTATTGTCATTTTCTAAATAATTATGGAACTACTAATTTACTTAAGTATAATACGCTTTGTTACAGTTTATAAAGGGAAAGAAAATTGTCATAAGCTAATTGAGAAGAATATTTTGTGAATGTTGCGGTGACGGTTCATGATTTAATCTGTGTGCTTTCCTGCCCTCATTTAGCGAGAAAATGTGTAGCCTTAGTCACAAAATTGCCTCGAGCTACTTTGAAAAATCATACTTTTATTCCTACATCAGACAATCCAGGCTCTCTGGCGAAGATCTAGAGACTTAACTATTGTATAGTCACCTGACCCCTATTCTACTCAGGCTTGCATGGTCATAGGTGATATTGTTCGTTGTTAAATCATATTGGCTAACGGAAGCTTATACTATTTTTCAGTTCCAAAGTCTCTTTTATTTTTTGTCTTTCCTACTATGCTTTGAACAGATGCCCCATAGCTTCACTCCTCTACTATTGATTTTATAATTTTCTCAAAGTTCTATTCATTATGCACATAAAATTTCTTAAAATTCTATTGGATGAGGTTTCCACATATGCTCATTATCGTCAGTGAGGTCGAATTAATCAAATAGGTGGCTTTCGTTGTATCACGCAAACTGCATGGTAGTGTGCGGTAGTATGCAAATACCTATTCGTTGTTGGTTGCGCAAGACCTACATCGGTTACTTTCCTTCATTTAGACACTGGTGTGTCAGGTGACAGCATTAACCCATACAAACCCTCTGGCGTTATATGGAGCTCTGCTCCAGGCCCACGCAATCCGACGGGTCCTCACGTTGGCCTCCACTAATAGTGGTGAAGGAGATATCGTGGCTTGCACTATTGATGCCGCTGAGCTAGTAGATGATCTCTACAACGATTTAGAAAGTGCTGATCTCTCTGCTTTTGCCTTCGGGCGGTTACCAACTTTTTACAAAAGCGCACTGCAGCAGTACCGGGCGAAATTGGGTAAAGTGAAGCAGTTCGTGACGCAAGAATCCTTTCCCGAGGTTTCTGAAGTGGTTGCTGAACTAGGTAGGTGGGGACACGTTACGCCGATGGATATTATAAGTCGTCATCACTTTGGTCTTTGATTTATCGGTTTTCGTAGGAAACAGTGAATACGCAATTGAGGCCATACCGACTGCGCTCTATGTGTTTCTACAATGCCAGAAGCCAATGCCGCAAATCCCATATGAGGTACACTACTTTCTTTTCCACCGTCCTAGTGTATACGCCGTATGTTTGATCTGCGTGAAGACCCAGTATTCCAATACGACTTCTAAAACTTCATGGTCGGTATGAACATCTTACTGCCTACGTTACTCTTGATATGTGGAGACCACTCCCGACCAAATTCATCTTGACGTTATCAACTGATCTGTCTTAATTGCCAAATATTCATAATTAATTCTAATAATCACTCGTGAACGGAACGATACGATCGAGCACAATTTTAAGAGACAAAGGACATTTTGTGTCTCCAAGATCCGCAATTCTAACTCCCGAGTTGGTACAAACTAATTAATTTAGACGTTTTCATTCCTATTGTGTAAACTTTCAAACGCTTTTGAGAATTTTTGGCAAACAAGTTCCTTTCGATTCCTCGCTATTTTTATAAGCAACATTTCTGTGTTATGAACCACCATTCTCATATGACCGGCCAAATATGGACAGAAAATTCTTATAAAAGGCACGCCAGCGTCTATTATAAGTCTATAAAAAGGACTTCGTGAAATAGATCCTTCCAAAATTTTAGTCCGACTACTGGGTGTATTTTTGTGGCTTCCTAAAGTTCTGACTTGTCGTGAAAGCAGTCACGACGGTCGGTACCCCCGCTCCTAGAAGTCTATATTGCTTTGTAGTCGCTGATTATGAAGTGTAGTATTTACGCTACACTGCTTGGCTTCGACACCGACACAATCGGGTGCATGGCGTGCGCGATCGCAGGGGCACTTGTTGGAGCAGAAAAAATAGAAGACAGCTCCTCTCCGGGCGACTCACAAATACCTGGAGCAATTTTCGGACGAGTGGAGGGGCTTGATATCATCAATGAATATTGCGACTGGCTCATTCAGCACTACAATGCCAATGGCGATCAAAAGTGAGGACATCTCTAGTATGTGTCAGCTGAATACCTAGTCCTCGAACATTTTACCCAAACTTACTTCGAGTTTATAATACTTCCACTTCAAATTCTTTAGACCCATGTTTGCCAATAAGCTCCTTTTTATGTGTGCGATATTCCGTAAACAAATGGTTAGAAGCATATGAATTATCAGAGACAATACACTCCATCATTTCCGACAAACTCTGCGTGTAGTACATGATCCTATAGACCAAGTAGAAAGAAAAAGGGTAACGGATTGAGTTAGATTAAAATGAATTCAGAGTTGGATGGTTAAGGGGGAAGGGTTGTGAAAATATGACATAGTTAGTACACATACTGCAAGTAAAGCCATGGTTGCTAGATGTCTAACATCTTCTGATGTTCTTGCATTCCCGAAGGTACCAAGAGCGCAAAATACTGCGATCCACGCGCACCACTTGCTTTCGAACATAACGCTACCAATGCTTAAGATCATTCCCAAAAAGGTCATGAAATCGGCCATGGGTTCGCCACCAGAATCCGAAGATGGGGGGGTATACCGATGTATTTTATTGGGTCTTCGTGGGTCCACGTTAACGTATGTTGACATGACCATTCCTGTTTCAAAGGTATACGAGATTAGAACCAGATGTGGAAGCTAAACTCGCAGCGCGACGAGAGACCCAAACACCGCGCGGAAAACAGCAAACCGATAAAAGTTGAGGATAGAAAGTTGCTAATTTAACTAAGTCAGTGCGGAGGCAAATATGCTATACTAATCGAGGTGCAATAAAGTATTTGTTTAAGTTAAGGGCTTTTCAAAGGATACAAGGGAGTGAGTGGAGAATGTTCACGCGGCAGTTGTTTTAAGGGAAACAGGAAATGTACAAATTAAGAATGCATGCCGTTTAAAATCGGATATATTTATGTAGCAGCTGCGAAACTGCGTTGTTCAAAAATGTCTGCTCCATATTGAAGACACAAATGTCGACAGTAGAAAAAATAGTGATCACAAAGTTAAAGTACTATTAGTTAAGTTTAGTCCGAATTGTCAATTTAAGTTAGCGTTTAAACCCCACGAAAATTTGTTTCTAAAGCTAGCATTGGCCGCTAATTTATATTATAAAATCATATCTCTAGCTATATAGACGTTTTGCTTGTGAAAAATCTCCCTCGTTTGAGCTTCCATAAATAATTAATAAGTATTTGTCGATCAACCAATCGAATCATAGAGCTTGAAAGTATAATCTAGCCTTTCTCAGGTGTATTGCTCAAATGGGCCGGCGTGCTGTCGCCCACACTTCTGTTCAATGTAGTGTCCTTTCCCCGTGTAAAGAATATGCCGCGTTCGGGACAAACTTTGGTTTACTCTACGTTTTCTCTCTGAGTTCGCTTGTTGACGTTTCTACCCCAGATAACCTTGTTTCGCCCCTTGCTACTATTTCATGCGGTCGTAGTGTCCACTGTTTGCTTTCTAAAAGTGATCATCTATGGATCGGCGTGACTGGTCGCCTTCTAGTCATATTTTGGCCAAATATAACCTCAAAAGTTGGGGACTTGAAAACGGTTGCGTTGCCTATATCCCAGCCTACTTTTGAAATGCCATCTGTAATTCCTTTCACCCTCAATAATTCATTAGGTAAATTCGCTTGTATCGTTGGATGATGGCGATATTATATACGCTGGTTGCAGTGATGGTCGTATTTATTTCATCAGTGCAGCGAATTTTAAGGTGGTAAATATTTTCAATTGCCATGATCAACCAATCTACTCACTCTCCGCCGCTGGATTACACGAAGTAGCTCGTTAACAATTTGTTCAGATCTCTCTAGCTTCTAAGTTGCTCAGAAGATGGAACATCTTGTTTTTGGGATCATCGTGATTCTTGTGAAAATTGGAGACCTGTACTTACATTTACCCCCTCCAACTTCCTCGAACTGCAACGCCCCTCTCTGGGCAAGTGGATAACTGTAGGTTCGGTTCAGTCAACCGATCCTGATTGGTTTGTACTTGGTGGTGGTCCGAAACTCGCCTTATGGAACAAGAAGGCTGCTAAACCTACAATAGTTTTGGATCCAAAAGGTCGGCTTTGCATTTGAAATTCGAAAAAAAAATTATTAAAAGGATTGACATTGTCTAATTTATTACAGAACAATCACCACACTGGTTTCCCCTTGTCAGTGACTTCGTCAATTCCAAAGTCGATCCAAAAATTGTCGCTGGCGGTACTTCCGGTAGTCTTATTGCATGGGACTTTTCGGGCAGTCAACTTTTTGAAACTTCAGATTTGGAGGATCCTCTCAAAAGAATGACCTCTGTACTCACTTTAATTGAGGTACCGGGACAGGGAACAGGCATGGCTGGACAACTTTTGGTAGCGGGGTTGAGTCCGTCCATCCACTTCATTTCTCGCATTGGTTACCCTTCCAAGCATATTAAGCTTCCTAGTGATTGGTAATTTTTTATAATGAAATAACCATCGTAATTGTCTCCTACATAATGCATTTTGTCTTAGCAAGCCATTTTCGCTGTAGTGACCGCTTTGTAAATGTGACTTTTACCAGTAATATCCTTTTCCATTTAGAGTGGCCTCCTACCAACGGTTTAAATTCGTTTCCAAGCCGAAATTTTGTATTTTTCGTCTTAATAAAGAGTACTAAACCTAATCGATAATTCTTTTTCCAGTTCGTTTATATATTGGTTCCCTTTCTATGAAGACATGATATATGAAGGTAGATTATTCTGAATCCCAGATAGCGCATTTGATAACAGTGTGTGTTTGTGTGTATGTGTGCCTTTTTGGCATTTTTACTTAGCTCAAAAATTATGACGTGGTAGTGGACATATCGGAAGCTATATCTAGGACCTAGTGATGTAGAAAGGAGTTTGTTACGTTTTCGACTGCGACCCTTGTATATTTTAGAGTTCAATCTACAGTTTTTGTGATCTCGATGAGTCATATGCAGCAAAAACAAACTACTGACTCGAAAAATGGTCAGGGCTTTAGAGCTCGAAACTTTTCAATAAAAAGAAAAAACGGTCCAAATGTGGCCAGAACCTCAGAAAATCGGTCCAGGTGAGATATGTCAAGTTTAACAATGCTTACCCTTATGTAAAATTCGCTTGACGAGTAATCTTAGTTATTCGTGACCGGCATCCTAACAAACTCATTAATTATATCGAATAAAATAGAGGCTTGTCGGTATTATGATTTTTTCGTGTGCATTTTAGTTCCCAGAAGAGACAAGAAAGCACGAGTGAGAAGTACCGCCCGAAAAAAATCTGGTTTGACGGAGTCCCTCATGCTCTTATTAAATCATCCTGTGAAGATACAACTGATCCAATTTTAGTCAAATCTAAATCTTTCAGCGGGTTCGTTTTTGATTGTTTATTTTGTTAAGAGGTAGAAAAAAAATCGGTGAACTTACTCTATATTCAGTTTGACGATCCATGCTTAGGTAACAGGGCGGTTGCTTAGGCATGAGTGGTATCCTCCAATCTCTTCTAGGTTGACTAGAACCATAGCCCTCGACTGTGAATTTGTAGGAGTTGGTTACGAAGGCCGAGATGATGCGCTGGCACGTGTCTCCGTAGTGAACCAGTTCGGACATATTCTCCTTGACGAATACGTTCGACCGAGAGAGAAGGTCATCGATTATCGGACACCATTTTCTGGTGTCACACCACACCACTTACGGAAAGGTGGACCCGCTAAGAATTTCAATGCAGTCCAGGCCCAGGTGGCAAAACTTTGTAAGGACCGAATCCTTGTCGGCCACGCTATCCACAATGACTTGAAGGTAAGGTCTTAACTTCATCTGGCATTGACTTTGAATTATTTCCAGGTACTGATGCTCTCACATCCCAAGAGGGATATTCGTGACACCTCGCGATACAGACCATTCAGAGACTTATTCAATGGACGTTATCCATCCCTCAAAGCACTCACTGAACGCGTATTAGGAGTGGGCGTGCAACAGGGGGAACATGATTCAGTGGAGGATGCGAGGGCTACAATGCGATTATACACTATAGTGAAAAAGATCTGGGAGGCTCAAGTGAAAGCTCATCGAGCAGGCAAGTCAAGTAAGGAAATCCAGCGTCTCTCCCATCATCTCCACTTCCCTTCGGCTATGAGTGAAATTACTGAGCAGAAGCCAAAAGTTGAGCCAACCCGACTGGCCAAAATAGCTTTGGATGTGTCCTCGGAGTTTATGGTAGGTCGATTCGTCCATTATTAGTAATCAAACCAATCAAGTTTTGGAGTTAGCCTTTGTACTTTCAGCCTGGAATTCCTCATACTAATGGTACACCCAAAACCGGAATGCAAGGAAAACTTGATTCCTTGGTGTCTATTGACAAGAGACCCAACCAAGTAGCGATGATAAACGGGCGAAAATGCAGTAAACACAGACAACGCTTTCTCGAAAAACGAAGGCGTATTCGGCAACGAAAATTGGTCACTTCGTCAACGAAGAGACCATCCTTATTTTCGTGAATATTTGCCAATATATAAAAGGCAGAGTTTGCACAATCTCCAGAATGATGTTTTGAGTGAGAAAAGCGGAGGCAAAGTTTGTGTACATGGGGTTTTGTATGCTATACAGGAGTCTACCACCGACCGCGTTTGCTCCAATCTTTTGGTTTCCAATGAAGACATGAAGGGTCAATTCTAACCGATCTTTTCTCCATGCTGCGTTTGCAAGCGTCAATATTCTCCTTACTAAGAAAGATGACATACTGACCCTTTACGTAGTAGAGGACGTTCAGGTAGGACAGTGTGGCAACGACATCGTCACGTTTCATATTCGTTCGCTCTATCAACTCGCTAAAAACGAACATGTATCAGAAAAATTAAAGATTGTGAATGGATGAAAACTAATAAGCCACTTACCTCAAACTAATACCAGATTCCTGACCGGGTTCTGACGGCTTGATTGACAAAAGGATTTCCATTATCGTTGTTGTCCAATAAGAACGATAAGACAGTAGGCCCAAATCGCTGAGTGGTTTCTCTGGGGACCCCAGTTTCCCCTCGATTTTACTCAAAGCATAACCTATAATAACAAGGTTGCAAAGTTACTATGCCATTAGTAAAGGCTGGAGTGATGAGTCTCACCCACTGAATTCGATTAGAAGTTTGCCGTACCCCTTGCGTTGGTAAGGCGGGAGCGTTAAAATGCAGGCGACATTATAATCTTCGGAGGACTCTTTTTCCTTCGAGAAATAGCCAACGAGATGGTAGCCGTACGCATCAATTTCACATAAAACGTAGAAGAGGAATGGGTCTGTGTCGTAATAAAGGGTCTTGTGATCGAGAAATAATTTTGCCAACAGGCAAAGGTGTTGTGCATAAGTCTACGCGGTAACATGAGTGTGGCGTCGATTACCTTATTTTTCCGGCCGTCAATTTCGATAAAACTATGAGGAAGCTTCCTATAAATTTCGTTCCCGGGAGGGTGCCTAAATTGACACTTTGTCTGAGAATTGGAGAGAGGATATAACTTACTAAATGGCGTTTTAAACAACCTTCACTTTTGAGATATTTGAGACAGAATTCGCATATGTAAATGCACGGTGCTGATATCAGTTCGTAGGGATACGGGGAGAAGTACCACGGTTTAATTTTGTATCGACCGATTTGAATCCATTCGATATTTCGAATGCGAGTGACAATGTCCTGTTCATGATGGCTGGATATCATGCTCCCTGTTTGGCGAGGCAATATCTGTATTTTCGGTCTGTTCAATTCATCTTTGGAATCTGTGCTCTGTGCAGGCCCATCATCTTCGAAAGGTCTTTTTCTTTTAAGTTGCAACGCGCCAGTAGAGTTAAATCGAGTGCGTGGAGAAAGGTTCTAAAGAGGTAAAAGTGAGAGACTAAATACCTGGTCGTTTTCGAGATGCTCCTCAATTGTGACAGGAAACTTTACATTTGGATCTGCAGTAGATAGCAACGGAAGCGATCCCGAGGAACTATCGCGGAGGAGTTTCTTAGAAGGATATTCTAGCTTGTCGAAGTCGATCCTGCTCTGGTCGACCCACTCATCTAGGCGCTTGTTAACTGTAAATAGTGTTAAGTTTTGGGAAGAAGCAAATTTACAATCATCAAAATGAACATAGTAGCATAGCCCGTTTCCTGTTTTTTTGATGCTCAAGATTTCCGCATAATCTACAAAAGTTAATTTCATACCGGTATTACGATATAATTTGGATTGCTTTAATCGAACGGGAACGCGACAACCCTCCAAATTTTTAGAAAAATTTTCAACAACCATGTTGATTTGACTTCTGCGGTCGTAAAAGCAATGAACCGAAACACAACTTCACGTCTAGTGCAAATCTAGAAAAACTTATGCATAGGCCGCCATTCTAAGGAAGAAGTATTATGTGAGCTCCCATTATTTTTACTAATTTTTGGAAATTGTTAAGTATGTGCGATATAGCCAAGAGATAATTCGATAGAATTATATCTGCTTTAATTCACGCGCTAATTCATCACTTCCATGAGCGTCTATACACCATCAACACTGTATAACACAAGGTAAAGACTTGACGCAGATCAGAGAGCTAATTAAATCCCACCAACATTTCAAAGCCGAAGAGGGCCGATTAGTCCAGAATCACGCCAGCATTTTTTTTGTACCGAAACTAAGGCCCCCGCTCAAATGTTTAATCTGCGCCATTATCTTCTTGATCAAAAATTAAAGATTCGCCGTACTCTTATGTACTTAAAGGATTGTATTGGTTCTCGTTTTACGTACGGGTATTGCTTCATTTGTCCACTTTCAGCTGCACTCATAACCTCCCCACACAGAAAATACGATATCGAGGGTTGTGTGGCGAAAATGATAATACTCATTTGTATCAAATAGACTCAAAATTGAGTGGGTTCAAATAAAGTCCAATTATTTGTACCGCTTAAATTCCATTCAATTAAACTCAGGTAATTTCACCAATGCGGTCCTTTAGGCCCCAAATTCAAACGTGTCGATCTGGCGGAGGACAGTGAAGCCCGGCTTATGCGAGATATAATTTTGTTTGCATTGCCCGGTTTATGCTGGTTCATACCGGGTAAAAAGTTTAATGTAGAAAGTACTATTAATTTCCTTTATCCTTATCATTTTCAGTTACCATGGCACCTCAATACCCATTAGTAGCGTGATAACACCGCAATTATCTCGACTACTTTATTAGGGTACTTCAAACTCTCTTTGTTCCTAGAACAAACGGGGAGTTATGTGGTTTTCATCTAGATCATGGTGGACTCATAACCATATAGAAATCTTACATCCATATTTCAGCTAATTCTGGTTGGGTTGGGACGCTTTGCGGGGTGAAGTTCTATTTCTGTTTAGTGTTTGCCCTGAAGAGCCTAGGTACGGCACTTGTTGTGCCTTGAGGATTACCTATATAGTACATGCACTTTCATTAAATTATTACCCAGATTCTATTTTATTCATACTGGTATGAAGTGGTCCAGAGAAGCACCGTTTGGGAAAGTCACTGGTACAAAACAAAGAAATCCTACTATTTGAAAGTAATGTACACGTCTTCTTGAAGGGAACTTATTGGGATCGCGAAGTTTTTAGACTCGGAAACCCACCCGTTAGCTGCTTAATATCAGTTCGGCGACGGGATGTGTGTATCAGAAGGGAGTTTGAACTAGTCTAGCCTAGGGTTTTGGATATCCTCTTCTATGACGATTATTTACGAGAGGAGCTTTCGTGACGATATCACAGAAGCTACGGAGAAGGGGAATTTACTTAAGCGCACATTTCAAGATAGCGCGTGAAAATACCGTAACCAATCGTTGTCTGCACATTCGACCCTGAAGTAAGGACTTGGGTTTAAGGAGATTAAAACAAATAATGAGAGTCTGGATTAGAGCAGACTGTGACGTTTGTAGCATTTTGGAAATATAAGATTTAACATATATAGGAAAGGGGATAGGTGGTGAACCACTCAACTAAGAAGATTTTGACAAATCCAAATGCTGATTGTGGAATGTGTGAATTACAAGACCTTGCATGAAAATAATTCAATAAATCCTAGGCCGAATTCTTGCATGTAGTCTCACATTCCTCTCTCGTCATGAAGTTATTGGCATTGCCTCGACAACCGCCATAATTGAATTCACTACATTCACCAGCCGTGGGGTTGTAGTAATAACGACGATTCCGACCACGGCAGGGTCCGCTACGTTTGGGCAAGTTGCACACTTCGGGTCTCAGGACGAACGTGGAATCGCCTGAAGGTAAATGAAAGAAGACAGATAATTTGAGGCTGCTATAGTGATGGGTGAAGGAGGTCCTGAGAACAGAAAAAATATAAACAAATCAGATAAAACAAAACAGACTAGAGAGGAAACTCACTTTTTTTACACTTGGCATCGCAATCCGCCTTGAACTCAAAGTTGTTGGCGTTGCCACCACAACCACCATAAAAGAATTCAATGCATCTGTTCGTCATTTTGTCGTAGAACCAGCGTTTAAGCATTGCACGACAAGGTCCAACATCTTTTGGCAATTGACAAATTGGATCAAGAATAGCAGTGCTGGTGGAGGGCACATATGTGGGGAGGTTGGCTATAAAGTAGAGGTTGAGAGGGGAAATGAACAAGGAAGAGGTGAAATCACATGAGATGTGTACAAAAACAGCTCACCTCCACATCGCGTTTCACAGTCTTCCTTCGTCTTGAAGTTGTTCTCGTTGCCGCCACACCCGCCGTAGATGAACCGGATACACTGCATTGAGGCGGCGTTGAATCCCCAACGTTGAATGTACGCAGTACACTTGCCACTTTCGAGAGAGAGTTGACAGACGCTGGTGTCTGTAGGCTCACTTCGTCGATTTGAAAGGAACAATCCGTGAGTCCCCGGCGAACCTAAAGCAAAGGTTAAACTATCACGCTAAATACATAGACAAAAAAATTCTCTTTTCCTGGCGCTAAATTCCGATATGGTTCCCTGCAACCATCTTACATGATTGTAAACAGATACGATCGTTGAAAGCAAATGCGACGCGAGATCCAAGCGGTAGGGGGAGAATTTGGGGTAAAAAATGGCGAAGTAAAATCGTAATTAGTGACAAGATCGTCGCTAGCCAGTAGAAAAAGTTAAGAAGGGCGAATTGCGAAATTGAGAAAAGAGGGAACAAGTGGCACTGCATACCTCCACACTTGGCCTCGCAGTCCTCTCTGCTCTCGAAGTTGTTCGCGTTGCCTCGACATCCGCCATAGGTGAACTCCACACATTCCTTCTTCGATGCGTCATAGGCCCATCTCCGGTGAGATCCACGACATGGGCCAACGGCTTGCGGTAGTGCGCAGATAGCATCGAGGTCCTCGGTGTTGGTAGGCGAGATCGGTATGGGGATGAGCGCTGTGGAGGAAATTTAGCAAGAAAATGTCAACAATGGGCTTTCAAAAGTCCAATTAACCATTTAGAATGGATATCCACAGTAGGAAGATCATCCACTTGGAAGCGAAATGAAATGATATACCACGACAACGACGTTCACAATCCTCCTTCGACTCGAAATTGTTCGCATTGCCACCACAACCACCGTAGATGAATTGCACACACTGACCAGACTTGGCGTCGAAGTTCCATCGAGGCAGGTAGGCGTAACAATTGCCTCTTTCTTGTGGCAGTTGACAAACTGACAAGTCTACAGAATCATCTTCAACCCCTAAGCCGCTTGATGGTATTTGATGTCTTGACTCTGGAAAACAAAGTGGGATTGAATCATGTCGCCTAAGACACCGATAAGTGGCTCAACAGAGCGTGGAAATGGTGACGGAGCAGGGAAGAAATGCATGCTTTACCTGCACACTTGACTTCGCAGTCCTCTCTGCTCTCGAAGTTGTTCGCATTGCCACGACATCCACCGTAGATGAACTCCACACATCCTTTCTTGGAGGTGTCGAAGCCCATCTCTTGTAGGATGCACGACAGGAACCGATCTCGAGTGGAAGTTTGCAGACAGCATTGAGTGCGTCTGTCTCGGTAGACGCGATCGGCATGAGGCTCGACGGGAGAAAACACACGGAGTGATGAATTTCAACAGGGAAATCAACCAAGTAGATGTGAAGTGACATACCCCGACAACGACGTTCCTCCTTCGACTCGAAAGTGTTCGCATTGCCACTAGATGAACTGCACACACTGACCGGATTTGGCGTCGAGCTCCATCGAGGCAGGTAGGCATAACAATTGCCTCTTTCTTGTGGCAATTGACAAATCGACGTGTCGTCCGTTGCATCCCCAGCCTTAGATTGTCGGCCACGTGGAGTTCCTTGCCTTCTGTAAGTCCAGTCAGTTTGACCAGTTTTAGAATTGCATGGCTTTGCGACCTGTTTTGATATGTTCGAATTACCTGCACATTTGGCCTCGCAGTCCTCTCTGCTCTCGAAGTTGTTCGCATTGCCACGACATCCACCGTAGATGAACTCCACACATCCTTTCTTGGAGGTGTCGAAGCCCCATCTCTTGTAGGATGCACGACAGGGACCGATCTCGAGTGGAAGTTTGCAGACAGCATTGAGTGCGTCTGTGTTGGTCGATTCGATCGTCATTGGACTAAGTGCTGCTCGTAGGTTTTAGAGGAAAAGGGCAAAATAGTTTGAGATTTCAGAAACCAAGCACATCACTCAATGTGTGGTTAAGTGAAGTCTTTGTGATCGGAACTACATACCGCGACATCTTAACTCGCACACTTCTCTGGACTCAAAATTATTCTCGTTGCCGTCACACCCGCTGTAGACGAATTCCACACACTCTGTCGTCTTTGCGTCAAAAGCCCACCTCACGTAAGATCCATGACATGGTCCCACCTCCTGCGGCAGCGTGCAGACTTCATCGAGATCGTCTGTGTTTGTAGACGCCACGGGCTTTGGAATGAGAGCTGTTTCAGAAGACCAACCAACCATTGCCCAATTTTCTCAAATACTTCATATTTAAGAAGTACATTTTGTGTGTGCATTTTACGTACCACTACACCTCAGTTCACATGCCTCTCTCGTCTCAAAGTTGTTCCCGTTACCATCACACCCGCCGTAGGTGAATTCCTCACATTTCCCAAATTTGGCATTGTATCCCCAGCGTCGTAGGTTGGCATAACAATTGCCTCGAACGAATGGCAACTGACAAACATTCGCATCACCAAATCCGCTTCTTAAGTCCACAGGCATTGAGAGTTTGGACCCCGTTGTACCTATTTTGAAAGCCATACATTCAGCGTTCTTTACTCTCGTGGGTTACCTCGATTCGCACCCTTTCTTACGCCAAATCTTGCGACATTCAGATGATAACACCATTTCCAGACCTTTGGAATCCTATAAAAATTGACAATATGCCCCATCCAACCTTGACTCAACATGGAAGTAGGCTAGAAACCCGTCGTCTGGGCGTATATCTCCCTTCTGTTTGACAATCCGTTTTGTCCACGCTTCAAACAGCACTGATTGAGGAATTGCGTTACGTACGCGGAGAGTTTTCCTGATACAAGACACTGACAGTTGCTCTGTTTTGTAAAGGTGGCAGGGCTAATTGCAAGTCAACACAGTGAAATTATCTTCCTTTATCCATCTACACTCTTAATTCATCTAATACGCCTTTCGTTAAGAATTTCGGGAGCGCTACCCGCAATTCCACTCTCATTCCCACTGTCCCAGGCCTCTCGAGGCATGCATGAGTGCTGAGATTCTACAATCAGCACACCGTTAGGGTTCTTGTCTGTATTTTACGAAAATGTTGAATTCCAACACCTTTGACACGATTCTACTTGGGAACGACACTTTTTTCGAACGCTTTATCATTGTCTCTTGACACACACCACATCCGGATGGAGTGCTGCTAGACACTTCCTTATATTAAGTGTAGCAGAACGTTTAGCATCCGAAATAACTTGTTTCGCCGCATCCACTCAACTTACTCCATTCTTTCCACCACCCCAAAAATCTGGCCATCAGTGATGCTGGCGGCTGTCGAAGATAATTTCCGAACAACAACAACAACCCCAACATTATGACGAAATGGACTCAACACCCAGAATGTTGGATAAAACACCACGACAAACTCACAGTCAAAGCTACAGGCTCAAGCACCTCCTTGAGGCGAGGTGATGGAGAGGGGGGAGGGATGGTCACATACCTCCACACAAAGCCTCGCATTCTTCTTGCGACTCAAAGTTATTAGCATTGCCCCGACATCCGCCATAGAAGAATGTAGCGCATTGGCCTGTGGAGGTGTCGAAGAACCAGCGTTTGGTCATGGCACGACAGGGACCCACCTCCTTAGGCAACTGGCAGTGCGGGTGGATAGATTTTGTATTGGTGGATGATGACGATCCTGAAATGTTGCTCATAGTGAGAAAGTAGACGAGGTAGGTGAAGGAATTGGGACGTGCGGAATCTCCCATTGCATTCACCGCTGACGAAAAGATGCTGTATGGTGTTAAATGACTTCCGCACCAGGAGAACAGAGACGAATCCGGTATTTAATTCTCCTTCCTTTGACATTTTTGAGGTGCCTCGATATCATCCACACTCTCTTAACAATGCCTTGTGCTGTCAGTAGGAGTAGAACCTTCGCTCTTAAACGACATCTTGTAGAAAGGTAACACTACGGACCAACTCTACTGACACCGCGATGTCGTCCAGCCCTTGGAGCACATCCCATGCTTAACCATCTCCGAATAGAGGGGAACCCAAGTGGGCCGAGACTTCCCGCTGAATTCACTGAGGACGTTGACAGATTTTCCCTCGAGCCAGTCAGTCAAGAAAGTGATATTTTATCTGGAGAGAATTAGGTTTACCGGTGGAACTGTTAAACCTATTAATTCGACGCCTCTTATTTCCCGTCATCTCCCACTATGTTTAGCACAGTAGAAAGGGCAAACTGCGTGAGAAGAAGAAATGGATGGCTCGAAAATGAAGCGGTAAGTCGAACCAGAAGGTGAACGACCTTCGGATCGGTAGAGCGGCATATGGGCAGAGATGAAGAAGGCGGAATAGGTGTAAAGAGAGGATGGTGATATTAATGTGGCTTTGACCTTAAATCTTTGGCGTTGCCTTGGCAATCGCGATTGAAATAGTCAAATTGTCAATGTCAAAGACCCCAGCGTCTTTTCATAATCCAACACGATCCGACATACTAAGTTTGCCCATATACCATGACAATTTGGACGTCGGTATTGTAGGAAGTGGAGAGAGGAGGAGAAGAAGAAGAAGACAGTGCTGTTCATAGATCCCCTTCGACACAGTAATTGGCGTTGACGTGGCAACCGCTGGAAATACACTCGCATCAAATTTTCATCATGGCACATAGGAATTTCACTCCTTGTGGAGTAATGCTTCTGGTGAATCGGATGGGTTTAGGGAGGAGTCAGAGCACAAGCAATATCACTGACAGCCATTTTTCATCTTCTGGTGTCCGAGATTGCGCATCCTCTCTATCCCTTCCGTATTTTGCCCAGACTACGAGGAAGGCGGAAGTGAAGGGAGATTTTCTTTTTCCCTGGATCTTGTGTGCTGCCTAACTTTATTGGGAGAGGCGCCGGGTGACAGACGTGAGGAAACAGGTAAGTGAACTGACCAATCACATGAAGTGGCGCTCGATTTGAGACTCAAATGTTAAAATACCCTGGAGGAAGCGAAGACACCGCCATTGTGCTACAACACGTTGTCCTGAGAACGAGTCTAATCTGACAGTGAGATTTTGTAAAACTCTGTGCAATAATGTGTGTGAGAAGACCAAGAATTTCCCCACATGCACACACACACAGAAACGCAAGTTCTATCTTGTCAATGCATTAGATGACGTGAAATTTGTATTATGCGTGGATGAAGATGTGCAAAACGCTGACAATGTGGCAGAGTTGGCATAACATGAGGCTTTGTTATTTAGCGTCTCTTTTTATTATATGATAGCAAAAAAAGTGGAGGAGAAATGATGGCATAGAGAGAAATTCAGTTAGGGGTGCACAAGGGAGGCGGATGGCATGACACTCCTTATGCAGGGAGGAGGGGAAAGCGGGATGCCGTTGGTTGGGTAGCTAGATGAGGCTCGACGAAAAGTAGGCCGAGGGGTGACGAATGAGGGAATTAAATGGCACTAGAGGTATCGGAAGTGTGTGAAGGATGATTATGCCGGAAGGTGACTCCGTGAGTGACGGAATAACATATTGCGGGAGGGGAGCACTAACCTCCACACAGAGCTTCGCAGGCCTCTCTGCTCTCGAAGTTGTTCGCGTTGCCGCGACATCCACCGTAAGTGAACTCCACACATTCCTTCTTCGAGGGGTCGTATGCCCACTTCTTGTAGGATCCACGGCAAGGACCGACTTCCTGCGTCAGTTTGCAGACCTCGTTGAGATTGTTCGTTTCAATAGGAGATAATGGCATGGGGATGAGTGCTAAAGGAGGTGCAGATGACAATAAAGAAGCCAAAAAACTGTGTACCCAAGCTATTAAGCGTCGTAGTGAAGGAAGGACATACCACGACAACGGTGTTCACAGGCCTCCTTGGTCTCGAAGTTGTTCTCGTTACCGCCACAACCACCATAAGTAAATTCAACGCACTTTCCCGTGGCGGCATCAAAAGCCCATCTCAGTAGTTTCGCATAACAATTACCTTGTTCACTGGGTAATTGACAGATAGTAGTGTCGGTTATGTTGTCATTGTTGATGGATACGAACGAGGCCTCGAGGTCCCTTCGGTCTGAAGCTTAAATGGAGATGAGAGGTCGCTAAGTCACTCACTAAAACATAGACTATTCGATGTAAAAGCACAGGTATTCGGTGGTGCATACATGAGAGCTTAATAAGGTAATGGGAGTTACCGCCGCACTTGGCCTCGCAATCCTCTCTGCTCGCGAAGTTATTCGCGTTACCATCGCATCCACCGTAGATAAACTCCACACATTCATTCTTGGAGGTGTCGAAGCCCCAGCTCCTGAAAGCTGCACGACAAGGACCGACCTCGAGTGGCAATTTACAGACAGCATCGAGGTTATCAATGTTGGTAGGCGAGATCGGCATGGGGATGAGGGCTGTGGAGGAAATTGAGCGAGAAAATGTCAACAGTGAGCTCTCAAAAGTCAAATTAACCATTTAGAATGGATATCCACAGTAGGAAGATCATCCACTTGGAAGCGAAATGAAATGATATACCACGACAACGACGTTCACAGTCCTCCTTCGACTCGAAGTTGTTCGCATTGCCACCACAACCACCGTAGATGAATTGCACACACTGACCGGATGTGGCGTTGAAGCTCCATCGACGTATGTAAGCCAAACAATTGCCTCTTTCTTGTGGCAGTTGACAGACCGCGGTGTCACTTAAGTCGGTCAGATCACGAGAAGGTGATTGCATCTCACTTCCTGTCAATGGTGAAATATCGGACACAAAGTTAGGTTGACATGTATTTCTGTCATTTCTACCAACTTAGTTAAGAGCGAGTAAGAGTGTTCAGGAGATATCGACAAGTTGGGGGCTTACGAAAGAAAAAGGGCGAAGGTGAGGAGCAGAGAGTTGGGGTAGTGGCTGTAAGTGATGTTGTAATGGAGATGGAAGCATTCGTGGAGGAAAGAGGTAGAGCAAGCAGCAAAAGTAAAGCGAAATGGAATGAGATGAGATGTACGAGTTACCTGCACACTTGGCCTCGCAGTCCCCTCTGCTCTCGAAGTTATTCGCGTTACCATCGCATCCACCGTAGATAAACTCCACACATTCATTCTTGGAGGTGTCGAAACCCAATCTCTTGTAGGATGCTCGACAGGGACCGATCTCGAGCGGCAATTTACAGACAGCATCGAGGTTCTCGGTGATGGTAGGCGGGATCGGCATTGGAATGAGGGCTATAATTAGAGTCGGTAAGACGTGGAATTGAAAAATTTTTTCGTTTTGTTATGAAGTTTATTGTACCTCGACAGCGCAGTTCACAGCCCTCTTTCGTCTCGAAGTTGTTCGCATTCCCGCCACACCCACCGTAGGTGAATTCCACGCAACGTCCCGTTTTGGCATCGAAACCCCATCGCCGCAGATTTCCATAGCAATTGCCTTGTTCGTGTGGCAGCTGACAAATGGCGGTGTCAGTGGCGTCACCTGCGGCGTTGGCTCCCAAGGACTTCTCTAATTGCTTTGATCCTGAATGGTAAATCATACAGTGTGCTGAGAACCCACACCACTTCAGTGTAACTTTGTTGGAGATCATTTCAATTCATCGTCTGTTTATGCTGTAGCTGAATTTGTTTCGTATTCCTCCTCCTTCCACAAATTATACTCTCCATACTCCGTTTTGGCTTCCTCCAACATTTACGACTCCTTCGACTCCAAAAAATCTCTCCACTTACAAAAAGATCAGTCGCGCCACATCCTCGAACTCTTCTATTCATAATTAGACATTTTATTTACTTCTCCTTTATCATCAGGGAAATGGACAAAGACACTTAAGCGTCCCCATTATTCTCCATAAGTCAACTCTTTAGTTTATTCACAACTTGCCACTTTGGCACTCCTAGCGGTCTTATTAAAACGTTGACAGATGACAGTAGGCAGGTGACAAAGAGACTGCGACGCGTCAAAATGGATGACGGTATGCACATACATGGCCACATCAAACAAAGCTGTAAGTGATTGGGGGTTACGAAGCAAAATCAACGATAAAAAGGTGGAGAGAGAAAAAGAGCGATGTCTACAATCATATTTATGAATTAATAAGTCAAAGCATGGATCCCTTCTGCCCACGAGAGGCGCGATTTGGGGTAGAGGAAGTTATATTGCGTGTGACGTAGCGAAGGTTTCTTTGCCAGAAGGGCGGAAAGGTGCATATGTGACTCTTACTTCAACGTTGGCTTAGCTCCACATTTGGCTTCGTATTCCTCCTCAGACTCAAAATTATTTGCATTTCCCTCGCATCCGCCGTAAACGAACTTCACACAGACAGGTGGTGTCGAAATTACTCGCTTTCCTTGATTGAGAAGAGAACTGGACGTCGAATAGAGTGGAAAGTTAAGGGCGAAAAGTGGGGTTAAATCGGTTGTGCGCCTAAATTATCACCACAGACCGATTAATAGGTTAAAGTTAATCGAGCTACCACCACATCCGCTGCAGATAAACTGTCCACATCTGCCTCTGGTGGGATTAAAGCCCCATCGATCTAACTCCTCCGTCCACTGGCCGCGTTCAAGTGGCAACTAACACACTGTCGCTCTACTGTCAACGCCTGAAGTGTTAAGAATGTCGCTGATCTTTGTTTACCACCTTTTCCACACCTCTGCATAGGCATCACATTATAATCCGACGTTGTTACTTAAATGTTTCGTAAGTAGGCGGATAAGATCTCACTAATTGTCCTCTTCTGGCTCTCCGACATGTCACAATTATTTCTATTTCCGTCGTATCCGCTATAGGTGAATTAACATAACTGTCCAAGTGCTATACAACAGCTGTGTAACCCAGGCCGATATCCTTTGTCATCAAGTACTAATCCGCCCTCCCATTTTCTACCGCAGTAATGGACTAATGAGTCGTTTTATCTATTTTAGGCTCCAGCGTGGACTGGAAACTGCTCCAAGTTCAAGTGTCATTCACAGATCAAAGAGACTGGCCACTTGGTGAGCAGTTTAACATTGGCATCTGTGAAATATCAAACCTTCTAGGCATCAGGGGGAAGCTCCGCTGCCTGCCATTACAACTTCCATGTTTATCGCGACCTCTCTGAATGTACTTCTGTGTTTGCCCTAATGCCATCCACAATAAACATTGCCAATAATAGTTTTTCCTCTACTGAAAAGTCGGGTACTTCCTCAGCTAATTGATTGGAATTTGTAGTTGAAGCAGAAAAAGAAATAGTCCTATTGATGGCATAACATTTTCAACGAGGCATATAACCCTCTATCCGGTGCCCTCACTAGAAGAGTGATGACTGAATTTACTTTTAAGTTCTTCACGCAGTCAAATAATCACCGTAATGCCAACCAATCATAAATTACGTGTGTTGCTTACGTCACAACTTGTTTTAACGTGTGAAGACTTCTAACTTCCGGTATTCTTGTATATACCGCTCAATGTCCAAACTGTCTCATGGCTTTCCATTACTTTAATTATTAACCTAAACAAGAGTGATATCTAGAAATGGAGCTAAAAAACCTGGGACTCTCCTTCATTTGTGATGGGCCCAAGTGTGTTGGAGGAGTAAAGATATTCTATTCCTTACCGGTTGTAAGGTAATGGGAAGTAAAATATGCCTTATCAACGCAGGAGGCAGGTGAGACAGTGAGGCGTTCAAAAGAGACTTACTGTTAGACGAAGGAAAACACGTATTCGCACAGTCTGCCATCCTCTCGAAGTTGTTGGCATTGCCCAAACACCCGCCGTAGTAGAATTGCTTGCATGTGTGAGCATTGGGATCGTAGTAATATCGCAAGAGACGCGCTCGGCAGGGTCCCGTATCCCGGGGTAAGAAACACAGATCCGGCTGCTTACTGCTCGAGGCCGTCATTAAGGGGCCCGCTCTACTCAAGTTTGCTGAAATTGGCATGGAGGGTTCATGCACCTTTATCATGTCGGCGTGCTAAACTATATTTGTTTTTGACACGTATACCATATGACACTTGGATGATATGGATGGATTGAGGAAACATTCGATTTTGCTGAAAATAATCTGGACTTCAGCCACAGCGATAGGTGAGGTCTACTTAAAGTGGATTTATCTGTTCTAACCACTCGTTTGAGGGCGGATGATCGAATGGCTGGCCACTGTGGTAGTGAGTCGGGGGTCTCACTGCCAGTTGAGAGTAGTCTTGCCAAGAAACAAAGCATTACAATTAAAAAGGAGGAGAGTTGTATTAATGGGCCTAATGCTCTAGAGAAATAAATGAATATGCAGTATATATGAATGTTAAAAATGGAAGAAAGTGGGACTCTGAGACCCAAAGACTCACTCGCAGTCGAATCGGTTGAATTCTGGACATAGGGGGGCACCAACAGAAGCCATATAGTCACACCGAGGAGGGCGAGAGTGGCAAGGATAAAGAAAGCCAGCCAAAATTTAAGACAACAAATGCTACTGCCCATGGATTTGTTAGTCTTCACTTCCTCGTATCTCGTTTCAGTCATAATTACAGTTTATAATATGGCATGCACATACACACACACACACACACGCACGCACCGAAAGTGATGAGTGTGAAACATTCGTGATGGGGCTTTATATACCACGGTGTTTTAACCAGTAAAATGGCAATCACGCAGAGGTCACACGCGAATCTCCCTGCGAGTAGGTAAAGCCAGTGCGTTGGTTGCTTACATGCTTGTGTGGGTGTTTGGTGTATGCTCTTCCACAAACACAACGTATAACGACTACCTTCTAGCGTCAGCACGTGATGAAGCGATCATTCGGCCGGGAATAGTACTCCTTCGGCGGGTCAAACGTACACAAACACATATTGAAGCAAAAATATATCTAAAGTACTTTCAAGACCAGTTGAGGTAGGCATAATGACGGGAGAAAATATTTTTGAATTCGCCAAACCGGGAAAAGCGGACGTTTAAGTGGGACTAAGGGCCATAAAAGTGAAATTTGGAAGAAGTTTCTCCGTGTACATAGGTGGCACGCTCATCATTGTCGTCATCACTACCACCATCATCATCATAGCCTTGTTCGATCTTAGCCAGATTATTTTTCAAGGGAAGAGAGTATTGTCTCTCACCACCATGTAGCATGTTTGACGAAGGACCGCATAATAAATTGGGAAAATGATTAAAACATAATTTCGGATGTCTGCGTGGTCGGGAGAGATAAAAGACGTCAGGGAAGTTAAGGCGGATATCTGAGGTGTTGGGACATCTGACGTCTACCCCTCCACCACTTTCACATTCAGGACTGTGTAATTCTACGGGTGGGGAAGTCAAATTATGTCATTGATGAAGCCCAAATGATTGGCTTTGCAGCTGGCACCGGAGGCAGAGTAGAAGGATGCCATGTCAATATGGTCATGGCAACATGGGAATGTTAATTTAAGAGGATGCGTATGTCTGTTATTCTGTCACAAAATTGTTCTCCACAATGTAGAGTTATAAAATCAAGGTTGCTTCATTTTAGCGCCACAACAGCAGCACAACTAACACAGGCCATCTTCCATTTATTAACGTGTGAAGTTACGGAGTGACTGGTGTGCCATTCACAGTCTCGGCTTTATTGTCCCGAGCTATTTCAGGCGTCTGATTTGCCCACTTGGGCCACAAATCTCACCAAATGATGGCAAATCTTCCCACCTGTAGGCAGAGAAATGTTTATATTAAAAAGAATGTGCATATGTAAAAATGGTTAAGAGAACGACGTTTGGTTTTATTGGGGGATTAGCTAAGTGAGCTCTTCAATCTTCACGCACAATGTAGTGTTGGCAACCCTCAAACTGTGCTTCAGAAAACTCGACTTCTCGCAAATTTATGGCAGATTACTGGTTCTGGGATTCTGCGAAACCTCTCATCGAATTCTCATACTGGCGGTACCAAAGATACCGTAAATGTGTGAGTAATTCGAAACGAACAGGTGAAATTATGAATTACTGAAACGGAAATTGGTTTACTCGTTGTCGAGTTTTGAAGCTTTGAAATAACCATGCAGAAATGGGAATTGTTGGAATAATTGAGATTCTGAGAAGCTCTAGTTGCCAACATTCCTGACTGTGATGCAATCAGTGCCCCATTGCCTTCCAAAGAAGTTATCAAAATTAGGAATTTAAGAGGCGATGGCTGTCAATGACCGCCACATTTGGACCTGTCTGACAGTTGCAACACTTTATCTGGTTGTATGGAAATCCATACTCACCCCATCAGGAAAAGGACCTTCTCTAAAGTAAGCACGTAACTACCCACTCGAAGCGCGGAATTAGGCCTTTCGGTGGATCAACAGCATCTCTCAGACAGTTATTGCCCTATCCAGGCAGCTTCTGCTTCAATACATAAAAACGCCCCGATGTCAGTCACTATGAAGGAAAATCTGCGTGCACTCAAGGCGGTACTTTGCCACTAAATTCAGTTTTTGGATTTTTCTCTCTTCTCCGCATAAAGCACACAAACATTTTGAAATCAAGCCTCGACTAGGACGACAGAATGCGAGAGTACACGTTGTGGTCACATTATGAAGAACAAATAAATAAAAGCTTGAAGTTGGATGTGTGAAACGTGGGTACACCGACGTAGTCTCAAAGGCTCATTTCGGTGATACACCCACGATAACTGATTCAAAGCGAAGTGACGCTAACTTCTCACCTGTTTTTCAAGATCAGTAATCCTGTTCCCAACCAATGAGATCAAAGAAACACGAAAAAAGTAAAGTGGATGAAAAATTAACAGTGAATAAGATGACTTATCATTGAGAATGGCCATAGCAAGGTAGAACACTACGCAAGGGCATCTCACCTTAGCAACCGATAAGGTAGAAGCGATGAGCCTCTAAACGATCCTCTTGGCGTATGCTCCCAAATCGCGATTATTACTTTTGTTGCGGGAAAAAGCGACGATGCCACTTCTACTATCGTTGAAAAATGCGTATCAAGTATCAGTTCGACGATCAGCCATTTTAGCTCGAAACGAGAACCATCCCGCCGCTTTCTTGGGAACATTCATTTCGCCCTTACCGATAGAGTGAGTCTAGGCGGGAATTACACTCAAATGCCCTAATGGAATAGCTAATAGGACGAAATCGGACAGGCCACCTGACAACAAATCCACGAAACCAGCATCTTTGGGCGGATGAACAGGACGCACGAAATCGCGAACACCAAACAACCCCCCCCACTGCTCCCCCCTACTCGTAAAAGTCAATCTAATGTCCAAGCGCCTTATAAACACAAGCGAAACCAGGCCAGCGATCTACTTTCAAGCTTGTCGACACCAGGTCAAGCGGACTTAACAAAAGCTCCCCACTTGTCACTGTAACAGCGCACTGAACAACTAGAATACCCATCAACAATGTCGAAAAGTATGCCACTAAAACGTCCATTTCCCACAGCCGTATGCTACCAATAAAAGCAACCATCTACAAACATAAAATTCAAGTCAGTAACAAAATTGATTGAGGATTGATGCCGTGCTAAGAACGTGTGCCTTTCGGGGTGAATTTTATAAACAGTACCATCCAAAAAAATACAACCAGAGAAAGAAGAAAGAAGATCCAAACATAAAGGCCGAACTTCTGACCCAGTTCTTCTCGCACACGTCGAGAGACGGAGGCTAATGACTCGGCATTGGCTTGCGCTACCGTACTAGATGAGCTCAAAACGCCAATATCGGCGCGAATTCGGTCGCCCAATGCCCTTTGGGTCGATCGTAACTCATCCGCAAGGGAAAGCATGCTCTCCGCGATCTTGTCGCGTTCCACAATTTCTGCATCGAGTAAATCATTTGGCTTCGCCTCAGCGTTTGGTTCACTTCCTCCATCAAGACCTAATTACAAGATTAAGCAAAATGCTCAAGTACAGCAACCATGAGAAATTAGTATTTATGGAATTGAAAATGATAACCAACCAAGACTTTTACGAATCTCTTGCTCGTCCAGATTTCTAAATCTGCAATGAGGATTTGGAACATCGACGATATAGCGAGTCATTGAGGGTTTAGATTTGGTACGTCGTTGCACTTGATTTTCCACCATGTTTTCTGCGGAGCCTTGTTTGTTAGTGGACGTTTCTGCGTCTTGGTCCAACCACTTGATTGGAGCAGAATGATCAAGGGGAAAAAAAAAGGCTTTGCGTTTGCCAAGACCCCACGATGTAGGCTTGGGGTCACAACGTAACCATTTGTGCATATTCTTTTCAAACTCGGTTTTAGTTTCAGAGGCATCGTCCGACGTCGGTTCTTGGTACCTGTTGCAGAAATCCGACAATTGATCCACCTTTAAGAAAACACCACAAAAGAATCACGGTTGGTGCACATAACAACGAAATTCCCGTTGCTACGGGCCGAAAGGTACACTTTATTTGGGATTCTGAAACAGATAAAAGCGACTCACACGTGTTCTATAAAGGTGAAGGAATTCAGCTGCCGGACGTAAGTTTGAATTCGTTAAGGAAAAAAGCAATTCGCGTAATTTTTTGTAGTAAGGTAAAAATTCATCATAGCTCGGATTTGCTGAGGTTGTTAGAGACTCTGTACAGTGCAGAAGTCGGACAAAATTCGCCTCAAGAGCAGAACCCGAGGACATCTGAGGCGGGTGGACACACCCTGTTGTAATTCCTGCGGTTTGGCCTTAAAGATAAACAAATATGGATAGAATGTTAGTATTAGGCAGGACAGTTTTACTATGCTTATCCGGATACTAAGACAAGGTAAAGATTATAAATGTCAAGAGATGTTTGAGTTGATGGGGTTACACAGCTTCTGTAAGTCACAGCGACCACATATATACCTTGAATATTTTCCCGAAATCTGGCATTAAAGTCTGACTTTCAGGAATAAATAAAGAAAGAATCATACATTACAACTCTTTGTTATTTTGTCTAATGTTTGCGCTCAAAAACCTTTCTGAAGATCACATAACAGTATATTCTACGTAGTAACATTATCGTGATCAATGAGGTTTACATGTCTTCCTCTGCAGATAAACAAGCAATGAGGTTTTGAGGTTCCTATTAATACCGTCGCACCACTCAGTACACAATCTCTGGAGCTCAATTAGCTGATCGGTGAAATTTTCGCATTTTTAACATACAGATTGGGAGAAGGAATGGAGATACTCTGATTAATTCCACGAAGTCATACGATTGCGATGGTAGGACCAGTAGTTGATGTATGACATTTAATAGCAGTCGTACGTATTTAATTGCAAGATTTAGATTGCCTACTATTTATCACTATCTGCCGTTCCACGAAAATTAACAGTGATACATGGATAACGAACGCGTAAACACAGCTTGAAGACGTGGTAGTAATTCCTTACAGTTGACTATATGACACATTCAACATTTGTTGTCACCCGAGTTGCTCCCGTTCCACGCACCCGTATAGTTCTGGGTATTCTAAATTCGGCTGACATTGATAGCCTTTCCCCATGTCGTGAATTGAAAATATGGGTTTGTCACCATAATCAGCGAAGTCGGGAATCCGTCGGTACCAGAAAACGAAAGCGGCCTTGCTTCCGAATTGCCCGGTGCAGCCGATATAAATTTGTTGAAAGGAACCATATTTATGTATTTGAGGACGAGTAAAGTCAGGATTTCATCACAATTTGATAGTTTTTTGTTAAAGATTGTTACCGCGGGGGGAAGTAATGAGTCCAGGAAGTTAACTGGTAATTGTGTTCTTCTCTTTCTAACTTCTGTGACCTTTTCCTTCAGATAAGAATTGGTGCATAGGACATTCTGCCTTTGCATTCACGGGTTCGCTTTTCACTGCCATCCGTGTGGTATTCAACCCATCTCAAGAATACACAGAAGCGGAAGGCGAAATCCAGATTAAATAAAACCAGTGACAAAGATAGTGTGGCTGATAAACCCTGGAGGAGGAGGAGGAGGAGGAGGAGGAGGAGGTTGAAGACTAGGCGTTCGTCGCAAGAAAAACACGAAATGATTGTGTTAAAGTAATATAGAACCCTATTCCAAGCATATACCAAATAGGCAAGGAATTTTGACACACACTTTAGCAGAGAGAAGTCAGAAGCGGTCAACCCGTCTATACTGTTTATTTGAACTACAAATCAGATTGAGAGTAAATGATTAACACCGAACAATAATAATGGGAGGTAGCGACACCGGAAGGCATGGAATGAGGAAGGCTCACCAAAATTTCTTCAGAACATGTGGAACCTACGCGTAGTTAAATAATATAGAGTTGATCACAGAGCCATTGATAAAATTTCACTATCCATGAAAAAAATGGGCGTTTTCTCTTTGTTCGGCCTATTGAGGCCTTTCCTCTATTAGCCACCTTAATTATCATGTCGCAGTTAGACAATTGATACGTCCCGTTATTAAGAGTACATCGTTATTGTTTGTGGCGAATGGCAGTGCTGATTTAGTAACCATCACATGCCCCGCAGACATGGTAGGGAGGGCAAGCTGCGTGTGCATTTGTGTGTGAGTGGATATATTCCATTACCATAAAAGACCTGATAGGTAAGTTGTATCAATACTGAGGGGTGACAATGAAGAGGGTTAAATATAGTCGCTTGGATGAAAAATGGTGAGTATGGGGTAGCAAAGACAATTTATCTAATGGAAGAAGTGGAAATCTTACTATGACAAGTAATAAAGATGGTCTATCCTCAGAAAATATTGAAATTTAATGGCAGACTGGTTGATAACCGGCCGGACAATTTGGCTGCAGCACAGGCGAACCGAATCTTTGTTAAATGTTAAAATGGGTGGACAATGGAATAGACGAAAGATGTGATGTGCTTTTCAAAGAACGGGCATAATTCGGATCCTTTAGGCTGCGAAGTGAGTTTCTTGGTGAGGCTATTTCCAGCACCCCTAACCCTATCTCCCTTGGTCGAAAATCAGTCAGAATGAGTGCGATAAAACGTTCTTCATCTCTAATTGGATCCATATACTCTTACCACCAGTAAAGTATTCACACTGCGGTCCTGAAAGTGAGTTTCTGTAGAATGGAACGAAGAAGTGTCTACTACTTAGGTTCAGAAGGCCTGATGATGGAATCAATCTGCCATGTATTCGATACTACCTGACCAAAAGCATCGACTCGGAACTTGTAAACAAGGACAGAGACTGGTACACTCGGTAAGGAGACATTAATTAGTGCAAATACCTCTGATTTTCAAAATCAAAATAAATTTTTTGAGTGCCCATTGGTTTGAATTTTGCTCTCTCTCTCTCCCCACCAATCCACTCGAGCTAATGAGCGACAAACGACTTGAATGAATTGGTTCATCAAATACCTTTTAACGAAATACTAACATTAGTCAACCACACTCTATGCACCTAAACAGGAAATATTCTAAGACAATGAGGAACTGAGATCGGTTGGAAGAGTACTTCGAAGAAGATTCTTTCACATGCCCTACCGACTCGTCCTCTTGCGCCAGTAGACACTCAAAGCAATGGAAAGCATAGTAATCGGAATTTTATAACGAAAAATGCTGTAGGCCTGGCTGCGAGCTTGATACCGTGTAGATCTCAATCCTTATGGAAAATTTGCTTCATTGAGTTAAATGATATTTACTGTCCTCGCCCAGAGACAAACCGAGTCTCGTCTGGTGAATTAACTCATAACCAGTGTGTTTCAAACATTCCACAACAGAAGTGATTACCTCTAGCATCGAGACTTTTAAATTTACTGGTTAGATTATGACCTGAATTAACTTGAGTTTTTTTAAAATGTCCATTCGATACTTCTAATGAAACCGAGATTGAGGGAAAATGTAAAGTAAGGGCTACTAATCCAAGAAGGACAAGGCCTTGTTTAAAACTCACTACTGGCTGGGAAGTTGCTCCTTCCACAGCCCAATAGTCAGGCAAAATGTACGTCAGACCGTTCACAGAGGAAGAGGGTGAAAAATAGAGAAAGAAGCGACCGACTTTTATACCACCAGGGTATGTGTTAAGCTCTTGCAACATTCGCTCGAAAGTGGTTGTTTTGACGACAGTTACTCATGTGTCAAGATTTTATTTTCCTGAATCAAAACTCAACCTACCGGCTTAAGTATTTTCTTCCTCTTCAAGGCGAAAGTTAGGGCCAATTTGCCACCTTATTTAACAGTTTCATGTATCTATGCGCTCCCCCGAGAACTTCACTTTTTACCTTAAAACGCAGTTGTCGTTGCAGGTCTTCGACTTCTGCCGCTTCATGAGGATTAAAATGCCATTAACTAAAGGGGAAAAACGCAAAATATCAACGTTGGGAATTTGATTCCCAACCGGAAACTAGACACGAACTCAGAGCGACAAAATAGAAAGGCGCAGACAATTGGGCTGTGTGACAAATTTTGACTCTAGTCGTAACCACCACCGAAGTTCGCGCAATACCAAATCTACCAGGTCGTGAAACCCTACTGTGGCATATCGCATCAATCCTCGAGTCAAATTGCTAGCGACAGCCAAGTCATCATCAGTATTGGTATACTTTCGGGGGATGGGAAAAGAGACTCGATACGATTAATTTTGACCAATAGAATCGGGACGCACTTTGATTGGCCACAACCATCGTAAGTGAAAATATTTAAAAGGTATGCCAATTTGCACACCTTATTGCCCATACATCATTTGTGGGTGAGTTTTTGACTAATTGTTAGTAAAGTCGGGCAATGATAGGCAGGTCCTCTCCCCCATCCTCGATGTTGTGTCCACAGGAGAGGAAACAAAAATATCATTCAAGTCTCCTACCATCCCTCAGTTGTGATAATTAAAACCTAACTTCAAGGGAATAGTACGGATTAGAGAAGCGATCTAACTAATGTAGGAAACCGTGAATGTCAAATTAATCAATCATTATGTCGCTTTTGCCATTTCTCCTCACTTTACCCAGAACGGCTTGGAAAGAAAGGATATTTGTTGGGTAAGAGGAAGCAATAAAAATTGTGTGGTAATACTAATTCCACAAAGTCCTTTTTCCATCCCTCATCTGCTACTTACCATCGTACTTCCTTCGGGACAACTGCTTCAGTGCTATTACAAATAAAGTTGTCCCCATCATTTTCCACCCTTATTCACCCAAAAACGATGGCAGGGCAGGAATGCTTCGCTGTCACTGCATAAGCTAAACATACGAACCCCCGGCACAGCTACGGAATGTGTTCGGGGACTTAAAGTACTGCCTAGTCGTTGATCCATTAAAACAACTCCTTTGTACCGAAGTCAAACCAAATTATTTCGAAATTTTGCTGATGAAACGGAAAAGTAGTTAGGCAATTGTATTCTTAACTTGATCTTCCAATAACAAGGCAGTTAATGAGAAAATACATAAGTTTCATCTAATATTTTTATCCCACTTACTATGATTAATATGGCATCAGCAACAAATTACGGACGAATTTATGTCAACTTTATCCATTTTAGGAATGTTAATAAATATTTTGATATTCCACTTGTGTTTGGCGGCGACAGTCATTGTCGCCTTGCCCTGCGGACCAAATTCTCTCTCCTTAGAATCGCCGACGCCTTCCTTCTTACTATACGGTAAGAATAATTGCTCTCCCAAGTCCACTAGGCTATGGTCAGCCAAGCTAGGCCAGGATGGGTTAGGATAGAGTAGGTTATGAGGGAAATAGTATCATTTAAGTCGCCAAACATTCAAATGACTACAGCTTGGTTTTGTGGCTGGACAGGTGACCGAAAGTTAATCGGAGGTCAGCCCGAGACGGACCATTCGGTTGATTCCTATTTGGAGTATTTAAAGGGAAACTGGAAAAGAGGTAATTTTTATTACGAATGTAAAGGACTAACTTCAGATCGGCGCAGCCAATTGGGATTTATGAGCTCTGATGACCTCTACAACGCTTTCCCATTGCCTCAACCGGAGTTTTTGGGATGACCACTGCGGTTGGTAGTGAATACGACCCGCTCTTCCCAATCTCTAATAAATTTGTTGCTACCACTCTTGTTCTCACTCACAATGCGTCTACTCAAAGCATGTCAGTAATTATTACTCAAGTTGAAAGAATAAAGTTTAAATTTAAATTTGAACGTCAAAAGGGGATGTGCTTAATTATCACCCGGTACTTGGGTTGCAACTCAGACACTGTTTAATTCCCGTGGCGAAATGAAATATCACCCAGTAAAATGCGGTATTCCGTAACTTTATTCAAGGAAAAATGCTTTGAAGAGCGGAAATTACTCAGGTATGCTCGAAAAACCAATTTATTTCCGTTGCTATGCCTACCAAATACAACTAACGCCGAACTGGTTAATTAAAACACAAAATAATCGTATTTCCTCCGAGTCATAGACTAAATAACAACGGCAGTTATATTAGCACTTTATGTAAGCAAAAAATACCACACTGAAGTAAAATTGAATTTTTCCTCAAGGTGTGGCGAGACGGTTAGTTCAATCGGTCTGAACTCGAACGTAAGGAATATAAAAAATAGAAAGGGGTGGTGATATGCTTGTCTTTTGTTTCCCTTAGAACACCGCATGACGCCGAAAGTTTGTGTCCAGGATGTTTTTGAGGGCGTTTCGAGATTTGTCCTTCATTTCATCGATGTCGAGAAGGCAGACAGCATGGGTGAAGAGACGCCTGGTCTTCTGGCCTCGGTTTTTGCACTTCGACAGGAAGAGATCGCGCTGATGAGCGATGCACACTTCGGGATCATTACATTCTAAGGTGAATGAAGTGTGACTGGATTAAGAGGTCCTTCAATAGCCTTGAATACTGGTGAACTACTCACCACATGTTGCACTCAAATGTCCTACTTGTAAATAAAACTAGCATCCATCCAAACGACACCAGTTTTACTGGATACGCATTTGTTTTGGCGTATGTGGGGCTTTTTCAGTCTCCGCCACCTTGTTAGTAGATTTTCCTTCCACTGTCGCCAGATGGAGACTACGGCATCTCAACTCCTTACTGCCATTAGGCTTGGAGGATATTTCACGGATTAAGATAAGTTTTACCTCTACATGTAGCCCCTCATACATACGACATCTTACAGCTTTCAGTCTAGTAATTTACATTATTCAAGTGTGCATTCGTCCAGAGAATCACCTCATCGACGAGTACGATTTGTTGAAGCTGTTGCCTTATGCAAAGCCATTTGTCCTGTTCTTATCAAACAAAGCACTGTTAACGCAGACATAACAACTCCCTGTGAATGTTGTAACTTCCTATCGCGGAAATAAATCCTCTACTCTCGAATTAGTCTATGGTAGAAGGGAAGAGGTGGTCTTATGCCCTTCTATTAGTAAGTCAACTACCCGAAGGTACAACCAAAGTGTCGATGGCAAAGTGGACACCAGTTAAAGAGATCTTGTCAATGATAGTAGCAATCATTTTCAAATAAAATGCCTTAAAATATCACTTTCATTATCGTAAGCATGTACGCAGGATTATGCTGGAAAAAAAATAAGTGTAAAAATTTGGTAGGATATTTTGTTAAGGCTAAGGAAAGATTAAGTACGAAATGTTTTTGTCGTTCCGAAAATTTTCTACAATTTTCGTTCACAAGGAGCTCACCTCGAAATTCGGTGTATTTTGAGTGAAGAGCACACTTGTCATGGGAGAGGAGGAATGGAAGCATATCCTTCTTTGTGAGAAAGAGAATGGCGTCTTTGCGTGACAGAGGCAACGATTCGAGGACAAACCAGAAGTATTCCAGACTTTCATCCAATTTAGTCTACATTGTAACCGAAAGAAGGCATATTACAAAGCAGCAGCCCTACCTCAAAGTTGGGGAGGTCACTCTTCTCCATGAAATCGACTAACGATGCAAAGAAGAGGACTGCATGCACCGTCTCAAATAGGTAAATCCACTTACGACGATCACCGCGTTGATCACCCACGTTAACTAATCTGTGAAGGGAGAGAGACGAGTGGGAGGCAAGTAGGTAGGGTTGTAGAAGGTAGAGAATTTAAAAATCAAAGGGTTCAATTGTCAACACTGACGTGGGAGGTGGACGAGGTCAAAGGTCAATTATGTTTTAGGGCCGTTAGCCCCTCCTCAAGACTCTCGCTTCCAGCGACCCAGTTACACCGGAAAGGGGACGTCGGAGGAGACGAGATGTATGTCGACCTCGAGTTCTCTTGCCACGTTTTCAGTTTGGTGAGGTGGTTGTGCAGCCTCCCAACAAGCTTCGCTCTCCGCCTCTTACCTTACAGACAACTTTAGAGTCCTACCCATACTGCACCATGACATCTACGCCAAGTTAATCAAAGCGAGTCATTCGATCAAGTCAGATGAGCGACTTCATGGCCCAGAAGGAGTGCGCCAAGTCTCCTTGTAGACCAGAGGGAGGAGGAGGGGAAACGAGCATTTAGATTATCTTAACACGCCATTAACACGTACCTCAACGCCGTCGGTCCAATCTGAAGGAGGGATTCTCGGACAGCAGTGCAGGGCATTTGGACGAGAAGAATGTCTCGAAGCGTCGGCACGTAATCATTTTGTATGAATCGGTCTACATTGTTGATAAAACTGAAGAAGGGTAAAGTAAACGGAGGGAGGAGAAGTGGAGAGATTTACAAGTCGACAGGCCAGCCAAGAGACCAGTAGGAAGTAATGTCCTCGAAGTCCAAGGACGTAGGAGGTTCTCTCGTTTAAATTGAATTGACAGGAACCGGTGGAGTGGGGCAAATTAAACAATGTGGGTGGTGTGAAAAAGTGCACTCCATGCACTACTGGGTGGGAGAAAGATTTTGGTGAAAAGTGATTGGCTGATGGCAGAATGTTGGAAAGTACTTGATGTTGACAACGCCACAGTGTCTTATCACCCCTCACCTTCGAAATGGAATGTTAGGTCTAGTAGAGAAGGACATGGGATACCTAACCTTTAACTTTTGGCTCTGACTCGAGAATTGCCTCGACTCAAGGACCAACCATTTGAGGGCGGACCAAATGTCGTTTCGGCCTGAGGCTGAGGAGTTTGGTTTGCTCATATCCTCGTTTGGGTAAATTCACACAACTATGTGTCTGTATTGACACTTCTTCGTTTAAAAGTAGATTTACTAATTAAGAAAGGATTTGATGTACGTTTTCGAAGTTAGGTGACAATCCTTGTCATCGAGAGTTGACAGGACAGATTCCGTGAGAGGCTCACAATACCGGCTATTGGCAGGACACCCTTCAATAGGCAGATACGATTGGCAAAAAGTGCAACGAGTCTAAGTCCTTCAAAGTCTCAATTAATTGTTGAAAGAGAAGGCGGCCCTTACAGATGGCCATCTTCACACCTTCCTAAACGTTGGATATCTCAATCCCCTCATGAGCACGAAAAACTCGCTGCCTTATACTCGACAGAATTTGCACTTTAGGAGATTTTTAGAGGCATCACCATCGTCAACATATGTCTGCCCCCATCCCACCTCGGTCATTATGGCTCTAATCTCCGAGGCCTTGACACTGGATGACAATAACAGACAGATACATGGGTTTGGAGTGACAAGGCAGGCGGAAGTCGTGATACCCGCCTAAGTGGAAATGATCGTGCATTAACTAGTGCCAAAACAAGGAAGAGGCACTATTGATTCGCCGGTTGATGAATACCAACCAATAAAAGAGTTGTAAAAGCCATCCTTCATTTATTCGACTTTAATTACACCAAAACCGCATGAACTGCCGCGGTCATTGCGCCCAACAGTTGACCCAAATTTATTCTTGTTTATGACTGCCTAAATGAATATACGGGAGAGGGAGGAGGTGGAAGAAGAAGCGGCGATGTTTGGAGGAAGAGGTGGAAGTTTAGCCCCCCTATTAAATGATCTTTGAGGCATAAAATTTGGCATTTCGCCTCATTTTAGGCCCTTCGTTAAGCGGAGTTTGTGGTATTTGCGGATGAAAATTAATTTTCTACTGTGGTGGTATGTACGCTCTTTTTAAGTCGGTGGTAGCGATGCACGGAGGAGGGGACGTGAGGTGGGAATGGAAGGGCCACATAACCCCCTAATTTCCTTGGAAAGACCCGCACATTCACATCTACTTAGGGAAAAGCAGCGTCTTGTGCGCTTACCTTGCGACGTTGTCCCTTGAGTGGTAAATTATGTCTCAACAAATATGCTTTAGTGGCTTCCACTAAAAGGGTTGCATTAATCCAAAAATATGCCTCATTTTTTGGCTTGAGAGTCTTGAAGCGGGCGCTAGAGTTGCTGAAAGAATTATTGAACTGGATAACATGAAACGGGCGTTTTTGACTAGTTTGTGTTTTTTACGTTGTAACATGCGCACGAAGAAGTGGGACAAACAAAAGGGGAATGGTAGTTAATTCAAACAAAATGATAACAGAAGATATTTCAGCACGAGTGGAAACTCACTAGAGTTGGGATGTTGACAATTCGAGGTGAATCTCCCCCTGATTGGTTAGTACGGCCTGAAACTCCGGACGATCGATAATTAACTTCAACATTCGCCCACTTAATGACAAAAGATTAAATTTATGAGGATATTTTGAGACATTCTCCTTTTCATCCATCGCTGTAATGGTCAAGGAGACGGGAGAGTTGACCTCCCTCTCCTCCGCCACCGGTTTCTCTTCAGACCGCGGGTCGGAGTGGAAACTGGCCTCCTCCTCATTTGTCGAGTCCTCCTCCGATCGAAATGATGTATTCGAGGACCAATCGTCTGTATCTGTGAGAATATTACTATCCAAATCCGGAGCGGAGGTTGAAGGTGGCGTCGGTGGGGTCTCATTCGGAGGTGGGAGTTGGGCTGCAATCTCTGCTGGCAACTTGCGAATGTGTGGATTGTGTACACGCTCTTGCAGTGCTGCCATAACCTTAGCCGCATGCAATTTGCCCGTTTTAAAGGCATTTTCTAGCCAAGACGCCAGTACATCCTCTTGATTGGCATCAGATGGAGCCTTGTCAAACACGTCAGTTTGAATTACTTCGGGCCAGTCTACTTCGGGATGCAGAGAGCTGAGGAGGGCTTGAATCTCATTCACGCCCAAACTTCTGGACAATTTGATGTGAAGTGGCGTAGTAGGCAGATAGGCAAGGGAGATATTAGACTGCAAATTATTCTGTCCGGGAACGTTCGGTAGCGCGGACACCTTTGACGGGTTCTGAGGAGACTTCTCCTCCTCAACAACCGTGTCGAATCCCCTCAGTTCTATCGATGAGTTACGAGGCCTCGTCTCACATGAAAGAGGCTTGTTGTAGAAGGCAAAGGAAGCGGCCGCGGTATAGCCCTCGATTGGTCGATTCCTCATGAGTGTATATATTAACTCCTTGTGATTAAAATATTTTAGCTTTGGTACTGACAAGACGATTTGTTGGCAAGGTGACAAACAAAAGTGACTCACCTCGACGTAGGGATCAGACACCTCAATCGCCGACGCTTGCATTAGTCTGACCACACTAACCACCGCGTCGGCCAGGTTGGCGGTGATAAATGGAATGAGGAATTTGCGTGTAGGTGTAGGAAAGCTGTCCCCATAGTGAATACGTAGTTGTTTCACCATTGTACTCCTCCCACTGCCTCTGTTGCCTACACACACACAAATTCAAGCAGAGGAATTCAGTCAAGGCGGAGACCGAGACTAATGATGGCATAACCCTGTGATCTGACAAGCCGTAGTAGAGACGAGGGATTTTCTACTTTCTGCCACTCTTCCCTTTCTTCCGCCCTAAAAGTGACACCATGCACGAGTGTGACCTCAAGTAAAGCGCGATTTGGGATGATCTTCATAAGGGTTCCTGTAAAACGCTGGTCTTTTCGCGTGTGAACCTCATTCTACCAAGCATTCATCCGCTCACTGTCCACTCTCTTCTCCATCCTTTTTCTCCCTTACTCCTGCCGCGTCCTGCCTGGTCTCCCCTGCCTTGCCATGATTCCCCTAACCTTTCCCCTCCCTTCCCCTTCCTTCCTTCCTTCCTTCCTTCCATCCTTCCTTCCTTCTCCTCTCCTCTCCTCTCCTCTTCCTTTCTCCTCTCCTCTCCTCCTCTCCTCTCCTCTCCTCTCCTTCTCTTCTCTTCCCTTACCTTCCTTTCCCTTCCTTACCCCTGCCCTTTCTTCGCTCCGCTTCGCTTCGCTTCGCTTCGCTCCTCTCCACTCCCCTTACCGCTACTCAGGCCACAGCCACATTAGGCACACCACCTCGCCACCTCGGCAACAACACTGAGCGAAGCCAATCAACACAGGCAGGCTTCGTCACTTCCTCCACCGCCTCCTTCAGCACTGACGTCAAACGGACGAAAGAGGATTAGTGGGGGGCGGGGGGGAGGGGGCGACTATGCGGATGTCGCATCCTTACGTCCGCACTCGACCTCCCGTCCACTTTCGCTGCTACAACGATAGTCGACGAAGTCACGTGAGATTTGGGTGAATGTTAGGGGGCCTCAACCAAGATGCATGCTTATATCTCCAGAGTAACTTGTGAGGATAAAATGCAAGTGACACATTCATCCAAATGACACAAGGAGATGGTGGGAGACGACGAACATATTGGTTATCCTCGTGATAATACACTAGCACGAGTCCGAGCACTCTTCCCTTCTGGCATCGTCACTTTCTACACTTAAACAAAGATGCCATCTACTAACCGAATCTGTCATTTCTACAGACATATCTCGAGTCAAGGCACACTCTGGTGATGTTATAACTGACGTGCACCGAGTTGACACGCCAAATGAGGAGGTACTCCCCTCCCCGGCACATATATCAAACTCTGAGGCTTCTAATTCAATGTGGTCCGCCTGACTCAATTGAAATGCTAATATTAAAATTCTTTCTGCGTGGCAATGGCCTCTTAAGACCTCAGACGAAAATAAGGATGTGAGAAAATTCTAAACTATGTAAGGTATTATTTTAAAGCGGAGTCATCAAGTCTAAGTACCTAATACAAGTTTGCGGTCTTCGGGGGGCAATCAAAATTCTTGATTTTTGCCACTCTTTGATATAAATTTTGCATTACTGCGAGAAATCTCTAAAACGTTGAAGTGATCCTTCCTCGCCATTAAAATTGTCGGCATTTTGCGTGTGACTCAAAGAGTCAACGTTCTAATTTAAATAGAGATTGCTGTGGCTAAATTTTCCATTGGCTTGTGCAAATTAGACCTTTTCAAATTAATTAATTAATGTAATGATAAAATCCTGGCGAAAAAAATCCCACCTCAGTAACAAAACAGGAAACGTCCAAAATTACTGAGAGTTTGCACGATCTATTGGAAACTCACCTAGTAACAGAAGTCGAACTTCGCGACGATTTATCTCCTGGTCTTCTAACAATTCCTGGTCAATTAAAAAACTGCGAAGGCTTGACTTTCGACATTGTATCTGCAAGGGACATTTGTCGTGTAGTCTTGGTAGATCCGTTGTTAGCCACAGTAGCAGTTTACTCAAACTGAACTTTCCAAGCCAAATTGTACAATTACCAAACAAAATTTTCGATGCATGAAGAATCGGCAATGTTAATCAAAGGACTGTGCTAACGGATCAATGACACATTACTTACCATTTTTGCTAAATTTTCACGGAAGCATCGTTGAAATATGAAGCGTTTTTTTATTACTTGTGGCGAATCCGTTTGCATTTTCCACATAAACGAAGGTGCCTACTTTTTAAAATACGGTTAAAACACAAGCTCCATTCGTTTGAGCATGTATTCTAGATGGCGGATTCTTTGTTGATGAGTAAAATCTCTGACTTCCTTACCGGCTTGGGGGAATATATTAACCTAAGTAGTCTTAACGCTTACGCGCTTTCATTCAGTAAATTTGCTTGGCCGGGGCATAAACTCATATCCTTTTGCTTACTTGGTGCATGAGGACCTACATGTCTGAAGATGGGCGGAAGAAGGTCTGTGGCGGCAGTCGACCCCAAGAAGTGTTATAACCTCACCCTGCGCAATGTTAGCAGGGCGCAAAATATCCCGTCAGATTTTGCTATAAATATTATTGGCCAATAGAGAGGCCAATCGGATGTGGCTACGTGAAGGTCATTAATTCCACTATTGAGGCACAATACGGCTGTTAGTGGCACGCGAAGTGCATTCACCCTCTCTCCCTGTCCAAGATCTAGAATTGAAAACAAAGAAGTAGGGTAAAAATGAAGGCAAAATGTACGTGAAATGCGATTGGCTCACTAGATTACCTTCTAATTATGAATGGATTGGTTGGTGTGACATGGACAAGCAAAAGACCAAATAGCATGAAAACAGGACAGGTAGTAAGTTTACAGATGATAAAGAAAATATGACATTACCAAATACTCTGTGTTATAAATCTATCTATGTTATACTTACTTGTGAATACTATGAATTACACAGTAGTATTCTCTAGCTGCCTTACCGTTATAAGTAGTATAGTTCAGACCTTAAATTCCGCTCTAAGACAAGGAAGTTTTAAGCGAAAGTGCATTTAAGCGCAATATACCAGCCAAGATTTATCATTAACGAACAAGGGGATTGGGAGGCTTTTAGTTTGGCTGCGGTGCCAAGCCACCAGGAAGAAAAAGACGCGGGCTGGGAGGTGGAGGAGGGAAAGGAGGACGGAAACGGGTGAAAGGGGAGGGGTGGGAGAAGGTGAGCGGCTTACATAAAAAGCCATGTACACGGGTGAAGTGCCACCTTCAGGCTTTGAAGTGAAGTTCGGCGGACTTATCTTGGAAACCTGCGCTCACGATCTTAAGGGGTCAGGCAGGTATGAGGGACAGGGGCCCAAACAGGGGTGAGGAATAGAGAAATGGATTTCGCTGTCATCGAGGAAAAGCGCTGGTTATAAAGGAGCGATAAGTATGGTTCCTCTGGAACGACACGGTCGGATTCCTTCATTTCAACAGTCGAGAGGGCCACTTTTTGTAAACAGCTTTGAAATTAACCTCATCGAAAACTGGAGCTCGTGGTGAGTGTCCCACCTTCTTCGAGTGTGGAGAGAGAGAGCAGTTAGCTTGACGTCAAGAGGGGAATTCCATTCCCTCGCCTTCGACACTCTCCTCCTTTTGTTAACTACCTTCAATCAAACTCATCTACCGCCGTGACTCAAATGACAACTCGAGCTATTCTCTTCATTCTTCCCTCCCTCCCTCCCCCTCTTATTCTTTCTCCCTCTCTCGCTCACTTCCATGCACGGAATGTTTCCACTCTTTGCTTCCCCACACAAATCATTTGCGACGTGTGATTAGGGTATAAGCCATTGTACAGGCCAACAAGACGGGTTGCATAATTGTCTGCCATCGTGTTACGTACCAGCGCCATTTCCTCCCCAGCGTACAGTGGATTCACAGGTCTGAGGCAGACTTTTTAAGTCATCCTGCCTTAGGCCTACTCTCTGCCTTCCGTTACGCACTTACACATTCACCTCGGATTTTTAATTTGCCAAGTTATAAAGAGAACTTTATCTGAGGGTGTTTTAAATCGTTGCCACCTAAGTTTAAACATCATTTTTAACTTGGTTGGTTTACACCGTACTTGTTGTTAGTGCTGGTTAGAGATGATGTTGAATTTTATCAACGTCAGTCATGTGTCAACTGGTCGTGACTACTTCAACTTTGTAAATACGATCGCGCAAATTGAAAGGCGGAAGAAAAAGTTGACGCAGGGACTTTCCAGAGCGGTTTTGTCGTCTCCCTTTTTTGCAAACATGTTCGGTGGAATGTGTCTTAGCCAAATCTGCCTTCATGTCTAGTGACTAAAGCTGGAATTGTCAGTATTTATTCGCCTCCCCATAATCGCGCATAAACATGTCTGGTGAGAAGACGTAAACGGCATTTTCTACTTCTCCCATGATTCATAAGACTCAACAAAAAACGGGATGCTGGCTTTATCTTAATGTGGAGAGGCCGCAAAAATGGCCGAAAGACTAGACAGCGGAGATAGGTTGAAAAGTGTGTTTGTTTGGGAACTATGAAACAGGCGTTGCACATAAGCAGAAAACAGAATTTGTAATTTTTTACATCCTTTGTTATATTTATTTGAAGTAATTTTTGTTAGCAGCTACGACTTTCTGCCACTGATTGGCAAGCCATATATGCGTTGTGCACACTTTTATCCTTAAAAAGAACTTATAATTATGGGAAAAGGTGATTGACGATAGGTGAACATGGAGAATATGATAAAATGGAGAAGTTTGAGACTTTATGCGGTCGTCGGGCGTTATCAACATGCAGTAATTTTGCGCCGTACCGTTTGAGCAGTGCCGGGTGTTTTTCTTCATACGCTCCTCCACATGCATGATATAAATTTCACGGAAATGCGATTCCGCCGCTGTTATGGTTTCGTCTGGTTGTATTATAGGAAGGAATAATGGATGATCACTCCGTGGTATTCCACCATATGCTGACCATAATGCTTCTTTAATGAGATCTCGGCTTAGGCCTTTGTTCTAGGCTGCGTTCCTACCTACTCATTTGCTTAATCTTTTGTCAGTAGCATACGAAATCCAAGTTTTATCTCAAGAGATGATTCAATGTAGAACCGACGGCAACTATGTATGTCGTAGGAAGCAGCTCAGGCAGTTGCGTCCTTTCCTACTGGAGTCCAATGTTTTTTCATTATTTACTGTATATCGTTATTTTAACACAGCCGTAGCCTCATGGATGGTTATTTTCTAGTTTAAAGTTAAGTTCACGATAGGTTGGGTGCTGGGTCCTTCATCTCTCCTCGTTATCAACAGGCGCTAATGGTCTTCCATTTGGTTTCGGCACAAAATAAGGTTAAAGTGGGGTACAAACGGCGAAAATTTTTGAGAAATAAGCATGAAGGATACTTTTGAGATTGTAAATAAAAATATCGTGCGAAGGCTAAAATGTCCTTCTCCCGGTTTACCCGAGCACGAGCTAAACGCGAGTACCTGTTTCATTGTTTCCAACGCCTTCTATGGCAGTCATGGGAGGTAAACTGGAAGGCTGATTATATCAAGACAAAGCAAAGTCTCAAACATCTCTCTCCCCCCGTCCCCCCATCATTTCTCTTTCCCTCACTCCGGGTGCCATATAAATGAGATTGTCGCTTGTAATGCATCCTCAAAAGATACCCTGGAGATATAAAAAGGCATCAGAGTTTGATATATGTGCCGGGGAGGGGAGTGCCTCCTCATTTGGCGTGTCAACTCGGTGCACGTCAGTTATAACATCACCAGAGTGTGCCTTGACTCGAGATATGTCTGTAGAAATGACAGATTCGGTTAGTAGATGGCATCTTTGTTTAAGTGTAGAAAGTGACGATGCAAGAAGGGAAGAGTGCTCGGACTCGTGCTAGTGTATTATCACGAGGATAACCAATATGTTCGTCGTCTCCCACCATCTCCTTGTGTCATTTGGATGAATGTGTCACTTGCATTTTATCCTCACAAGTTACTCTGGAGATATAAGCATGCATCTTGGTTGAGGCCTCCTAACATCCACCCATATTTCACGTGACTTCGTCGACTATCGTTGTAGCAGCGAAAGTGGACGGGAGGTCGAGTGCGGACGTAAGGATGCGACATCCGCATAGTCGCCCCCTCCCCCCCGCCCCCCACTAATCCTCTTTCGTCCGTTTGACGTCAGTGCTGAAGGAGGCGGTGGAGGAAGTGACGAAGCCTGCCTGTGTTGATTGGCTTCGCTCAGTGTTGTTGCCGAGGTGGCGAGGTGGTGTGCCTAATGTGGCTGTGGCCTGAGTAGCGGTAAGGGGAGTGGAGAGGAGCGAAGCGAAGCGAAGCGAAGCGGAGCGAAGAAAGGGCAGGGGTAAGGAAGGGAAAGGAAGGTAAGGGAAGAGAAGAGAAAGGAAGAGGAGAGGAGAGAAGGAGAGGAGAGGAGAAAGGAAGAGGAGAGGAGAGGAGAGGAGAAGGAAGGAAGGATGGAAGGAAGGAAGGAAGGAAGGAAGGAAGGAAGGGAGGGGAAAGGTTAGGGGAATCATGGCAAGGCAGGGGAGACCAGGCAGGACGCGGCAGGAGTAAGGGAGAAAAAGGATGGAGAAGAGAGTGGACAATGAGTGGATGAGTGCTTGGTAGAATGAGGTTCACACGCGAAAAAGACCAGCATTTGAATGGGGACCCTTAGGAAGATCATCCCGAATCGCGCCCTTTACTTGAGGTCATACTCGTGCATGGTGCCACTTTTGGGGCGGAAGAGTGGGAAGAGCAGCAGAAAGTTGAAAAATCCCTCGTCTCTACTATGGCTTGTCAGGTCACAGGGATATGCCATCATTAGTCTCGGTCTCCGCCTTGACTGAATTCCTCTGCTTGAATTTGTGTGTGTGTAGGCAACAGAGGCAGTGGGAGGAGTACAATGGTGAAACAACTACGTATTCACTATGGGGACAGCTTTCCTACACCTACACGCAAATTCCTCATTCCATTTATCACCGCCAACCTGGCCGACGCGGTGGTTAGTGTGGTCAGACTAATGCAAGCGTCGGCGATTGAGGTGTCTGATCCCTACGTCGAGGTGAGTCACTTTTGTTTGTCACCTTGCCAACAAATCGTCTTGTCAGTACTACAATGGCGCACCAGTTTGAGGTGAAAATTTCCAATAAAATGGGCTACCACGGCAGTGAATGAAAGTAAAAGATCTTTTAGACCAACAATTGGGCTTAATGGAGGAGGAAGGTGATTTAATGAAAGGCGTCAATTTCAATGCGAGTCGACTACGCCTCTGTCACTTCACCCTTTACCGTCCTTCTTTACTTTGAGAAATGGGAGTGTGGAATCTCCACGATTCGTGTTATCAACTGAGAGAGACTTGTGAGGAAATTTTGAAGAGATGTTCGTCTTTCGGTAACAATGCCACGGTTGAATAGATCCCTCGCAGGTAGGTCTTCTTCTTCTTCTTCTGTCACTTCTTCCTGACACATTCAAAGTAGTCTGGAAAGACACATTTGATTCTCATTTGCCGGCCATTATGTAGTGTTAAATGCAATGAAAAACTAGAACCTTTACCTGCCCCAAATATCAAAAACGGAGAGGTCGTGAATTTATGAGTTTTAAAAAAATTGAAGGTGTGCCTAAATAGTTAAAACGAAATCATTGCCTACCCACATTCGAACAGTCTGAACAATTATAAACATTGGGAACAAAAAAATTGGATTTGTTTATCAGGTCTACTGGAGGGTTATGCCCGCTGCTGTGATAAGAACTTTCGACACGTAGCGTATGTTTATTTGCCCATATTCACCTCTATTTTTATCGCTCAATTTTTACACACTGTCGAAGCAAATTAACCAAAACAAAGTTGATTCACATTAGTTTTAAGTGTGGACCGGTAGTGTAACCATGGCTACCGATAAAGTTCATTTAGGCCACTGTACTTTGCACGAATTTCAGCAAGGAAAAAATGCCACAGAAGTACGTAAAAAGTTGTTGATGGTGTTTGGTGAAGGCACAGTTTCTGATAAGATAGGCAGAAAAGACTCACGAAATTTGAAACGGGTGATTTAGACCCGTCTGAAAGGCCACCTTTTGAGCGACCACCTTTGATCGAAGACGATGTTGTTAAGGCCATGTTGGAGCAAGATCTTTTTCGGACGACATGATATCTCCTGTCAGAAGGGCTCAATTCTGCTCAGCAAACAACTTCGGACCATATTCGGAGAAGAGGGTCGGCATGGAAGTAGTCAAAGTGAGCGCCACATGAGTTAGCTCAGAAGAATTTGGCCGGTGGAGTTGTCATATGCACATCTCTGCTTGCTGGCAACAAGATCGAGCCCCTCTTGTACCGGATGATAACTGGGGATGGAGGGTGGATCGCCTACGAAAGAGTCTTAAGGAAAGAGACCTATTGTGAAACAGCAGAATTTGGAGAACATAGCCCTTCTACCTCCCACCTCTACAGCAAATTCTACTCGGAATAAGGGAATGTTGCGGCGTATATGGTGGGTCATTAGAGAACCAATACTTTATGGACTTACAAAATCGAGAGAAAAACTCAATGTGGAGAAGCATTGTGAGCGAGTGGATAATTTCAAGGCTGTAGTGCAAAAAAAGAGCCTGATGATGTTGAGGAGGAAGGACATCGTAGTGCATCATGGGAATGGCAGGCCACATATTTCTTTAGAACTAGGCTCGGAAATTCTGGCGCATTCACTCTACTCCCCAGACTCAGCACTCACCGACTATCCCTTGTTTTAGCTCTTACAAAATTTATTGAAGGGTAAAAGATTTAAAAATGAAGAAGACATCAAATGAGCAAGTCTCAATTTCCGCATCAAGAGAGGAAAAATAGAAAAAAAAGGTAGATACAAATTGCCCTCAACTTGGCAAGAAGTCTTTAATAACAATGGCAATAATATTGTTTAATAGTTTATTGATGGCATGAAAAAATTATATTTTGTTTTCTTTCAAAAGGGATGGTATTTCCGATGGACCTTACATTTTATAGGACGCATTTTACCGTTTTACTTCACCTTCTCCACTTCGTAGGGTACTTTTCACATGTACCGTAAGGGTGATCAGGTACAATCTTGGGGGGAGCCAAAAATGGCTCTCCGTTTCTTTCCTCATCTACTGGAGAGACGGACATTCCTGAGATACCTACTCATGCCACTCTGTCAAACGTTCTCTAGTCGCAATTAGGCTGCGCAATAGCTCCGCCATACTGTGTGACCTGACAAAGGTGATAGATGGCCGCACCCGAGCATGAGGTACTGAGAGTTGAAGTGAAACGCAGTGTCTAAATAGTTCTTCCATATTGGCCCATTAAAGACATGGTAGGCGGGTAAATAAGGAACCTCAAATCGGGCTGCTCTCGTCGGGCTGCTTTAAGGCTTTTGTAAATGCTCCAAGCAGTCTTACGTCCCAAATTTACGCTAACTTAAAGTAGCACTCTCGACTATTTGATAGTCATGCAAATTTGACGATGTCATTATATGGAGAGAGGACGTAAAGCAAATTTTTAACGGCCCTACAAGCAACTTATAATAAATAAGTAGAGTGTCCGCGTGTCTCTCATCTCGCGGGTTTATTTCCGCATTGACGACTCAGTTAGGGAATAATGAAATATAAACTAAGTCTCAAGTCACAGACTAAAACGTGACACAGAGGACCCATTTTTGACCTGACAAAGTTGGGCTTGTTGATCCTACTAAACCTTCAGCTTTTACTGCATTGAAAGAAACAAAGGCGCATAGTCACCCATGTACTTCTGGCGTCACATATATGCGACGTGATTTGTTAGTCAGTATGTTCAAAGTAATTATCTGCGCCATATCTATCACAGTAATGCTGGATTCACCAAAGTGGAGACAGTTGAATGAGGAGACTAACTCTTTAGAATGTGACTTCTCATTCGGAAATGGCTGACTTTAGAAGGGACATGCCTATTATTTAAAATTCTCACTTCACTTTAAAAAGTGGGCTTCTCGGAAATCCGTATTTTATTTTTGGTTCATTTTACAACAACTTTGCTCGCGTCCAAATTGTTACTGCCTTCTAACGATGCTTGAGCGTTCATCGACCCCCACGTCTGCGTGCGGAACCTTTTTGAGTCTCTTGATTAATCGCTGGAGCATGTGGTGTTCCTCCAAACTGACCAGCTGTGCCATCCATGTTTCCCATTGGCAACCGAGCTGAGAAGGGGCCAAAGCCACCCATTGCACCACCGCCAGCCAACATGCCATACCGATTAAGGAAGGGGTTCCAATTAATGAGATTTTGTTCTTCCGCCTCCTTTGCTGCTCTTTCCGCGGCCTCTCTAGCCAAAGCCTCTTCGCGCTCGCGTTTGCGTTTACGCGTGCGTGTCAAGAAGAGGATCATCGCCTTGTCCTTATTGTTCAGACAGAAGCCCAGCACGGTACCGAAGATGAGGAGCAGGACGAGCACTAAAAGGGGCCATATTGAGGAGCGTAGTGACGTATTTTGGTACGGGGAGGCGATTACGCTCCTCTTTGGTAACTTGAACCACGGGTTTCTGGTAGATGCATTGCGCGCAGGTGCACGCTTTCTCCGCCTCTTCCCTCAGCACCAGTGAGTCGTTAATGGGCATATCCTGTGAACGAGGAAAAAAAAGAGCAAAAAGCTAGTATTTCGTCGTACTTCGAAAATTGCATATGCTTGGGAGGAAAGGGCTACATCATGCGAAATTAAATCGTCAGTAGTGGACATTACATGATTAAGACAAGAATACAATTCACTTAATTTTGTGGTGAAGGATTTTATGCATTGAGATAAAATTCCACTAATAGCGATTGCAATACCAATCGACAATCAGAAAATGTTATGGTCCAATTCTATTGCATTCCATTCAGGCACATTATATGTTTGCTTTTTATTGTTACTGAACATAATTATACCACGAAAATAAGTTATACAGTCTTAAATATTTTTGTAGTTCTCTCTTAAAGGATTGCTATAAGATACTTCCTAATTTTTTACATTATTACATTCTACGACATCATTTGTTTATGTCTTTCACTGCGCTCAGCGTGATCCACAGCTCCGAGTTTGAGGGTTCATAATCTACTCCCCCCTCATTATTCACTTAGTTGATGAATTCAATTTTGCTCAATAAAAAAGCGATGAATAAATGTTAAAAAAAGTTGTTTTTTTTCTCGGAGCCCTTCCTTGCCCTGGGTATCGGTGTCTTTGGGTCACTCGACAATTAATCCTCTTCTCGCTGACTTATCGGCACGTTAGAGCTAATTTGAAATGTTCACCAGTTCAAAGAGACGATGATCGCTGAATAAAGTAACTGGATAGGATCAGTCACGTACTGAGGCAGCATAACGGCAATCTCGGTCACCAAACGTTCGTCCGACACCGGCCGGCGTGGGATTTGGGCATTCAGCCACCTCCTCATCACTTTTGTGTCCAGTTCCGCGGTATTGGGCGGTTGTTTTGGAGGCAGGACATTTCTTTTAAGGCCTCTGTGACGATAAACTGTCTGTGTCAAAACCTTGCCATCAAAACGCTGAAGATCGTGAGGATCGATCTCGTAATTCAACAGGGCAGACGAGTCGATGCAAACCTGTTCAGTGGCCTTAGAGAGCGAAGGAGGGCGAGACAGTACTGAGTCAGTACGCAATTCTACTTCTATCGGTGGGTTTGCAAAGCGATTTAAGGTCACCAACATTTCATTAGAAAGGAGGCATGGGAGTATTTTTACACATTAAATGAAATTACCAACCTCCATGATATCCCGGTGGTACCTGAAGAAGTACGGAGGTAGCCTCTTCATGGGGAAGCCGAGTTCGATGCCCTTCAATTTCTCTCTTTTTGGAATCCAATTAAGGAAATTTGGGTCAATGCAGTCCACGGGAATAACTTCGTTCTCCTTATTGACCGGCGTATAAATGAAGAGGTAGTATAGGTCGCGTTGACCAATCTGCACACAGTCCAAGTAGGTTATAATTTGATCAGGAAATGGCAAATCTGAGTAGGGAGCGCACGACATCATCACATTCGCCTCTTCATGCGTCTCCGGCGTTTTAGTGGCAGTAGCATTATCAAAAACAGTGAAGAGATCTTCCAAAGAGGCTATCTTCGGAGTGGTAGTGAGAGAATGTGTAGGATGGGGTCGTGGTCGTCGTCGAATCGTTGTACCCTTCTTGGAATCCTTCTTCTCTGATATCTGACGCATAATAAAACAACTAATCTGCGGACAGAAACGGCATATTGGCGTATTGCCAATGGGTCCATAGGGTAGGGCATACTTTCGATCACTGCTGTATTGATTTATAGCCTTCTGGGTGGATGCCGACTGTACCTCGGCTGCCCAATAGCCTCGTGGACAGATGTCTGTCCAAACTGGAGTCAAGATAAGAAGGGAGGCAAGGATGAATGAGAGCCAGACTCGAGATTTCATCTCGTAGAACGGCAGGTTGGCCATGTGAATTGGGTGCCATGTCACCAGCTGATTGAAAATATGCGTTGGGATTGGACGGGATGTGCACACCACGATCGTTAAATTCCCCTGCAACCTTCGGGATGGACCAATTAGCGGGCTCGTGTAGCACCCTGCCTATACTGGCCGTCAAAATTCCTAACTTATCATTTCATCCCCATTAATTAATTGTTTGGAGCTTCTATTCCGACTCACGATCTACTTTTGGATGACTGCGACTGCCAATCAAGTGAAGAACTGTAACATACAAATTCGGAGGACCTCAAGCGAAAACTTTGCTCGGATCTTAAATAAATTGTTCTGCTTTCCTCACTTCTTTGTTGACTACAACGTTATTTATGGGATATCCATTGACTCGTCCTACATTTTAGCATAGGTGAATGATAAGTTGCGAAGAATGATGAACAATTTTAGATTTGTGACCTTAGTTTAAATGTAAACTTAACCACCTGGATCCCTCACTATTGTGAAGACTGCATTATCCCTTTCTCCACATTCAGTTTGTCCGTTTAACCATCGGGAAGATTTTTTTCTGGACTCGAGGGGGGGGAGGGTGCAAGAATTCCCATAAGTTTTCTTCGGGTATTTTAACCCTTGGAACTAAATAACAGCAAAATTTGGGTATTCACATTTAATAAATTGAGGGGTCAAGGCACATTTTGATGGACCGAAGAGTTAAAGTCGCTTCAGACGCGATGATAGCGTTGATAAGAAGGCGGTTGACGGGCGGATAATTCTTCCACCGCTCCCCCCCTCCCCCGCCTTTCAATTTACCTCCCCAGTTCAAACTAGTTTTCAGTGAGCCAACACGCGTTTCGAACTGTTTCAACGAAAGACGCTGTTATTTTAAGGTAGCACTTGCATTTACAGCGAAGAAGAAGAATAATAAGAAAAAAAGCAGGGGTTTAGGCTTATACTAATTTATCTATACACACCAGATCAAACCTTCCTGTACACAGGAACTGCTGCTGCATCAGTTCAGTGAGTTAATAGGTATGAGGGGCCAGAAGTTGCTTGTGCGAAAGATCAGCTACACCATGGAGAAATTATCTTCTAAATTGGAGGAGAAGTTGGTGTCATCAAGCTTCTTTCTCTTTTTCTCTATCCTGTCGTAAATTGCCTCTGCAGTGGCTGGCAAGAACATCATGGATAATGCGCCACTGCCGGAACGGCACCGATCCCTAGAAGGAGTTAGAGGAGATCATGTTTGAAAGTCAGTTGGAGTCACACGTAGCAGTATGGGACGATAGTCGAAGGTAGCTGTCAATTTCATTGTCGACTTACAGCAACCACTCCATCGCGAAGAGCAGACCAGCTCCCTCGGTGGGCACCCCGATGGAGGATAAGATAGTCACCACGAGGACAATACTCGCACTTGGAATGTTCGGCGCAGCCAAAGACGAAGTAAAGGTGAGAAACCTAAAACACCAGACATTCGCGATGACACTTGCCTGTGGTCACCGGACGTGCTCTTCGGTTAGGTTTAGGATATGCATCTGGTTCCACACATATGTTCGTCTATATTTGCGGGTTTTTTTGGAAAGTGGAACTCTATCACATCGAGTAGTTTATCTCTGAAGGACTTACAGAATCGTGAATATCTGACCAACATTCAGTTGTATGCCGGCGTTTTGAGCCACGAAGATAACCGATGCGGCAATGAAGGCCGCGGGTCCATCACCTTTCACTGTCGCCGACAGCGGACCCAAGAGTCGAGATACGCTTTGACGAACACCATACTTGTCCAGGCCCGCGTACACCTCGGGCAGCGCAAGAGCTCTTGAGAAATGGAAAACAGGTGGGGGCAACCATTGTGTTTCAGAGAAAAACAGGGGGGTCAATTCACCAGCAACAATATAAACGCCTACGGGCTTGTAGTGGCGAAGGAGAGCATGAAAGCCTGCCCCGAGTATCGCAGAAGATGAAGCGGATTTTTGAAAGTTGAAGCAAAGAAGACGAGGACAATTAAGATGAAATGAATTGCCAGGGCTGTGAGGACAGTCGCCGCAAAAAGGCCCAATTGCACAAAATCGGATTCAATATTCTCTCGACCAACCAGCGAACTGGCCACCATGAAACACACGGCCGCAGGGGTTACTCTTAATGGAAGATAGCTGATGAGGACACATGAGGGAGTGGAGATGGGGAGGGTAGAGGGAGACTTACAGGAGGAAAATAGACATTATTTTTGTGACAATTACAGAAAGAGCTCGAAAGAAATCGACAAATGTCTTGGCCACCTCGCCAGAAGCCTTGGCAGCCGCGCCGAAAACGAGGGAACAGAAGAGGACTCCTGAAATAAAAAGCTGCACTGTAATTCGATTGTTGATAACTGGCTAAAAATGTGAAAATCCGCCTTAGCCAAATAGGTGTACGCCTATACTACTCAATTTTGAGTGTTCTAATTGAGTAGCTTGACGTTTTGTCAACTGCTAATCAAGATCGTAGGTTTATACTTTTTAATATGAGTGCTTTAATTCGATATTTTTCGATTTTTGATGTCTAATGAACTCACCAACCATATTTGTACCGGACTTGAAGGAAGTGCCCACAGTACTGTTTGTAGCTGCATCTATCTCAGTTTGGTACTGAAAAGTGGGGTAGAAAGTTAGCCGTAGAACCGGGTAATAAGCTAGCCTAAGGAGACAAGCAAGGCAACGCATGGGTTAATACTATCACCATTGTATTGCCACAAACTTTTTGTTTAGAAAGTGTGGTCAAAGAGATACTAGTTTTCTCTGTTACTTGCGCATGGGTCGCGAGTTACTTTACACCTTTTTCAACTGGGTTTGTTTTCAAATGCCACGACGATGTAGTCAACTACACTGCCTAGAAGCGACTTTACGAAGACTTTTGGATTCCTCAGTCAAATGCAGCTGTGACAGTAGGCCTTGATGTTGAAAAGTATCACGTTAGGTGTGAAAGTCATATACAAAATTGGGACATTTGGAATGACCCTTTTAGTTTTAGTAAATAGATACTCGAGACGTCAAGTTATTAGGAAAGTCAAAATAAACTATTCTCTCCCCATTCCACTCACTGAGAGTGCAAACTCGTCATACAAACATCTCTTCAGCCCCTAATTCTGCATTCTATACGAGTCTTATCTTGTCATTTAACCCGGTAAAGAAAATGACACGAATCACCGGAGAGGCGATTGACATGTGGGGCGATGAGTGGAGGGTATGACGACTAGCACACCACCGCACTCCACAATGAATTAAACTGACTGACGCAGATCTACACTATGCAGCATATTTAAACGAATGTCCGTTTTGCGTAATAACTAAACAAATCATTGTAAAGAGTTAAGGTAAAGAAAGGTACCCACAATTCCTTAAACCAGCATACTGGATGACTTGTGTTTTGAGGTTTCAGGCAAGCAGTATGTCGAGAATCCCCAACTTACGTGAAAGATTGTTATTCCGACTACATTGTCCGGGAAAAGGTTGCTGAAAAGGAAAGAGTCAGTGATGGAGAAAGTGTGGAGAGATGCGAATCCCACACAATGAGGTTAATTGTTCCTCCATCCTTTGTGCTTATCTAACACCTTATTAAATTATTTTACGGCAAAGTGAAGAACAGGGAGTTAGTAGGAAGGAGAGTGGATGGACATACTAAAACATGTCTTTTAACACGTCAGATGCGGTGAGTCCGGAGGCAAGAGGGATAGAAGCACCCACGTTTGCATTCCCGACGAGAATACGACTTCCTGAACAAAAGAAAGTAGCGCACTTAGATGCCCATAGCACTACCAAGGGGCTTCGAAGGCCATGAAAAGATTGAAATCAACATTATGAGGAGTTATCGCCCTCCGACTTGGAAAAAATTACCTGGTTTTATCAGCAATGAGCAGGTGGTACCGATAATTGCACAAATGAAGTTGAGAAGAAGAATATAACTCATTCCAATGATTCCAACTTTTCCGTCCCTCTTTAAGTCCAATGTCGCAATGGCTAAGAGACAGAAAAGGGAGTAGACTCAAAGTTTAACTTCAAATCAGTAAGCATCCACTCTACTCTTCATGAATGTTTGAAGGATGAATTTTGGGTAGACAAAATCTACAAGTTTGGTGCACAAACTCTCAAAATGACCGTCGAAATTCCTTCTATATGAAATATTAACTCTCCCGTTCACCTCTTTTCTTTTTCACACATTCTTTTATTACTTAATGGCAAGACAATTACGTTTAACAAGGAGGTCTTCATGGCGACTTGAAATGCCCCCAGATGGCCTTTTGACACCACGATGAATGAAGTCCCTCCACAATAATAACTCACCAACGAGAATATTGGAGGCGATTAGAGGTAAGATTGTAAGTTGTAACAGTCTGAGGTATATATCCGCTGGCATTGCTAAAAAACAGATGTATCAGTGTCATTAAATAGCATTTATGAGTATTAGGTTGGAAAATATGGGGATATATAGTAAAATTGCATATTTTTGAGAAGTCAATTGGTGACAAATGAGTGATGCTTTAGGTGGACGTCGTGCAGACGCAATGTGGTTTGTTTTTTCTTCTCATGCATTGCGTAAATTTCCTGGATGAAGGAATAATGGATGATCATGCCTTGGGTATTCCATCACATGTTTATTTGATGAGATTTCGGCCCAGAAGTGTGTCCTAGACTGCATTCTTATTTACTCATTTGGTAGATCAGTTTACATTATTATACAAAATTCGACTTTCATCATAAGTGACGATTTGGTGTACAAACAGGAAAGCAACAAAGACGTGCACTTGCTCTTGCGGTAGCTGAATCATCTTCACTTTCGTCAGTTTCTCCTTTATTTATTATACGTTGGTGTTTTAACACAGCCGTAGGGACGGCAAGGTCCTAGTTTCAAGTCCTCCCTTCCTCCTCATTATCAACATGAGCCTGTGGTCTCCCTCCAGCCTAATTAACGCTACTCAAATTATCAAATCTAGCACTTTTCGTCAGTTGATCCACTTCCTAGTGTTTTATTAATATTTCTCGCAACTTCAGTTGGTACAAGAGAAATAAATGTAATTTACGGTTTTTTCCAGCTGATTTCGGCGAAGAATAAAATAAAGATAGGTTGTAAATATGAAAAATTCTTACGATGGACATCTTCAACGTTTATAACTACAGATATTGAGCTTACGTCACAATGTATCTCCTCCAGCCGCAGCTGAACACAAACACCCGTTTCATAGTTTTCAACATAGTGGAAACCTTTTTGCACCGACTGTATTGCTTATTTTAAAGGTGCCCGTAGTGTTTTAGAGTTTGTAATATGTAGAGCGCACAAAGTAGATGTTGAATATTAGGTTTAAACTATAAACTACTAGGAATTTTTTTGTACTTTAGAAATGAGTAGCGTGCACACAAACAACAACAGTCGGAATTTGCATACATGTGTATCATTTCTCTCAATTTCACAACAACAAGTAAACAAGGTGCAAAACTTACAGATCCAAGTGATGGCTACGGGTCCAGGATTCGTAGCGCGGAGGGTGAAGGCCAAGCCGAAGCCTACACCGACGCCGACAATTGTGGCCAGTACAAACCAATTATCGAGGAAGAATTTAGCGCAGACCTTGCGCACCTTCCCTCCTTTCACCTCCTCCTGCCCCTCCTCCTCCGCCTCCCTCCGCAACTTCATTTCCGATGCCCCCGGCATGTCAGTAGACTCCGCCACGAGTGACGGCGGTGGTGATGAGCAGCTTCTGGCATCAGCGTGCATCGATGTGTGAGTGCGTGTGTTCTCCGCGTGGCTATGTTAATGGTTCCTGCAGTTGTGTTGTGCTCAGCCTCAATAACCTCCACACACTCCTATTGGTAGTGAATTTTGATAGAATCGTCTCGTCTCTACACGCCATTCAGATATTATTTGAAAGGCGGTTACTTTAACCACTCGCAGTGAATGTCAAATACTCACCGTGGTACCTAGAAGACGCTATAGTTTGACATCTGCTTCGACTGCGTCATAATATGATGAAATGGTCAGATCAAATGTGAACATACGTGGATAGTGACTTCACCAGTGATTACGCCAGCTCCCACGGGAGTCTAGGGCCTTTCGAGGACCCTACTTCACTTCCAGGCCTCCTTTGTGCCTCTTTTAGCTAGAGCTACAGAGAAACCGAGAGTGTGACCGTTTGCAGATGTAATAATTCGTTTTCGTGGCTATGGAATCGTTGCTGCCAAAGTCATAAAACTTCTCTTTTCGACCCATTACCCAACGCCTAGAAGTCAAGTAAACTAACAAGGCGTCACAATAACACACAATTTATTTGTTGGATAGAGTGTGACTATGCGGTAGATTGTCCAGTCCGCTTGTAGAAGAGCATGTAGGCGCACTCGAGACCCTTGAAGACATGCTTAAAACTCTCACAACTGACCTCGGACACGACATCGTCGTTGAAGTCGAACCACTTTCCGTATACAACTGGGTTCTCACCGCCACGCGTCACCCTCAACGCCCCACAGGGAACTTTAACATTTGCATAACTTCCATCGTCATCTAATCCACTCTGCGGAGAGACAGTTCCACGATCCTCCCTCCTGAAGCGTCGGTGGAGGAGAACTGAGTCGATTAATTCCAGGGTTGGAACAGGAGTAATCGACAGGTCGTTGTGAAGGGCTCGGATGGGTGTATGGGTAGGCGACTTGACTAGGTCAGAAGACGAGGAGTGGGATCGTTTGACCGTTTGACGGAAGAGTTTGGATCGCCAGACCTCAGCACACCCCGAGGAAGTGCGAGAAGAGCGTTGGGACTGGGATTTGGTGGAATTCTTCGAGTTTGACAGCATCGGTGTCAAATTGTCTTCATTATTCCCGCAAGTCGCAATGGGTTTCCCAATTGTAGACAGGCTATTCGTCTGATCCGATCTATCGGTGACTTCAATGTTAATAGTACTGCCGGAAGGCGATTTCGAGCGTAGCGTTGGGCTTTGTCTCAAGCGATTTGACAACTCGTCAGTGTACGTGGACGCAGAGGTCGATTGATTATCCTTTGTCAACTTGGTGTAGATGGTTGACCCATTTTGGTGGTTGTAGAGGCTGATAGAACGCTTGCTACATCGATGTGTCGCGATGAGACCAGCCTTCATGCTGTCAACAAACCTACTGTAGTTATTTGTCCTCTTCTTTATCATCGATGGTCCTTTCCACATCTGGCTGCCAACGTTTTCGCCTGTCAGCTCGCTAAATAGCCAAAAGTGCACTTATGGAAGGGCAGCATGTTAGAATCAGATGTCTCTTGAACAAGTCATTTGGAAACAAGCATTTTAGGGTAGTGAACACACAAGTAAAATATCATTTTACCTACTAGGATGCACCCGAATGGCTACTGAGTTTGGTAAAATGCGCGTTTTGCGTCTACTTCGGGCGCGATCAAGGCTGCTGCGCGAGATGAGGGAGGCGGGACAAGTCTCTACACCCGGTGGCACCCGGGGAACTTGACTACTCGGAGATCTTGTCAGCTTATTCAAAATTGTGCTCTGGAACATCCGAGGTGGCTTGCGTACTGGAAGAGGAGTAGAAGCCACAGTTAATTCGTGGTGAGTGGAGTCGGTGGACTGTTCCGCTTGCCTATGAAGAGCCCGAAGTGGACGTCTCTGAGAGTGTGCCCGCATTTGTATCATTGCAGAACTGCTGACTGGTTTTGATACATTCTGGTAGCATGTGAAGAGATGATTAGTGTTGGTCTGCACTGGCTCTGTCTCGAGAGGCTGGCCGTCTTTTAAGTCAGACAATTGGAACTGTAAGAGGGTAAAATGTTGATTATGAATATTTGCTATTGCTTCTTGCCGGTGGGGCATTTGAAGTAGGTATGACACGACGCATTGTGAAATAGGCAACCAGGAGTTTAAGATCGGAGTTAGTCCTGAGAATAAATTTTGTCGCCTGCACATGACATTGACCCCGCACAGGCGGACGAAGATTGGTTGACAACCCCACCTCATGTGGACGTGTCAGACGTATCACAGAGACCTGTCGCGCGCGGGAAAAATGTCAAAACTGGTCTAATTGTTACTCACCAACGTGGGAGGCGGAGGAGCAGCCAAGCTCTCTCCGGTGAATCCATAGGGGTCTTTGATATAAGCGTGATAGTGACCACCACACGCATCAGCACCGACGTGGATGACGATGGAGAAGAGGTCATACGTGACCGGCTGCAACGGGAAGTGAGACGATTAATTGTGTCACTTAGTCTAAATAACAAGGCAGGTATAACAGTCTCACCTCAGTCCTTTTCCCCGCCAAGTACTTGGTCATGTCAAGGAGGGTAGGGAAGCTACACATTTTGTCCAGCTTACACGCCTCCATAGTTTTAGGATTGAAGTAGAATCGAGAGAGGGATAAGGTGAGTACCGGTGGCAGTTCGGTAAACTTACTTATCTAAATGTCATTAATGGGGGATTCCGTCAATTACATAAGAACGTTGTCATAGCTTTAAAAGGTGATTAGGACAAACTCACCTTGGTGGCATTGACGCGACAGTTACAATTATCACAAAAGTACTGGTTCTCGCCCACCAGTGTCTCGATTTGTGTGTGATAGTCGAGGGCATCTTCCACGGAGTCACATTCACTGACGGAGAGATTAACGTCTTGAAATTCATCCTAGACCAAATTAGCCAAATCGTATTTGAATCACCCACCTACATTTCGTTCACTCACTTGACCACAGGTGAGGCACTCAATCTGTCAAAAGAGATAGTTAGGAAGCGGGATAAATTGTGGCTAAACTAACCGTTGTTCGTAAAACTCCTTTGTAGAGGTCACTGATTAAAGTCTCCTCTGAAGTATCCTTCAAGTTATATTCTAATTGCTCAAAAAGAAGACGATTAAGTTCTTGAATATCCCGATGTACTAAAACCTGGAGGGGTGGAAGGCATTAAGAGAGTACATTCCTACTTCATCGGAACTCCATCCAAAACTGTCCGTGAGGGCTTTGGCGGAAACGGGAATACCATCACCTTGTAGGAGATTGGAAAAGAGAACTAAGAGTTCTTGTAGAATCTACATAAATAACGTTATCTAATGACCTCTCCGTGTCAACTTACGCGTTTAAGTCGAGTAACCTCCGTGTTCTTCGCCATTCCAAAGAGTCGACCTAGTTTAATGCAGGCGTCATTGATGGCGCAGCACGAATCTCATGAATTCAAGCAAGGAAAGTCAAAACTCACTCGTCAAATCAGGAGTGTGTAGAAGTGTCTGTAACAGTGTATTTAAGTAGCATGTAGCACCCTGGTTAGCTATTCCACTTATTCGACTTCGTGGCGCCTCCTTCCACGACTCGATGGCATTAGCTATTTGCGCCAAGTGTATGTCGTCATGTCGAGAGTGAAGGGTGTTAATTTGAGCCATGGGTTTACCTAGCAAGAAGCATTCTCTCCTTTTTATTAAATTCACCAGCGTGACATTTCAAACGATCCTCAATCACATGGTGTTTATCGACCCCTCGGTTGACAATGGCTCCGAGGTCAAACTGGCAATTTGGCGTCGCGTGAATATGTCAAGGAGGCTGGTGATTGTCTTTCCGTCTTGCCGCAGACGTTATAATTGCCATAACATAGTCTAGTTCTTTGACCTTCCGACCTCATCGCCTTCTTTTTCCCACAAGCATTCTCCCGCAGTACCTTGGGCGGCACTCGCTCTCCTTTCTGCCCTATTCTAACTTTCAAGCCTACTGTCTGTCAATCTCTCTTCCATCACACTTTGATTGTGTTTCCGACTTCAACAATTAAGTTTCTTGCCTAACTGATGGATTAAAGAGACGGTTTGCTCTCCCATTCGACAGCCCTGTCGACCAAATCACCAAAGCAACCAGTTAAATGAATCTGTCGGGGTTATCGTGAACCTGGTCTTCGATGTAAAAGGAGGAGTCGTCCGAGTTTAAAAGGTACCCATATAAACGAAAATTCGGTCAGATGGCAAAGTACTTCCGCGCCCATTCAGGGAACATACAATCCCCGAAGAGCAAATCTGACGCGCTGTCAGGCAATTGAAAGCTTTTACACTAACGGCAATTGTCTATTTCCTCTCACATCATCCTCTGACAATAACCCCGTCTATTTCCCTACATGGGAAAATAACTTTGAGCAGCAGTTTCTCCTCCCTCCTTCCCAGTGGATACCCAGTCGAGTCAACATCAGTTGTCAAATATCCTGATCTTGCTCAACGACAAGTTTGATCTGTTGTCTCCTTCCGACACTTAGATACACGTCATTTAGGCAACACTGGAAAGGAAAACGGTTCTGATGAATTTATATCGTGTGGACACATTTGCTCTAATTCACTCCGCGGTTACTTGAAATTTTGCGTGACGGCCTACTTCGTCAATTCACCCCTCTCTGCACGAGGAATGACTGACCCAGATGTCAAAAGAGCCGAGTTTACCACTTTACGTCTTATCGTGAGTTGTCATTTCGCAGTTTGGGGGGTTTTGATTGGTCGGCTCTATGTCGGCAGAGCTCAAGAACACACATAAATGATGTGCTTCTGACTAGCCATCGTTTCATCACCAACTTGCAGTGTTACGATAAGGTTTAGTCCCCGGGTAGGGTGAATGTGTACGAGGCTTGCATTGCTGAAAGTAAACAGTACCGAAAGTAGGTAGGAAGGAATTTCGCGCAATTTTATTGACTACTGAAATAGGCTCCCCTCTAATAAAGACTGTTTATCATCTTATTCCGATCAGGAACACCTTATCTTTCTCCCTTCTCTTCCCTTCTTTCCGCATACGCTCCCATTTGTGTTGCAGTTAACATTGCATGTCAATCACAGCTGGAAAAGCGCTTTTTCCTTCCCTTCGAATGGCAATTGGCGTACACCCTCGGTGTTATCGTGCTGCCATTCTGCCCAAGCGTGCTTATCAGAGCGACAGAAATGTGGTGAACGCTTGTGTCATGAAGCGTGCTGAGGATGATGTGTAACTTTACATAGGGACGTTTTAATGATCACAATAGTCTCCTTGACTTTCAATAGCCGCTCTTCCAGGTCCACTTCGATGCATCCTTCGCACTGGGATGGGTCTCTTGTAGAAGACGTAGGCGAAGTAAAGTGAAATGGGGTAGGAGAATGGTCCCTTGATCATTCGTTTAGCGCCATATCTTTTTTGAACTATAAGATACACAAATACATTTTTTGCCTCTTAGAATACATTAATTGCTCTTCGACCTTCCATTTTGGCTGAGGAACCATTGAATTGCAAGTGGTTTTGGTGGTGAGAGCTTTATAGTCGAGAATGCCGTCACAGAAGCACGCGGCACATTGACTGTCAGGACCTAATGCCTTAACTTCAGATGACATGCTCAGCTGCACATTCTGAGGCAGACATATCTAAAGTCGCTTGCTTTTAGAGCATTAAGGTTGACTTGCCTGATCACCTTACAAGCCGTGACTCAGAAAGCTTTGGAGTCAAGGAGAGAGGAATTTCGACGGAGACACGCTTTAAGAATTAGTGGATTCCTGCTGATTGATCTTACCCTACTACAAACTGTATGTTGACTTCACTTCACACCGCATTGGAGCACCAAGGTGAGGCTATTCTGCTTCCCTGTCCTTTGCATATAGAGACGGTCTTATCGTCAAATTTACCGTGCACTCCGGAGTCATCACTTTTGCTGTGCTGAGTCCTTAATAAAGAGGCGAATTCGCCCGTCTCCCTGAATTTCACCGAGTAGCCGTCAGAAGTTTCTTGTTTCCGTTTTCGCGTCACCAGCTCTTTCAGTCTTCTTGCAGTCTGCTGATATGAATCGGTTCTAGAAGCCTATACACCTATACACCTTTCGAATATATGCGTAATTTATTTCCCAAAAATGTCTGTCGAACCGATTATGTGGTGGGGGTTATAATGTAGGGCACAGAATTCATGGATTTTAATGGCGGAGTGTTCTCAAGTGCGTCGTAAGTACTCAATTCCCATTCCGTTATTTATTCTGTCTAAAATAGGAGGGAGGGGAGGTTAACTTGGCTTTACCAGGCGATTCAAAGCAGAGCAAGTGATCATAGACCAACAAACCGATAGAATAAGGCAAAAAGGTGTTAGATGATGTGACAGGCGGATATTTCTTCTTTGTCTACATTGCGCAGGAACATTCATTGGCCAAACTCCAAATCGATGGGGATGGAATTTGTCGCCACGTGGCATCGCCCGAGTGGTGTTGTTCAAAGGAGATGCGAGGATGCCACCAAAGTCCCAAAGATTTCTCAATAAATTAGAAAAATTAACCCGTAAAGATGCAGTTAAATTTGATAAAGAGATGGCTCTCTACATGGAGCGAATTGTCGACTTCCAGAACTTTGTTGATCGTGTTGATGAATGGTATAACAAGAATGAAAAACGTTATTTGAAATTCATGGCTCTCTACGGGGAGGATGTAATTTCGGAGACAGAATTTAAGCTCGCCTTCCGGAATCTAAGAGCGCCATTCACGGCACTGGAGGAGCACATAATCTGTCGAATGGTCGATCCTCAGAAGACAGGCCAGCTGGAATACGCGAAGTTGTACGAGGGGATATGGAAGGCGTTGGCCAACAAATACGTCCAGGACGATGATCCCAACGTCCTCGACTTGGAACGACCGGATCAGTGGTTTTTGGCCACATTTAAGGTGCCAACTTACGAGCCTCTCGACATGCCGACGACATTTGAAGCTTTGGTGAGCCAGGACTACACGGGTTTCATGCTACGTGAATTAATTCGTACCAAAGTGCCTCAATTGGCAACAAAGGCCATTGTTGTTTTCACAGAGGCCAGTAAGTATACGGAGTCATTGATTAAATGTCAGCAGAAATTGTCAGAATTCAACTTCGCCGGGGGTCCAAAATGCGCACCAACGGAGATAAACTTATACTATGACTACTCGATGGGGAGAATAGACTGTCCACTGATAGGAGGTGTCTTTTACTACGGACCCGATCGACCACAAAATAGCTCCTCTCAAAGTTTCCAGACCTCTATCTTTGAGTGAAGATCATTTCACGCCATTGATGGTCTTTAGTAAGCGTTACTTCTATGACGTTTTGGGTTAAGGTCTGGGAAAATTACACTCATGCCGAAATAAAGCCTTTCGCAACAACCCAGTGAGGATAACATCTTACTACCCTTCAATAAAGGTAACTACTTACTTTCTCCCATCGGCTGTCATTTTTTTGTCTACACACTTACGTCATTGTCATTAAAAAGCCTTTCAAGTTAACCGCATTTTTAATAAAAAAAGCTCATTGAGTAGACCTAAAATCAGGTCGCTCTAGCCCATGGTACCTCTAAGACTCCAAAACTCTATACGAGGCGTCGCTCGGATTCTGCTGGACTTAGGAACGTTAAGAACGACCTATGATGTCGAATTTCCTTTGAGACTGGACTAACGCCGCTTTAATTGATAATTTCATATCGGTGGTCACACCGTTTATTATGGACACGTAGAAAGAGGAGGCAAGTGCCTACTCAAAGTCGCACCTCATGCGTATTGTACAGAATATGCGGTTGTGGAGGGGAATATTAGTTTAGTCCTTTAGACACAGATTGGACAAGGTAGAAGATATTACCACCTGTTAAAGTTAATTTCTACAGATAGATTCATGCGTTTAATTTCAAGCACTCCAGGCTGAGGCTACATGTTAGTTATTAACGTAGTAGCCTCAGCCGAGGCACAGGCAGTGACTAGCAGAGAGCCAGATGGAAAGTCGAGGATGATCGGGCGGGTGGGGAGCCGTGGTGCTCACGTGTCCTATCACAGTCATTTTAGCAGGCTTAACAGATCGGAGAAGCGGAAAAATAAAAAAAAATTGGTGTCAATATACGAACGCAACCTGGCAAAGCTCAGAATCCAAACCGGAAACATTGAACACATTGAAATTGAAAGGTGTTTTCAAAGGCCTATCATAAAAAAGACAAATGTATCACCTACCTAAAAACGATTGTAAGAAACATTACTGCGGGCCATGGACCATACTACTTATAGTATTTTCAAGTACCATATCATAAATGGGCGTCTCATAGCTTCAGTATTTTAGTTAATTGTGATGCCTATGCCATACATTATCGACTGTTTGATTGCAGTCGGACACCACACAAATTGTGAATGAGTGGGTGACTGTGAACGATGGGTTGACCGTAGCAGTAAACGCATGCACGGAAAACTGAAGAAAGTCTGTCGGCTTACCCACACCCTTGTAAGAGGTACAGCCACATCGGGAGTATTTTTTAACATCTGAATTTGCTCCAATTTGCTTATTGAAAGTAGACGGTGTTAACCATCTCAATACAGCCTTCATTGCAACACGTGTACAGTAACCGCATCAAAAATATTGTCAGGAGTTGAGGAGCATGAAAAAGTCCCAAAAAGTGGTTTTCGTGTGACCTCCCGTCTTCTCGATTCCGCTTTTATGTAGACGTTGTTACTCGACCCTGGAGTACCCATGTTACGTTGTCGTATAATATTATTTAGCCTAAAATACTTCTATAAAAACTGACACCCTAAATACTATCATCTGAAAAAGTTAATAATTCCCAAAAGTTCAACATAAACTTGTTAAGATTTTCAAGCATGATATGCAAAATTAGCCACATGGAGACACTGCTAAGCCATTTTCTAACCGAGAGAGGCCAGTAGACGTGGACTATAAGGCATCATTTTTACTAAAACATCAAGGAAGAGGGCCAGGGAGGGCTTAAAAATGTGGGGAGAATTACCCAAAACAATGATGGCGGCTTTGTACGGCATCTTCCAGTTTTAAAGTGTAGGGAAATCGCGATAATGTTATTCAAAATTGTTGCTAATGAATTAATAACTACAAAAATCTCAGTTTCAATTCTTGGCTTTCTTGACCCCATGGCTTCCGTATAGCCTCTGAGCGTTTTGATGTTTCTTATCTTGTTCCAGAGGACAACCGTACTTGTTACATGGTGGGCCAGTTTTTTTATGAAAGCACAAAGGCCTCGCAAATTCGTATTTTGACACCTCTTACTCGTGAAGAGATAGTACAACACAATGTTAAATGAAGGGATCATTAACTAGGGTGAGGCCAGCTGCATGACGGCTGAGTATTTATGAATGGCGAATGTTAAAGGCCAAATTTTGTAATTTGGTTAAATAAACTTGTCAGTTGATGCGCTATAATAAATCTAGTAAGCTAATGATTCCAGAAGAGTGGACGCAGAAGAAGCCATTATTATAATTGAGAGGTGTGGGTGAAGTAATTTCACATCGTGCATCATAATTAATTTCTTTGGGAGAATCATACAGTGGAAGTCAAAGTATTCAGCTCCGCGCATGTACCAACTCAAACTTCTCGGCCTATTGCTGTCCAAAAGTCAAATATTATTATGCTCCTATCACTGAACTATAGCTTTATTTATGTTACTTCACTACTGTCTAACATTGCGACCGATCACCATGCTATAATTTTCAAGAGGTAGGACTTTGAATGTAAGGATGTAATCGCTTTAAAAGCGTACTGTTCATAGGCTACTACACTTAAAAAATGAACACAACAACCTTATAACGACACTGGTTTATTAGACTTCGTTTATTTGGTGTTGTCATTCGGTGTTTTAACTCGATCTTCTAGTTGGTGGGCTTCTGGGATTTTGCTCGATCATTGGTCTGCGGGGATGTTTTTGACTAAGACAGAGTACGATAGGGGTGTAAACACTTTTTCTCCCGACGGAAGGCTTTTTCAAGTAGAATATGCTATCGAAGCGACAAAGGTAATTTTGTTTTACTTCATTATTGGCTAGTTGGGGTCCACTGGCATTGGTATCAAAACAAAAGATGGAGTGATACTGGCCGTTGAAAAAAGAATTAATTCTCCTCTCATCGTGACCAACAGCGTGGAGAAGATATTTAAAATTTCAGACACAATCGGTACGAAACCAAAACTATCCCGTGACCCGTGGTTCTCATGCTCGTTGTTATCATGTTTTTGGTATAAATTTCTGCCTAGTATTCCTTTAGTACAGGTGTTACTTAGCTTATATGTTTATTCTTTTGTAAAAAGTTCACGTCAAAAAAGTCTCGGTGGTGTCTTCGACGATAGAGTCATTTGGAAGCGATACCACTGGATGTTTATCATTGATCCGTCACACCCCGAGCTTCTACATTATTTTTATCAGCCTGCGCCGTCAGCGGTCTCGTGGCCGATGCGAGAACCCTCATCGATCGGGCCCGTGTAGAAGCGGCCCACCACTGGTTTGTGTATAACAGTGAAATGACAGTCGAAGACGTGACTCAGGCTGTGAGTAAACTAGCCCTAGCTTTCGGCGACGATGACGCTGATGCAGGTGCAATGAGCCGTCCCTTCGGTGTGGCTCTTATGTTTGCCGGGTATGACGAAAATGGACCACAACTGTAAGTTGACCACTGATTAGTATTTATTTTTTTCTTAAACATCTTCGCTCTTCTATAAATACAAAATTTTATGGAAGTATTACAAGTTTGGAACTAGTCTGTTACACAATGTAATTACTCCTTTATTGTCGGATAACCAAGCACCATGTCCAGGCGTTCTTATGTGCAGTTGTTGTACAGTTTCCACATGGACCCCCAGCGGAACATACATCCAGTACGAGGCAAAAGCAATTGGTTCCGGTTCCGAGGGTGCACAACAAGCCCTCCAGGAGGTCTTTAGCAAAAACATGAATCTCGAGGAGGCCAGTATCCAGGCTTTGACCATACTCAGGCAGGTAATGGAGGAGAAATTGGACGCAACCAATGTCGAGGTTGGTCACCCCGCGTTTTCATGATTATTTGGCCGCGCAAAGCATGCATTCCATGGTTGGTGTTCCCGTCACTACCCAATCTTAGCCATTTCAATCTAACCGCTTGGTCGGGCACGATATGCACTTGGCGATTTGTAGCGTCTCACACAAGTCCGTGATCTCTCTGCTGTAATAAACCAGCATCTTATTTCGACAGGTGACTGACCATTTGTTTCATCTTAGATGGCTTCAGTGACCAAGGACGGTATTACTATTTTCGACAAGGAACAATTGCAAAGGGTTATCAGCCAGTTAAAATCTATTGTATAAACTACTACCGGTTCTGGAATTTTGTTCAACTGAATCCATTGTCAATAAACCTTCTGGGCCTACTTTTTCTTCCAACTCAACAAGAGTTCCCACATGATATCGCATCTATTATGGGTGAAAATACAGTTTGCGTATGATACAAGTTGTGAAAGCCTCAAATAAGGTTCTTAGCGTGAAAATAACTTCTAAAATCTTTGTTCTCATAACCGGGGGAGGGGGGCATGGACTTGGACATGTCAGTGGGAGGGGGGTACTTTGTTGGTGGCAGTCGTGTTCACCCTTTCTTTTCGACCTTAAGTATGTACACTCGGAGATTCTGGAATGAAAGACGATTCACCTTCACTGATCGCGGCGGTTCTGTGCGTGGGGACGTGCGTTTAAGTATTGCAATTTATAAGTCATGCTGACTGTCAAAATTAGCGGGTGTATGATGGAGTGCTGCGGAAGCAGGCGGAGGGTGGGGGCCTGTTGGAGCAACATTTCCAGTCACGTGAGAGCTACTATTCTGTCGTGAAGGGGTGATTGCCACTGATCTTCTTGAAACAATATCCTTCAAATTGAAACTGACTAAACTTCGCATACTTTTATAGCGAGGGTTAGCTCCAGATAGCGATGCTCCAGTTGCGTTGTTCCTGCTGGGGGATCCAGGTGAAAGTAAGCCTTCAGACCACGTCGAATATTCGTTTCTCAACCTGTTTATGCACGAGATCCAAGCATTGCGGTCCTCGGGTGTGGGTGCACGGATGATCCACTGTTTCACAGTTTTTGGACAGGCGAAAAACTTTTGATGCTCCTCAACGTGTTTCCGGTGAATACGCACTCGGCAGTGGATGCACTCCAATGCTAGCGGTGGCGAACGGAGGTCCGAGCATGAGAGTCGACAGAGGTCGCAAGCAACATTCCATATACGGAATGTCATTGCTTGGAAGGAATGACCTCGCCAAAAGATAGTGCCGTTTGGAGCAGTATTAGCAACAATTCCTGACCCCGGGGTCCCACTTTTTTGACTTATTCGGTCGGCCTCGCCTATGCTAGGATCAGGAGCTGCCATATCCGCGAATATACAGATTAGACGAGCCAAGTCGTCATCGATAGCGTAAGTAAGGTCAAGCACAGTACCGGGGCGCACAGAGAATATCTAAATTTTAAATAAAAATAAAAAATGGTCTTTCATAAATTTTATCGAAAACGTTAAGTCCATTGACTGTACTTAAAGAAGGTAAGTAGCAAGCCCAATTACCTGTTGAATAGGAATTTCTTCGCATGGGGCAGAGTCGTACTGGTCACGCTGAATGTGGGAGGAAAAAAATGACACTGAAAAAGGGCAAATAACCAAAAATTTCGGTATCCATCTAATTCTCTTTTTGCCCTTGATTTTTTCGGGAAAGTCACAGATACTTTCGATGGGTGGGGGCAGAGGTTGTCGACTGACCCCAACGTTGGGAAGATTCTCAAGCGAATGACTAGTCTCTTCCACAGTATTTTGTGAAGGTGACTCAATCACTGTACTTGTAAGGGAGGAGCTAGAGGAGAGGCCTACATTCGCCCCCGACTTTGCGACATAACATTCGCACAAAGTTTTAATCTGAGCATCTGCCTTCTCCAATTCTTGCTCTAGCATTCGCTTCGTCTCTGTCAACTCTGCCATTGCTTTCGATTTCTCCTCGTTGTCTGTCTTAAGGCGAATTAATGTCGACTCCAAGTCCGCTATATCCCTTTGATGTCTATGCTCCAATCTGCGCAACTGCTTCTCCAAGGTAGTCACCCTGGTTGCTTCGGTGCTCTTCTTCTTACTGCCTTCCGACGCGACTTCGAATAACTTGGCAACGGTTTGATCAATCTTGACCTTTTGGATCCTATTCTCGTTGCGAAGACGGTCTAATTCGTCTTGGAGTTTGGATACAAATGACTCCAAAGATATGCAACGTTGCTTTAGTTCTTCTCGCTCTTGAGTGACCGCGGTAATCTGGGTCCCTTGTTCGCTGACACATTCCTTCAATCGCATTAGCTTTTTCCCGCTCTCTGTCCTTTCGAGGTCGTACGCCTCTCGTAGCTTGTTTAACTCCAAACTGTTAATAGCAAGACCTGCCTGGAGACCAAAATTGTGTTCCTTCAAGTCTTTACACGTAGACTGAGCAGAAGTGAGGCTTGAGCGAAGTGACTCCACCTCTGCCCTACTTTCGCTAAATTTGGACTTGTAGAGTTCGCAAAAAGTTCTTAATGTTCGCAGCTGATCAGACAAATCGTCCATCTCTTCTGCGTGCAAGCGACGTGTATTAACCAGCTCGGCTTCAGCTCGGCACGCCTGTTGACGTGCCTCCTCCAGAGCCACCTCCAAGGAAAGATTTTCCTTGACCGAACTACGCTGCTTCGTCTCATTCACAAGTGTCGCGTTTTGAGCAGGTGGCGAGGGGTTCATTTTTGCAGAAACTAATTCTGCCTTCGCCGTACCCAAAGCCTTTCGTGTTGTCTCCAATTCCTCCGCAGTGGTCATTAATTCTGTCTGAAGACGATTCACCCGTTCACTGAAGGTGTCACGCTCAGACTGGAGGGCACTAACCTGCAGCCTTGACTCCTCACACATTCGTTCAATTTCGGCCCTCGAGGACTCTAACTCTGTCTTCATGTCATCTAAACGCCTTTGTGCCTCATTCATGGCAATCTTGTCCATTGCCGCTTGCTTCTCAGCTGCACTGAGTTGGGAACGCACATCTGCTAGCGCGGCCTCCACTTCAGCAGTATTTGAATCCCCGTTAGTTATTAACGGAGTCTTAACTGAAGCCTCGAGTTTTCGCCTCTCCTCACGGTTGAATGTGAACCCAGCGAACGCCAAATTGTCGCCAGTAAAATAGGCCGGTGGCCCGACCGGTTTCTTTGCAGCAAAGGCACCACCAGAGCGAGGTAAATTAGCGGGTGATCCGCTGGAGGAATTCGATACATCCGCACCCAGAACCTCCGATTCATCGAAATTAATGTTTGATGTGTCTACGTCGGAGGTGACAATGGGTCTTATTGGGGGTGTGTCTGAACGTAGATTTGGCCAATCCACACCCTCAAAAAAAGGATGTTTTTTCACCTCACTGGCACCTTCCTTTGCACCAAGTCGATCGTTTGCTCCCCGAAGGAAGTCACGGATGAGGGCCTCAAAATTCACCGTAATTTCGGTGTCAGTAGGGATTTTGAGGGACTTCTCATACCCAAGAATACGTGAGTAAGTCTCTACCAGGGACTGACCATAAAATGCTGTCTCACCGAAAAGCATTTCAAAAGCAATCACACCAAGAGCCCACCAATCACAAGCCGGTCCAATATAGTCCGCCTTCGATTGACAGTTTAGCATTTCTGGACTGATATAGTCGGGGGTACCAATGGGTGAGGAACAGAAGTAACGGCCTTGCGAATCAAGCCGAACACATGACCCGAAGTCGGCGAGTTTGAGATGACCTTGAGCATCCAACAACATGTTGTCCGGTTTAAGATCCCGATGAATGTACCCGAGTTTGTGAAGCGCCTCCAAGGCTAGCACCGTTTCCGCGAGATAGAAGCGAGCTTGGTCTTCCGTAAAGGTATCGTAATATTCCAACCAATAATAAAGATCACCTCCGGGCATATATTCCATGCACAAGTAGATATTTTCCTTATCCTACATGAACATACAAATTCCCCGCTATTTACACCGTGGTAATCTCAGGGGAAAAAATTCATGCGTCCTTAAAACATACATTTCAATTCATCGGCACACAATAATTTTAGAGCTTTAGTTATAAGACACTGGGATTACTCACGGTTTCTCATGTGTTACTTTTGCAGACGGATGCCAACGTGCTTTTAGTTACCAGAGGGTCGATTGAAAGTAAACCGTATTTATCGCGCAAGTCTTCTAACATGATGATACAGTAGAAATGGGAATGGCATGTATAATTCGTTGACACAAAAAAAACAAGTGCACCGTATAGAACAAACCGTTTGTCAAATGCACGAAAAGACGGTGAGTGACTCGCATCTGCTAAGGATGCCAATCATTCACCGTGGCCAACACTCATGTTATTGAGATAACAATTAAGTGGGAATGAAAAGATGGGACTTGGGCGACCGCACAATATACACATTTACCCAGCCAGCTCACCCTTAACCCACAAATGACATTGAAATGTGGTAAGATAAATGATTAACAATCACTATACCGCATCAAATCTACCGGTGGGAGGATTTTTTTCCACTAGACCACTTGGCTTTCCACACCAAAACAAAGAGGTCAATTAATACAGTCGGTTGCCTATTGTAATTACAGCGGAGAAGAGGTAAGTTTGTGTCAAAAGTAAATACCAGAGCATAGCGAGATTGAAGACAAGGAAACAGGACTAGTTATTGTATTTCGCCTGAACAATCTTATCCCAACCAACCATATGAGTGTATTCTGGAGGCTCGAGACACACGCACAGAGAGGTTACCTGTAGATTAAGAATGCTATCAGTGAATTTGACGTATGAGAAAATGAAAAGAACTATGGGTAGTTTTTCAGTTTTCAACAGTTTTTAGGTGAACGACAGGCATAATTATTTACCTTGTCAATAACCCAAATCAGTGCTCAACGCTACTACTACTACTATGAACCACAAGATGCAGGCCACCTGATTAACTAAATAATGAAATGTGGGTAGGCAATATGCACCTTGGTAGGCATTAAGGAGACTACTATTAGGGCAAGAAGGAAGTATAAAGGGTAACATTGAGAAGCCTGAAAGGCGTGCTTGAAAGGCACGTGGTCGCAGAAGTATGACAGTGTGGAATGTGCTTTTACCACAGGCAATCGGTTACGCATTTCATATGAGGTGGAGTGACCACTATGACACTATTTCGTGTGTTCTTTGCATTCGGATTAGTCTAAATAACAAGGCAAACCAAGCAATATGATTGCATTATTTAAGTGAACTCAGAGGCAAGGGGGGAAGAAAAGAGAATTACTTAGACAACAGTTGTTGGTTAATTTCATAATTCCGTTCAGATAAGTATGAATGTCAAGAAAGATGCAAACAGACAGAAGCAGACAGTTGCGTCATAACGACGCTAAACGTCTTTAGTTGTTTAGAGAAACTAATCAGACTGTTCTCCATCATCCAGGTCGTTTAAACTATGCGCACACGAAGGATGTAGAGAAGATTTAGAGGAGACCGAGTCTACTGCCATTCAACACGCTTAAGTATTCGACGCATTACATGCAACTGTCAGGAGGGTGAATAATTCACCGCAGACAGGGCATTTAGTTTTGGTATGAAAAACATCCCAATTTGTAGGTATTCAATAATTATAGCCTAAGAGTGCTTCTAAAGAGTTAACGTCATTTCGTCCAGGCGCAGAGATACCAATTATCTAACTTATTACTTAATTTAACTAGCGGAGGTTGAACGACTAGAATAAGAAAGAGTGCCATTGCGGAGAGACGACTACGACAGTTCCATCACGAGAAAGTCAACCAACCCGTCTCACAACGGGGACTTGGCTGACCTTTAATTTCAGGTATGAACCTCCATAACGAAAATGAAGGTAGGTGCATTTTTCCTCATACTTGCGCAGGATATGCTAATACAAGAAGGGAAAAAGGTAGGAGTGAATAGTGTAGGCTTGTTTGCATTGCTGATTAAGGCGGGTAGAAGAACAAAAGATAAACCCTTTCTCTCTCAAATGTTACAGTCATTTGTCAAATTCTGTGCGCAGATTGTAAATGGCCCACCAACGGTAGTTCCAAACTTCGAGAAGGAGTTAGATGCATATTCAGGAGTAGAAAGTGCCGTAGTGTTTTGAATGAGACAAGTTAGTTTTCGAAAGAAAAAAAGCAGTGAAACAGAGAGAATGAGGTTGTGTGATCTGTACTACCACCGCACCTACATGCCCAGGTAACCTCACCCCTTAGTATAGCTGTCGTTTAAGCGATGGTGAGATCACACAAAAGCGTTGCCAAAAGTAGGCCAGTCGTAGAAACGCTGTTAGAATAAATTCTCTTAAATCTCCTGTTACACCAACGGGATCTCACGCAAGGGTGACTAATCAGAGAGGCATCTACCACTTATACCATTCAATGTAGGGCAGAGGTAAGTAATAATGTCCAGGGCAGAGGTAAGTAATAATGTCCACATAATAAAGTACGTGATCGTAGTTGACGATAACAAGCGGAGATTTAATTAATGTCCACTTTTTGATGATGATAACGCGTTTCCCGCCTCACACATAAAGGAAAATGAATAAAGTTTAAAACGAAAAGGGATAACGCCGTCTGCAGATATCTCAACGTACATAGTATTCCCCAGGAAAGTTGAAATAGGGGAGAAATTCCTTTGTATAAAGGAACGGATAGGATATGGTAAACCCCGTCAACAAACGGCACGAAGTTAAACAAGTAAACTACGAAAATCTCTTCAAGCGAATGTAAAATGATTCAGGCGAAGGTGATGGTAACAGGATCAGCTGCTATTTTACGTACCTATTTCCTTTATGCCCTCATAACCAATCATATTTGAAATTGCTGATCCACCCTTCATAGCACTTTAAACTCCCCTTGCGGCACTTTCTATCTTACAGAAGAAACTTTGAAAAATCAGATCAAGGGACAAGAAAATGGAGAAATATTCAGTGGTAGAAACGTTGAATTCGCCTTTCTCCCGCCTGTTATATTTTTGAATTCAGCGGAATTGTGCTAACAACAGGGTTCACTCGACCGAATAAAGCGCACGCCATTTTGTCTTTTGTTGAATAAAAAACCACAAATACGGTGGGAAGAAAAAAAGTTGAGTTAAAACTTCATTTTAAGCAACTATCAAGGAGGAGAAGACGAAGTCGATCTCACATCCACGAGTTAAGGGGAGGCTCAGAAACAATAGTGTTTTTTACGACTCCTATAAAATTTATGTGTATACACGCCATCGAAATCATTTAGCTCCCACCAAAGTGGATGAACTGCGTGGAAAGAAAAAAATAGATCTGGCAGAGAGGAGAAGGAGTTTTCGCATTGTTCCTGATGGACTAACAACAGATGTGTAGACTGACCAGAGATGGTGATAATCGCCCACACACGAACAGTAAGAGCAGAAAAGAGACGTGCACAATCTTGTGAGGAAAAAAACGAGGAGGTAATGGGAAAAATCGTTCCTACCCGCATTGTTAGTCGGTTTGCATAAAAGGGGACCTAAGAACAACAGTAACACCACCACTGACATCAAAACGTCGCGCAATTTCACTACGGAGAGTAAGATAACCTTAATGGTAGGCAGGATAGGGGACAAAGTCTTAAGGTACCGTGAGAAATCTTAACTCCATAAATATACATCCCTTTAAGATAGGGAAGGGGGTACGATCGTAAAGCATAAGACGAGTTAAGTGATAGTTTTTGAACTTAGGTGCATGATGAAGAGGTGAGGCGAGTTGACTAACTGCATCTTTGCCTACTTAACAGGCCTAACATAGAACTAAGCAGGGCATTCACGGGGTATACAAGGAAACACTCACGAAGGAAGGAGGGAAGTGTAGTAAAAAGTATGTATCACCTGGATCCCGTCACTCACCTTTTCCTTTCTCTAAATTAATTCGAAAATCGTCCCGATGATGGTGAGTGAACGCCTAAGTGACAAAAAGGCGTGTACTTGTTGGTGTGACGGTTCAGAGACTACACAACTCGTAAACACGCCAGTGCACAACTGCGGAGAACAACGGTGCTGCTATAGCCTTGCTGGAACACGTGCTACGTCTGCGTAGGTGAGTTGATACAAGGAGCACAAGTTTAAAGTGTAGGGTTGTGGAGAATGGAAGAACATACAAGTTAAGAGTAGGCAACCTAATAATGCAAAAAGTAACATCCAATAACGGCACCAATTAATTTATCTGACAAAAGAGAAAAATGAGATAAGCGGTCTCTCAACGTATTGTCAGGTCTGACAGACGCAATCATTTAGATGATACAATCCAAAACAATTGATACCAACTCTAGCAGCCCAGAAAAGGCCGGGGTTACGAAATATGACAAAAATTTACTTTAGTTTAACTTATTTCGCCTAAAAAATACTTACATGAATACATCTAGTCTTAACTGCTCTGGTAATAGAAACAATCGGAGGATTAAGATGTCTGGAAGAAGACGGCAATGAATAAATTATTCGATAAAAAAGAGAAGGCGGATTAACACCCACCAAAATAATTTAACACAGAACTCATTGTGTGAATGAGAGTAATTGAAAAACGAAAATGCTTTGAGAGCCGGAAAGACGCAGACGACAAAACGGAAATACCAAGATAGCCATTCAAGATTATAATAGAGATCTTACGTTCTTCAAAGTTACGTGTTACCACGTAACGCTCCGATCTGTACTGGAATAAAATAGCTAAGTTGGCGAGAAGTCATCAAGCTGGCCGAATGACAGTCTTCGAGGTGATGAAAGAGGAGAGGCAAAAAATGATCTAATATAAAATGAAAGTTACGTAAAAACTGCTCTCAATACTACGCCTCCGAAAATAAAGTTTGCGCCAAAGGGGGATCGGCCAGCAAATCGAAGCATTTTACGTCTTTCGTTCTCTTCGAATTCACACCACTTGTACAAGTAGGGAAATAATAACAGCCACCAGTGGCATGTGGCGCTGGCAAAAAATATTATTTTAAGAAAAATAATGAGTATATGAATTTGATTGTTCGATATTAACAAAGTGCCTGAATTCTGTTTCCCAAATTGCATGTCGACGCAATTCCAAATATGGTAGGAGACTAGGGCTGAGTCATAACTAAGCTTGCGTTTGTAAATTATAAACCCCATCTTTCGCTTTTGAAGAGTAAAACGACGAAGTCTACGGCCTACGGAAAATCGCAGTCCTCTTCTCCTACACTTCGACTTCGCAACGGCTTAACACTAACAATATGCACGAGAAGTGTAAGACTGGAACTGCACAAGGTTTTTTAAAGGAGTGAGAATGATTTCAAGGTCAATGTTGTCAAGGTAATGAAACACAACCAGCTCTTAACGATAGTTTCCTACAGATGATGTTGATCAGAATGTGAAACCAAATAAAATCTAGAATATAACGTAAGGCCTCTTCCTTATGACTAACAGCAAAGACGCATTAATGTCCCCAACCGGAGGTTAACAAACCCTTTTCTCCAGCTTAACCAGATCCTTTCTTTCATGTCAGTAATTTGATCCAATTCAACCTAGATTATTCTCAAGTTTTTCATTTTAGTAGCTATATGCATATACACCACACAAGCACGATGATATCCTTACTCATGCCTCAACACATATATACGTAGTGAGAGAGATAAATAGATAACTCAAGAGTCGATATTATCCAGAACTTGAAGGTAAAATAGCTTTGTTTATAGCCACAGCGAACTTAATACCTACCATCCATCTCCGTTTTCGTGGTAAATAATAAATTGCACTAATCATAAAATTAGTGATAAAATCTAAGTTTAGCGCTTAAGGTTATGAGTTAGGTATTAGTTAGTGACACTCAAACTAACTGAAATGTGAAAATGGAAATCAAATGATTTTTTCGCTTCCTTTTCAAATTTTCAAATAAAAGTAGTCGCATATCAGGGGCGAGAAATGAGGATAAAAAAGGGAATAAACTGGTTAACTTCTGTATTGAATCGCTTTTTTTGGAAGGGTTATAAAAGGGAGATAATCTAGAGGGCAGAAGGCGTGTACGAGGAAAGAACATCAAAAAGAAATGAAATATCAAGTAACGGCGGCCACTCTCACTCCTAACCGAAAAAAAAAAAGTATTGCATGAGAGCAATTGCTCCGATTTCAACTGAATTTGCATACACATGCACAAAAGGTGGAGAGAGCTAAAGGCAAAACCCTAAAAATTTTCACATGAAAAAGACACGAATGCCAGTCTGCACAGTAAGGTAAACAAGAGAATTTGTGATTACCACATGGGTACAATCTAGATTAAAATCGTGTCTTCACCGACATCTTTCCGTCCTTCTGAAATCAGATTGTATGAAAGAGGTTTTCCCCAAACCACGGGTCCACCTTAGTACTAACACACGAAGAGCAGAAGACCAAATTGTAGAATATGGATAAGCGCGAAGGAAGTGTATAATCTAATCCGAATTTTACCAGTTAGTAAGTAAAGCGCGAGGTGACAAAAAACTTACATTAACCACCGAGCTAAAACGTCTTCTTTTTAGGTAAAAAGTAGTGGCATCGTTTGGGTTAGAAGGGTTTTAATTGAAGCGTCCATATCTAGATGTATGTGTGAATATGCTAATGGTTTGTGTATATATGCAGATGGGCCAAGCAGTCACATTAATATCCGTCATCCTACAGCACTATCAACAAATCCACCTGGCGAAGTTGAAATAACATGGTTGAGAGAAAAAAAGATTAAAAAAGCATACCGCAGTATTCATAAATGAAATGAAAGTGGACGCCGTAAAAATCGCTCGCAAAATAATGGAGGAATAAGTTTGCTAGTATCGCATATGGGCGGTATCTCGATCACAAGAGAATCTTCCCACAGTAAGGGATGACTGATTAAGGTCAACGCATAGAAAGAACATTAAATAGGGCGAGAAGTTATCCCATTGATTTTAAGGCAACCATGTAGTGCCAGTAAAAAAACGTAAAAATAGGTTTCCTAGAACCTACATTGCTAACCGATGGCAATAAATTGATTATGTAAATGCTTCATGATGGTCCAGATTTAAAAAAGCAGATGACCAAAAATCGTTTGGGCCACCATACATATAGACGTATAGAAGGGGCTTGTACGAGACTATGTTCTTTAACACAGTCGACAATTTTCCGCATTTACCCATTTGTACGACACAAAAGATGTTTACTTATGCCAGAAAAGGGAATGAACCTTGAAAAATTAACGTTTACAATTTAGTCTGCCTGCAACTTTACTGGGAATGTTTTAAAAAAGACTGAGATTGAGCAATGCACATATAAGAAGATGCAATCCGTTGACATAAATTCCTGGGTCACTAAATTAAAACCAAGTTATCATTGTGAACATAAAGAGAATTCAGGACACGAAGAAATCAAGATCGATGTCCATAAAAAACAGCGCATGATTGGAAGTGAGCAGGCATCAACGATGGCTGCTGCAGTACTGGCGGTAGATATTTGTATTTTGAAAGAGAATTACTTCAAATCCAATACAATTAGACACTGATGATTGCGGAGAGTAATTAAATAATCAAATCTGGCGTGTACAGGGTCGCAGGTGTAGAACAAGCGCATATTGAGATGCGCAATGGTAAGGTTAACACAGATACTTAAACCCACTGAATGGTACACAATCCATACTTTGCGAAGAAAAGACAAAGAATAATTAGGATATAAATTATCGTTAACTCTCGTCAAACAAGTTAGTTTATGCCTCATCCATTAAAGCCACTCTCCAACAATAAGAGAAAACGGTAGATAATCAACTTACCACAAAGGCCTGATGACACGTGACAAGCCATTCACTGGACGCTGTCACCATGATGTCACGTTCTTCCCAATAACCAGATTGGGAGTGATCGAGAAGGTGCTGCTTGCTCATCATTTTCATGGCATAGACTCGACGAGTATCCTTATGCCTAACCAGTTGGACACGGCCGAAGCCGCCCTGTCCAATAACCTTGACTACCTCGAAGTCTGTAAATTTTGTCCGCTGGGAGTAGATAACACTAGCCAAATCCGAAAATCTGAAGAAAATTTAATGTCATTTCGACCACGAAAAAATCAAATCGAGAAGCGATAGGATTTGGTCAGCGAACAAGAAATGTGGTGACCCTACAAACCCTTAGGGTAGATAGAGACTCTATTATGGGATAAGTCAACTTTGGAGAAGAAAAGGTTGGGCGCGGACACAAAGGCGATGGAGGACGGATAAATAATAAAGCTCCTCATATAACAGACACTATTTTTTTAAGTGCAAAAACAATGTACACACGCATATGCATTAGTTGTAAATTCAAAAACAAAATTGGAGATGATAAATTGGAGATGATAACGACTATGTGAATAAACATAGTGACGGAACAAGCTAAGTATTAGCTAATGAAAAAGATTAAGAGGGAAACGCGAAATTCGTGGGCTCAACCAACAGTGATGACGATTCTGAGACGCAGACCTTTGAACAAAGGACTGTATTGCTCTAGAGTTTTTGGCTGATTGAAAGTTGCAATCCCATACAAGGGCGGCGATGACATCTAAAAGATTTTCTACATTGTTATTGGAATTAGGATCAGATAAGATTGTCTTTAACGAAGTTGAGTAGGATTCATCCTGAGGCATTGCCTTCACGGGAATACAGCAACTGAGGACAAGGTCAAGTTACGAAATTTCAGAAAACCGCACGTGTCTCATTGGCGTAATGAAGACCAATGGACTCATGGGATGCAAATTTCCAATCATATCATTTCACTAAAAATTAAATGAAAAATTAATCTTAACTATACGTGGGAAAGTCACACTTCTAAAATTAAAGATAGTTGCGCGGTTGATTTTATAGAGTCGAGACTAAAAATTAACATCAAAAATGTCACAGTCTGCAAATTACAATGATTTTTGCCTTGGTATTTTAATTCTATCTTCATAAATATTTTATAACATTGTTTTTTATGATAATTACTAGAATTTGATATGTTCTTTGTATCAATTGCAACAATAGGATAAATTGCCCCTCAGTTTCAATTCCAGCCTAATTGTGCGTCCTAGGCTGTCGTCGCCCTTGTCTGTGATAAAAATAATGGTGAGTCATCTCAACTAGATTCACAAATTCTCCACGTCTTTCTAATCTCCTTAACAATATTCGTTCTCTGGCGTTGACTTTAGAGTAACCCACAGAATAAAGTGATTTACATTACCGAAAAGGAACTCGATAGTCTTCCTGATGGCACATCTGTGTATGTACTGTCAAACTCACATGAGCCTGTAAGTACTCAGGCTCCTTTGTTACCGACGCCACCAAGCACGTCCATCCTCAACACCTGTGGTCCTTGCTTGCCTTGGATGCCCTCGTCTTCTCTTCCCCCTGTATATGAATTTCCTTCGCATAGCTCCATTATCCCATCACCACCTGCGTCTTTCGTGAAATCTCTACAATTTCCACCTGTTTTCCCTACACCATGCTTTCAATACTCAATTCCCACTTCGTCGCAAGCCTCATTTTACACCCCCACCGTCCCTCCGCCATTACCACCGCCGCCCCCTTTACCTATGCCTCCTAAACGGTTAACATCAACTTGCACCATTCCCTCTTTGGACACGTGTACAGTACCTCGGTTAGTTCCATATTTTTTATCTTCATGCTTTCTTCCGATGTCATAATGAAGTAATGCATATTTCCGATATCCATAATTTTTTTCTAACTTCAGTGTGTTTTGCTTTTAGTGAGTCTAATAAAACAAGATCTGCACGATTTCTATCAAGGTGGCGCCTGAACTTTTGTTTACTTATCGTTCTTATAGTTCTCGTGAAGATGGAATCTCTTGGCGAGGACAATCCATTTTCCTTTCCGTCAGATGTACACCTGCAACCGGCTTCTTTGAGGTTTGATGTGCATCTTTTTATTGTCTTCCTTAAGACAAAGGGCATATGCAGCGTCGCTACACAGCGTATGATTGAATTAGAAAATTGTTTCGAGAATTTCGTTCTTAAACGTCGGGAGAGGGCGTTAGACACACATCCGCCCGTCGAGTTACTCCGCCCGCCTCTAAAAAGGCCCGATATTCTTGGTGATAATGACAATCGACTTCCAGTTCTTTCTAAGAATGGACGTAAACGCCAGAATGCTAGGAAGTCGGGTACTTCTTCTGATACTTCCGCCGAGGTATTTTACTCGTCTTACGCGTAACCCCTCGCTGTTGAACGCTTTACTCAGTTTTGCGCTTTTACCCAGCTCGATTATGTAACTCCAGACCATCTGCTTGATATTATTTCGAACAATATGATTCCGTCAGAACAGTCATCAGGTACATCGCAATCTCAAATGCTGGAGGGCAAGTCAAAACAACAAAAAGTCGAAGTTGAACATAAACTAGCTCATCCATATCGCCTGCACCCCAGCATTTGGCACAACGAACCTGGTGAACACAACAGTGGTCCGGCTTGTTCATGCAAACCTAAGTATCGAATCGGTCCCCTACACAATCAGTTTGAAGGAGAAACAGTTTTCCCCTTTTGTGATTAATTTTATTCTTCTGGATTTTGTTATTTTATCATTGCTTCGTTTTTTAGGAGATACCTAGATGCCAGTTAGAGTCTAATAACCGAGATCGTTTGTTCCATTATCGTATAATGGTCACTCCAACAACCAACTTTTTCAATCTGAAACCTACGGTTATTCCCTTCAATGGTAATGACTACCTCTTTGACGGATACTCTGTCTTCCTACACTCTCCTATTGATGATGTGAGTTGCCATAATGTTTTTTATCATGATCTTAAGTCATTCTAATTATTTTCAATTGTATCGCCTGATTTTTAGCTTCCTCCTTGCCAAGTCCTCCGTTTCAATTTACTTTATGAGTTCGTTCATTCAATAGAGGACTTTCCAGAGGTGTGTTATAAATCCTAATTAAGTAACCTCTTGGCACTATATCCATGGCTTTATTATATTTTTCGCTGCAGAACTTCACTGTGCGGGCTCTGGATATGTTAACTGAATATGTGTTTAAGGAATTACTCGAGCTTTTGGATCTAAACTGGCGCTCCCATGGTATTGATAAAGGCTGTCCTGTGGTACATCTTTTCCCTCGATTTGTGAGACGGTTGGAGAATTCTTCGGCAGAACTGCTCTCCGCTGACGTTATCCTTGATTATTGGATGCGTGAAGCCCAAATACCTCTCATACAGACGAAGGACTTGCCAGCGATCAAACGCATGCCCAATTCTGAGTGGTCGGCGCACATCGATGAACTCAGAGGCACACTTGCCTGGAAACCTGGAGCTGTATGTTAGCTAATATTTTCTTTGTTGTCGGCCGGTTACACCATTTTCATATAAAAGATGTTCAATGATCGAAAAATGTGTAAACTAGATGGTTCGTGTTTGAGACGTCAAACTGAATCATTTATACGAAATTTTCCATTAATTTGTCGGTGATTATTCCGATAAAAGAATGTCGAACGGGTGGACGGGAATTACTGGAATGTAAGTATAGCGGTAATCGTTGCCTGAAGGACAGGAGCTATTTAGTTTCTTAAACATTAAACGATTTGTCAAAACCTATAAAACTGTCCTCTTTTTGAAAGAAGTCAAGATAATCTGAAAGCGTTCACCTTTACGTGCATTCGTGAAAATATCCCTAGGCCCCATTGAGTTCATTTTCCGTGCTCTTTTTTATTACTTTATCTTTTAGAGTTCAACATCAATACCTCTGAATTTAACATATACTTTGTTTTACATCAACACTCAATAGTTTTTTGTTTAAATTCTTACGCTTTCATATTTGAGACATTTATTTGGCTATCATGCATTTATTCAGAAGCCTCCGGCAATACGAATTGATCAACTTGACCGTCTATCATCGAATTCTTCCAATACGCCTCCTGCGTTTTCTCGTCCCTCTCGGATATCCAACTATCCAATGCTCGTTCACATGACATTTACGCCGATGAAATTAAGCCTTTCACGTGACCCTAAGTACAAATCTGTCCTGAAAAATTATCTTAAATTATTATATCTCATGGTTAATAAACCTCGCATATCAACTGAGGATAGAAAACAACTCACCGACTTAACAAATAAATTGGACTCTATGGATCACTCTGGGTGAGTCATTTTGCACCAGATTTATTAGGTTTTGTGAGACGGTGACCACTGAGTTGACTTATTATTACTCTAGAGTGCATCGACGCGAAATAACCGTAGAACTTAGTTGCGAAGGTTTCTACCGAACTGGAATTCGCCCCGATGTAGCTCAATTTGCCCTCAACATGGCCTCTTTTGTTACTCACGTCCGATGTATTCTGTCACTCAAGACTCTGGAGGAACGTTTGAATTATCGTTTCAAGGATAAGTCGATTCTCCACGTAAACCAATTCTTTTTCTTTTATTCCCCTCTGTTTTTACTATCCTGGTTATCCCCCTTTTCTCTTTTAACTATTAGCAAGCTCTGACACATCCGTCCTATCGCAGAACGGACTTCGGGACCAATCAGGACCATTTCCAGAATACTTTAACTAGCTGCGGTCCCCGTACCATTGAGTACGGGGATAAACTGCAATTATATAAGAAATGGCGCAAGAAGGGACTCTCTAAAATGATTCAGGTGATGTCATTCATGCCAAAACAACATGAAGAACGCTCCAAAATATATGGAAATGAGCGTTTAGAATTTCTAGGTGATGCTGCCATCGAAATCATTGCCAGGTAATTTAGGTATTGGTCGGATATCGTCATCCGTCTGGTCTCTCTTTTTGAAGGATTACATATTACATTCATTATTGCTTCGGTATAAACAGTGTAATTTTCTTTTCTCTAGCATTCATCTTTTCTTCATGTTCCCCGATTTGCCAGAAGGTAATTTAGATGCTTATCGTCAGGCCTTAGTGCAAAATCAACATCTGGCTGACCTTGCACTGGTATGATATTTTGATTTATTTTCTTTCCTATCGTTCATAAAAACTTCACTTTAATTTTAACTCAACTTTTGCGTTGAGCTTTTATGTACTACCCGTATTTGGATAGTTGCATATGATGTATTTTAACTTCTACCGCTTGTTAGCGCCTCGGGCTGCATAAGCACCTCTTGTACACTCACAGCGTGGATTTCTGTCACGACTCGACATACGTCTACGCCCGTTCTGACGCTTTCGAGGCCGTAATGGGTAAACTGACTTTGCTCTTTTGTTTCCTTTTTATAATACTTATTTATCTTATTTTTGCACTTTCAGCTGCTCTGGCTCTCGATGGCGGTCTGGAGGTCGTCGACCGTATTTTTGGTGCCGTTCTCTTTGGCGATTGTGAGCGTATTCATAGGGTCTGGGCTCGAATTCCCCCACATCCTCTCCAAGCTGAACATCCGGATGGTGATAGAGAGTGGGTCCTCAAGGTGCCCATGTTGAAGGTTAGTTAGCGTTACCGAAGGGAGGCAGGACAGAGTTTTTCCTTTTTAGATTTATCTTACTATACTCTTATGCATTTAACCATCGTAATCCACACGTGGAATCACTTTTTGTAGCTACCTTTTGATTGAGCTTTCTGAACATTACGTCCTAACGCGCTTTACTCTCAGCTATTTTTGTTTTAAAACTATGCCTCAACTAATAGACGTGTTCTTTATGAATGGGCGATGGCTGTTGTTAACAAGTCATCTTATACTCGCGCTTCACTACATTCCAACTTCATACGGGCGCTTAGTAACTTCAAACTATTATTTTGTTATATATGGGCCAGTAATCTATCGTGGTAAGTTATCTTTGCTCTACTTTTCACCCTTACGGGACATCTGCGGTCAGCCTTCTGACGTTTAATGGGAGTACCTCCTCGGTGTTAAACGCCAGTTTGGTAAACTGCACTGGCTTCCCATTCACAAACTCATATTCACACACGCATGCCCTCTGTTCAAGAAGGGAACTCTACGAGCTTTCGCCTTTCAGATTGCAAATGATGCAGCCGCATTGAGCAGATGCATCGCTGCTATCATCTGTTAGGCTTGATCAACTCGGTCCCCCCTTTTTTAACTTTTAGTAAACATTCTCTGATTTTACTCTTAGTAGCTTCTCAACGTGGAATTAATTTACTTTTGACAGTTCCTTTTTGGTTTATTCACTTATTTGAGTGCCCTTTGTTTTATTGTCTTAAGAGAGAGAGTTTTTTCTTTAGAAATTAGTTGATCTTGAGGAACGGTTGGGCATAACTTTCAAGCACTTACGCGTGCTTGCCCGTGCTCTGACTGTACGTAAAACCGGATACAATATCTACACACTGTAAGTCTTACCAATTAAATAAATGTTTAAAAAGCCTCTATGCGACGTATGATTTTGACGACCCAAATGTTAAAACTTTAGATAATGATAGTTGTAAGTCACGTATGTTTGGAATGACCCTAGTCGCCATTTTAAAACCATATGTTTGGTTTCTTTCATGTTCTAGGGGCGATAATCAGCGTCTTGAGTTCCTTGGAGATTCGCTGTTGAAGTACGTCACCACTGATTATCTTTTTCGGCACTTTCCGCGTCACCATGAGGGTCACTTGTCGCTATTAAAGAACTCTCTGGTGAATAAGTACACCCAAGCGACAGTTTGCAGTGAACTCGGCTTAGATCAGTTCATTATTCGCCGCGAAGAGAATTCCCTTACAATCTCGAGTATTTCTGAAGAAACGACAGTCTCCGCTGCTCGCAAACAACAAAATGTAAAGAATAAGGCTGACCTGCTTGAGGGTAAATTGCTAATTCGACCAATTCACAAATGGATCTTTATAGCTTTCATCGGAGCGCTCTATGTTGACAAGGACATAACATGGGTCGAACGTTTCTGCCAAGTTTGTTTTTGGCCTCGTCTCGTGGAGTTCATTCTTAAACAAGAGTGGAACGACCCAAAGTCTAAGTTGCAGCAGTGCTGTCTTACCTTCCGTTCGCTTAACGAGGACCCCGAACTGGCACACTATAAGGCAATTGAGTTTGAAACTTTGACTTCTCTTATTAACTCAATCTGAATGTTACATCTACCGTTTGGCCTTACAGGTTTTAGACTCTGCGGGACCGTCGAACGACCGTGAATACAAAGTTGGGGTTTACTTCCGAGACGTTCTTCTGGCTGTGGGCAATGGACGGTCGGTTCAGAGCGCAGAAATGGATGCTGCTAAGAACGCCCTGGAGACCCACCAAGGCATGTCTTTTGTCACTGAATGCATGGTTACCAATCGTTTTATATCCTGATCGATTTTGCTTTCCTGCAGAATCTTTCAAACAGCTAAACTTCCAACGCGCTGTCATACATAAACGATATAGACAGCCTTACATCGCCAAGATGTTAAATAAATTGGAGAGTTGGGACGAGTCCTTAGTAGACAAATTTGTCGGCGACGTACCTGAAGATGGCCGAGAAGGTGCGGACCTTTCAGAACCAGTACGAAAGCGGAAACGGTGTGAAAATGACAAGGATCATGATGATATCAATTTACGGGGCACTGCTGATTCAGATATGGAGTTGGAAGACGAATCCCAGTGATCCCCTATAATTCTAATGTGGTTCCATTGTTTTGCTTTTTATACTATCATTTTGGGTGTTGTAACCTAATGTTATAGGCATTGTGAAACGTAGAAGTATATGGATCAAAATAGTAAATGATGTGGATCTGCTTCCTCTCTTCGCATTTCTCTGTAAAGGTTAAAATACATAACATCGCCAGTGAGTGATGATTCTGTTTTAGGGCAATGAGGAAGTAAATAGTGGCACCGCTCTCATTAAATGAGTGTTTTCGTCGCATCGGTTCTTGAACCCCTAAATCTAAGTCGATGCAGGTGGAAAACATCGAGCCAGAGGGGATGAGACGAACAGACTTGAAGTGTGAACCTCGGATGGCAGTGGTAAACCGACGGGACGCGAGTCTTAACACACGTAAGGTGGAGTGGAGGGCTTTAAAGTGGGAAATATGAGTAGTATGTTTGTGAATTAGTGATGTGTGTGAACGATTGGTGCGCCTGTGCGGGCTATGTTCACGGCCTCCCATAAGTGAGGGGGGGGGGGGGGCGGAATAAATGGGCGTGATTTCCCTTTTTCAAAACTCTATGAGTATTATGTACTGCCACTTGCAGCGAGGTTACAAGTGACAGAGTCAGTCTGTGAAACAAATACAGCGGTTGTGATTTAGGTTGATTTTGCCTTCGCAGCTAAGGGGACACAGTGTTTCATTCTAAGCCATGGCGGTTAATGATAATTCTTTGGGAACGAGGCGGATCTGCGTTAAGGTAACGATCATGTTAATAAGTTTACATGTGGAAGTCCAATAAACAGTCGAATCTATCTGAGCCAGGACGGGGTTTCCCTTCTCGTCAGTAAGAAGAATGGTAAATATTTATCCTACCAAAATATATCGGGAAGAAAAAGATATATTTTGACCTATAATTTTACCTATGTGATTAAGTGACTGGTCAGTGAATAATGAGGATGAAAGACATTTTTGAAGCACACCTGAAACGAATAATGTAGCCTCATACAATGACAGTGTAAAAGATAATATACTGAGTAGGATGATGTTCGGGATACCACCAAACTTAACCCAAAAGTACATGAAATTAAGCTTTTGCAAGAACCAAGCTGAAGAAGGGCTGGATTGTAAAATAATTGCTAATGCGACAATGTTGCGGAGTTTCATCTTTTAATCCAATTCATGTGAGGATCCATCGAAGCAGACCGATTTCCTAGATGGAGTTGACTAGACGAATGCGGTTTAATATGGATCATATAAAATGGCGGCTGGTTAAACCAGTGAATTCTACCAAACGCTAGTGTCCATCCATGTATCAGATATTGGAGGTGAAAAAAAAATGAAGTGAGTGCTTGATGCTAACAGCTCTATGATGGCATAATGTGTTTGCAAAAATGTGCATCGCGAACAGAGAGGAATATCTGGGCGCCTATTTAGGCAAACTTATTGGGATCCTTTTGACGTGTACTTATGTCAATTAACTCTTACCAGCGAGACCAAGCAAGGAATCAGGTTTTAATCAACGAAATTGGAGGGTAGCCACTTTTCTATTGGTTAGATTGAATAGGCGGTTATTTTATAAGGCCTGGACGCTAATGCTCGCTTTTCTCGTAGTCCATGTTGATTTTTTTTGAACTACCTTTGTTAATCATATATTTCACAGGTTTGTTTCGTTTCTTAATAATTGCTCCTTTAGAAGTTTGTACTTCGGAAATATGTGTTAACGCTGATGATGTTTCGCGTTGTCGCAAAAAAACTTTGGCTTTCGAAGCTATTGCTGATCTACATGGCCAGTTGGATGGGGATAGCAGCGGCGGCGTGGACTTCTCGGAGGCTCTAAATGTAATTTACCTTAAGTAATATGCTCCTTTGCTAATGAATATCAATCATCTTGTTGTCCTTTTTAAGCGCAATTATACCATTGGTCTGAAGAAGCCTATTAATCTCCTGTCATGTGTTTGAATGCAAATTGTACCAAAGATGGATGACTTACCTAAAGGGGGTTTCGTACTACCCTTCATAACAGTGGTCAGACTTACAATTTGCTCAAGTTGCTACTTTTTCGCGTATAAAATTTTACTAATGCCCTCGTACTGTAAAACTCCTCAAATCTTCATATTCCGTTGCTGGGATTTTAAAATACCTCTTGATGTTACGCAGTAAGGTAAACTCGAATGCTTAATCACATACGCGGATATTTACAATGTTAAATCTGACCATTCGTACATAGCACGTCTGTTTATTTTATGCTTTCATAATTGCTTCATCAACTTTGTCCCATTATTTGTTTTTAATTTGAGTCCTTGTTTTTTTAAATTTTTCCCTGAAGTATTACTACCTACAGTCGATAAGGCCAAAAATCGTAGTTTTTTCATCAATTTATTTTATCTCTTCCTTAATATTTTGGTCTAGTTTATTCCCGTTGAAATATACCGACATATGCAACTTTTGTATTTATCTCCACAGATCTTCATTCCTTATCCATTATTTGGATAGTGGAAATTTATGGACACGTTTTCCCCCAATCTTCCTGACATTCCATTTAGTGTTTGGAATTCTCAACATTCTAATCACCTCACCTGTACACTTATACTTAGGATGTGTTTATTTTACTCAAGTAAATTTTTTAACATCTTAGTTTCTAGGCGACAAACTCACCTATCCAGTCGACCAGTTCAATCAGCGAGACCTCAGTCAAGAGGATGGAATTATCAGTCTACTTGATTTGTGGGTCGCCTGGCGAAAGAATCCCGGTAGATACAATCACTGCCTTTGGAGTTGTATACTTTTTTAGTAGTCTTCCACATTGTGCTTCGACATATTATATGTCGCCATCGGTAATCGCGTCGTTTACCACTTTCCACAGTGTGTCAATTTATTTGTCTCTTGTACTAGCGCATAATTGGACTGTTGCTGAGACTGTACGGTGGGTGACTGAATTCGTCGAACTTCCCGAATACGGCGATTTATTCTCGCAATACAAAGTGGATGGTGAATCCATACCTCGGTAAGTCTTTGGCCTGTATGCTGGTGCCTTTTTAACCCTTTCCTCTCGGTGCTACTCTGTATTTCTGCTATGTGACGCATACCACATTGCCCTAATAAAGTTCTTCCAATTTGCATCTGTTCGTGGTTGCATATAGTTTTTCTGTTTTGAGTTATCATAAATACCCTACTATTATTTCTTGACATTTCTATTTTTTCTGCACTCTTAAGTTCTTTATGTTTATGCTAGTCTTGGACTCAATTTTATTTTAGACTGCTTCTCTTTCCTCAATTTTTGTGTATGATCACATCTATCCCTTACGTGAGCACTGATTACCTAAAATGTTTTCTAATCTATTTCAGGCGATATGATTACAGTGCTGCTGGAAAAAAATCTCAGTTGCTTGCATACGCTAGTACTTGGAATGTTTCTGTTTTTCATTCATTTAGTTGTTTTTCTTCTTAGGAAAACTTAAAGGCCCTTCGTGTTCTTATCATCTCCTGCATTATTACTTCATTTTCCGCTTAGGCAATCTTGGGGTGTCAGTTTTCCCACGCACATACCCTTTATCATATGATACCTGAGGATATTTCGTTTATTCTCTTTTCAGCTTCTTACTACAATCGATCCATTTTGAACCACTTTTTTGATCCAATTAAGCTAATTGTCTTACCCATTTTAAATAAGAGCCCAAATCCTATTTGGCGTTTTACTGTTTGGTTGTTATCGGTTAGCTTCGGCTACCTTTTTATTTCCACTGAAGATTATACCGATTTAACTGTTCGATTCCCTACTTTACGTATCTCCATGCAAAAGGCTTTTAGTTATCACCAGATTATTTTGTTTCTGCCATTATCAAGGCAACTTCGAAGGGGTGAGTTTTGTGTCAGTTCGTGGGGCCCTAATTCTTTTAACACTTCTTATTGTTTAGGCTGGTGTCGCGCAATATGAAATTCCTCGCTGATGAGCTCGGCATTAAAAACTCTCTTCATCGTCGAAAACTCTCCCTCAAGGCCATGGATCTCATCCTCTTCGGTCCCCCAAAAAGTAATCACCCTCATTTATCTTTTGAAGTCACACTCTATCCTAACAGTGAAATGTTACGGATGCGGGTACAAGTTTTAAATAATCATTCTCTTTTAATCGGCGATTATTACCAAGGAATGCTAAATGACCGCTGATTGGCATTTTGCGATTTGGCTTTGTTTTGCATTGACGTCATGAGGCCCTTGAAGGTCCAGGTACGCAAGGTTGGTGCTCAAGTGTAGCGCGACCCTTTTTTAGTCGATCAGGCATTGTGGTAATGGGGACCAGTTGTAAATATTTTCGATTAATCCCATTCCACTATACTCATTGCGCAAAACACTTGAAGCGCGCCTAAACCTTCCACATCATCATTAACGCCCAGCGCAAGTGTCTATCCATGTGTGAGCGTACCACTCACATGTTCAAAGTCCACATGAGTGAGGAGGTGGTAGCCAGATTTGATCACTTTTGCGCCTATAACTCCTGACAAGGGTCGCATCGTTTTCCTCTTCCTCCATCGCCACCTACACTTACTCGAAACCATTGGTTTTTTGTCTAATGCTAGAGAATCTCTCCTCCGTGGCTGCGGCCAGCAGTCTACTTGTGCACCTTACCAAAGATATGCCCCTCGTCTCGACGGTGATTGTCGCAAGTGCATTTATCCTCACCCTCATTGGACTCAATTACCAGTACTCTCAGCGTCTTCGTAGCGCCACTTTCGGCAACTATGATAGGCTCTCTCGAGCTGAACAAACTCTCCAAGAGCTACAACAGGAGTGGGTTTCTTTTACATAGCCTTCATTTATCTCGACTGCATTTTGCTTCATTTTCTTGCTTCGCCTTAATTAGTAATTTGAACTTCAACAGACAAATTTTTTCCAGGTTATTGGGATTGAGGGAAGCTGAATCTTCGGTTTGTATGAATAGCAGGCCGCCCCTAACCCCCGGTCGGTCAGTTCAAATCGAAGATGATATTACCTTTCATCAATCTGACTCGGGGCGTAGTTCAGAGCAAATGGTACGGATTTTGTGCACCCGATATCTTTTTTTGCCTTCTATTATAGCTATAAGAATTGCCTACTTTTTAGTCTGTCCTCTCGACTAAGCATAGCAGAACAGAACCACCGACTCGCAAACCTAGTGAATCATCTTTTTTTCCTCGGAGAACTGTGGCCGAATCTCCAGTCTGTAGTGGACAGTGGTCTGCTACACCTGTACTAACACCTCAAGCATCCTTCTACATCGGTGGATCGGAACGACTCTCAGCAGCGTCCGTTAAACGTCCTAACGAGGGGCCAGCAACTGAACTTGCTCTTCTCCTTCAAATGACTCATGAACTGGAATTAAGACACTACTCGGAAAAACGATCAGTTGCTGCTAAACAACTCATGGCCGCTAAAGAAGCGGTAAGCCCCCTAGCCGGTATTTTATCGTCCATTTTGCATGTTAGCCCGCTTGCTTACTCTGACGTGTTGGTCATTTAGTGTGATCGTGTACGACGCAAGGGATCTTCCCTTGTGGGATCGGTTCGGCTTATACACTCAGACAACTTGGACGATGTGGATTCCAGGTTAAACGCTGCTAGGTAGGCTTATTCATTACGTACAAGTCGAAGTGTGGCACTAGTGTCTGCAATCAACATGTGCAGGTATGGTCTAAGCAATAGATGCAATCACATAATTATTTCCGTGAATCATGTATAGTGTTGTACACATCCTATAGATAAAAAAGGGCAGTCTTCATCCATGGTGTCATGGTTACCAGCCCGATAATCTTTTCAGACGAGTTCTCGAAAATGTCACAGCGGATGTGCAGGAAAGGAAACACCGTTGGAGCAGAATCGAGGACCTCACTGGTTTGATCTTACAACAACCTGCCGACATTAACGCACTGATGACGGCTTTGGGGTATGACAAACCCAGATATCGCGGAGAAAATAACAGTAGCCGTCTTTTTGACCTATCCACAGATTTTTCACTCTTCACTGGTGAGGATTTTACAGACGACCAACCAGGTTCTTACCCTCGCCCAAGCGACGATGGGTGCGATAGAGCAATCTCCGAGTGGCAAAACAAAGCCGTACTCCAGAATCTGTCATGTAGACTTCGTTCAGATATAACCGCTGGTAATGGTACGCCTAAACAAACTTCATTCACCAGACTCTCACTCTACTTTCTTGCAGATCCTCACACTGACATTAGAACCGAGTTTAACACACCCCTGAAGGAATCTCCTGCAGGCCCGTCCATGCAATCCAGTATGCCAAGAAACTACTCCTTCGTACGGCCATTTGCCACTCTCTGGCGTCGTAAAGTCAAATCCCATCAGGTCCCTGGTTTTTATGCCCAGAGTTTCCCTCAGAGCAGACCTCATTTGACTTTGGATTCAGGGCCAGGTTTCTTAGGCTACGACACCTATCATCGAAAACCGTCCATATCTTAGTCAGATAAGAATGCATTTTAGACCGAGCGCAGGTCGCTGTGTTGTGAATTATCTCACCTCCGCACTATTTCAATTATGATTTCAAATACATTTATCAACATCTTACCTATTTTAAGTATTAGCCAAGATCCTTGCGGATGGTGCTGTTTGCCAGGAAACAGACGTGCATGCCTGCAACAATCGCTGCATTAACAGAGCAAAAATACTGTGTAGAGGGCAAATTAATTTGAAAAATTATGGCTCAACTGCCAACAATAATGCTGTTGAGGGGAACAAATACGAGCTTAATAATGAACCCAAGTACTCCCATTGCCAGAAACCCGACGGCCGTAGCAATCGCGTTCTTCTTAAATTCTAAGGAAATAGGTATATAAATTTACCCAGTGTATAAAATTACCTTTACGATCGGGTTTGGTACATCGGTGAAAGAAGTGGACAGAAGACCTAGTGAATTGGATGAGAGGTTCGGTCACAGCCGACACCTGGTCCATTACAACGTAATAATTACAAGAGGCGTTTGATTCAGACAAACAAAGGTGAAAAAGGTACATGATGATATTAACGCAACATTTAAGAAACCTCCGGGCCTAACATAGCCTAGCAGATATTTAAACGCGCAAGGGGATGTATTTGGAACAAATTAGTATGGTCGAAAAAGTGAAATAAGATTATGGATACTAATCGCGCTAATACCGACAGGCTGGCCGCAACAAATAGTTAATCCTTGTCTGTTGGTTAATTAAGGGCATTTTATAATTGCCGAGTCAACAAAACATTGCTGTAGCGTCTCCACTTTCCCAGCGCAAACTGGTTGAAGTCTATTTTTAAACTAATTACTGAAACTACAAAATAAGGATAAACCAATACACATGGACCATTTCGATGATGGTTTGCAGCAAAATTGAGCTATCCTGGAGCCTTACGCCCTCAATATACGTATCTAGCAATATATATCATTGATAAGGTGAATGGTAACGAGTCTGAGGATGATCCATAGAGACACAGCGAGGAAAGTCCTGTTCAATTCGGAAATTTTGACCATTTAGAAAACATCGCGGTAAGCCTATTTTACGGATTTAAGGATCATTCTTTCCACACAAACACGTTCTGGTAGCCCTTCCGTTTCCAAAGCACATATTTTCAAACATTCATGACAAAACCAGATAATTCCACTCTGTTACAAACTTATCAATTTGCATTCTACGGCAACCGGCCTCATAGTTAATGATTCTAACTCCCGAATCGCTTTCACACTTTAACTTTATTCAACATTCACTTCAATCATGATAGTGCGCATTGGCTTAGGTGCATTCAATGTGTGAGCTTTGTACTAAGTTTTCCGGAAACTTTCGTACACGTTAGTTAGACTAATCATAATACCGAAACTGTTATTTTAGCCGAAATTAGTTGCCCAAATTATTCCTTCCTGTGGCTTTTCTCATTTAGGAAGGCGAGATATCTGCATGCAAATTCCTTTTGGATGACAAGAATTGTAAAGATTAGAATTACATTTTTTCCATCGATATAGTAGAATAAAGCTGCACCGGCTTTTAACGAACATATGCTTGAATAAATGGTAATTTTGCGCCTAGTTTTTCTAATAATGAATGAGCTTAATGGTAGTTGCACCTTGGAAATATAAACAAATATTCTGGATTTTTGCGGGCAGCACTCTGCATATCGCATTTTTCTTGCGAGTAGAAGTTAATAAATATTTATTTCTCTACTCCGTGGTGTCCATTTTGGCGGTGCAAATGATTCCTTACCGGTGCTCTTCGTCTTTATAGCTGCACATAGCGTAGGTTTTTCAGCTCGTCCTCGTTTGTCTGTCTCAATTATGGAAAGACTGGACGCCAGTGTACGTTCCACTCTAATATTCTCCCCTTAACCTTTACGTTCTTTGAATTCTGTCCGATTATGCGCATTTCTTTATGATGAGTTGACACTCGTGCCTAGATTTACAGTGTCGTTTTTGCAATTTCACACCTCGCATTCGTTGAATTTTTTGGCCACCGTACTTTATATTTTAAAGTTTTGATCCACGGCCCCGAGTAAATTTTCTCACTCCAAACACATTTTTTCAGTTCCAGCAGCTAAAACTCAATGAAAACCCTCAGGGATTTGGTGATGGTTCATTTTACTTTCCCGTCGGCAACCAATTTCTCAACAAGGGATTTAATCATGCGCAGAACAATGTAAAGCGTGGAACACCTCCACGGTTTGGCCGATTTCAACCTGATATTCCGCTTCAACAACAACCCTTTAATGGGTATTCTTATATGACTCCTTGGTTTATGTCTGCCGCCGCAAGTGCACCGAATAAACCCTCCGATGGCATCGGAATTTTTGGTGCACCACCTGAAAACGGTCGATTTGATCATTTGCACACTGCTAATCGCGTGCATCGACGCCGTTCTTACCGCTTAAATAGCAATACGTACCACAACGGCCACACAAACAACCATTCGTCTGGCTCTTGGAACTTTTCGTTTAAGACCGATGAAGAGCTCTTCTGTAACAATGCTCCTAAGGGTAATATCAATCTGGAACTCTATGACAGTATCCCGGTGAAACAGTCTGGACCGGACTGGACTGCTGTGGATCCGTTGAGGTCTTTCAATGACGTACAATTGCACAAAGTTCTCGTAGATAACATCGAACGTGCTCACTATGTCCACCCGACGCCGGTACAGAAATACGCTCTTCCGATTGTGTTAGCTAAACGTGACCTCATGGCTTGTGCTCAAACAGGCTCTGGAAAAACGGCCGCTTTCTTGATACCCATTCTTCATATGATGCTTGAACATGTCACAAAGGAAGGGGAAAAAGCGGAAGAATCGGCAAGTTTTACTTGGATTATCTTATTAAACTGCGTCTTGCAGCCGCAATTTTCGCACGATGATTGTGTCATAACGGGTCACGCGTTCGATTTGTAAATTATTACACAAGGAATATATCTGAAAGTGGGGTCGGCGTTGTCCATCTAACAGGTTCCCCCATTGCTAATCACGGTACCTCATAACTTTTCACTTCTTCACTACCCCTCCCCCATCATAGTCACCAACCAACACTATTTGTTCTTGTTTTTGTTAGCCTTAATAGCTTTTGCATACGTATAAATACCAATCTTCATTTTGTTGCCAATATTTTTTATCTTATATCCTTGCCCATTTGTTTATTGATGACAAGAATGTTTTTCAGATCATTACCGCGTCTTATCCACATAACTAGTACTTATTTTACCATTCGGCTCAGTGTCTATTCACTTATTTCGATTTTGCTATATGAAGAAATCATTTTACTATGTTTAGTTTTCAGCCCATTTATTAGTTGGCTATAGTCTTACTTAAGCTGGAGGCATTAGTTATTATGCTGCCTTTGAATCACTTTAATACTTATTGTAATTTTTACCAAATTTCATGTTATTTCCATATTTCCTGATCATCTTTGATACAACTGATTATCATCCTTTCACCTTCCGCATACTTACCGGCCGGTGCTTTTAAATGTTTTAAGGAGTCTCATTTTCGATGTATGCTTGTGCCCTTCATTTGTCGTGTACGGGTTTAACACCTAACGTACCCTTTGAACTGTGGTTTGACTTTCAGAATCGTACTTTGAATTCTCTTAGGTATACTTTTTTGGATTATTGTAAGGTATAGGTTCCAGCATTCAACATGAGTTTTCGGTGCTTTCCTCCAATTTATAAAAGCTGAAGGGGAATCAGCCCTTGCAAACTGGTTTGGCCAGCCCGACTTGTTTGATTCTGGCACCAACGCGGGAGCTATCCTGTCAAATATTTGATGAAGCTCGTCGGTTTGCCTACCGCTCAGAGATGAAACCGTGTGTGGTCTACGGTGGCGCGCCTGTAAACAATCAACTACGCGATCTCTCGCGCGGCTGTGATCTCCTCGTCGCCACGCCCGGTCGTCTTGTTGATGTGATTGGTCGCGAGAAGGTTACCCTTGAAAAAGTCAAGTAAGCTGACCGCATTATAGGCCTTGGATAGCTCATATCTAGTTTCAATATCTCAATGGTGTTCATTCCATCACAATTCTATGGGCTTGGGCATTGTGGACTTGTTTTGGAATGAGTTTATGGGCATTTACGGAGACCCTCCGTTTCTTGTAAACCGAAGTCGTTTGCAAAATTTGTAACTAGGCCTCACATTAATCGTTCTCTCGTATTTTGAATCTCGGCTTACAGATAGTGCAAAGGATAAATGACATCGGCGAATGCGCAACCTCGGTACTCGATCTATGTGTTGGTTACCTTGTTTTTAACATTCGTAGTTATTTCGTTCTGTTTAACGTTGGACTCCGCCACCGCCTTCTTATATTATCGTTGCCCAAGAGGAGATTGTCATGGTAGATACATCGCACGCAGGCACGCACGGCCATATATTCACCCCAAGACTCGGTCTTTCAATTCTCAATTACGAAATAGGTACCTGGTTTTGGACGAGGCGGATCGAATGCTCGACATGGGCTTTGAACCACAGATCCGCAAAATTGTCGAACGTAACGGGATGCCCGATTCTAGTCAACGTCAAACTCTTATGTTCTCAGCCACATTCCCAAATGAAATACAAGTTAGTTTGTTTTCTCTCTTGTTCCCGTCGCTCTCTTAAGTTCAACTTTAGTTGATTGAATTTTATGGAGTAGCTACGGAGTTCTTCACCTATTCAATTAAGTGTGCCTCTGTTACCAAACCTATCCTTCCTGATTCCTGCCTAATCATCGTTCAGGTCTAGGTGATAACCATTTCCCGTGTGTATATTCTCATTTGTGGACTCCGTGGGAGGCGTTAAAGCTTGTGCGATTGAGGTGCAGATAGGCATTAATTCTTTTCGCTCTCAGAGCTCAAATTCCGATTTACCTACTGCCTCAGAAGTAAACTAACATTATATAGAGTGTTATATCTGCGTATTACTGACAAAAGCGATTGTTCCCAGACTGTTTGGTGGAATGGGAGCTCTACTTTCATCAAGTGCCTCAAATAAGTTTGCTCGTATGTACTTGCAAGTTGTCGATTGACACATTGAATTTATTTGACAATTATTTCACGGTGCTTAAGCTCATTTAACATTGTCTGGTTCCTGAAACCTTATTCGTAGAAAGGGAATAAGCTCCGGTGCATCTGACATTATAACCTAGCAACGCGTCATAAAACAGTAATTATTCTTTCCAACATGGCCTCCTAACAGTCTATATTTGGCAAAAGCTACTTTGCACTTATTCTTAAGAAATTTGAGATATCGATAGCTTCATCGCAATTTGAATGAATGTACGTCTACTTTAACCAAGCTGAATGTGAACTTTTGTAGACAATCTCAAAACCTGAGCGCTTATACGTGTTCAGCGTCGTCTTTTTTATTAATTTGGCGTTCATACATCGCGAATTTGAATATCGCTTTCATGAAGGTGGAGTGTTATTTTGCCCTGCCCTTCCCCCTCTGCCGCCGCATCCTTGCTTACTTGCCTCCCTGCGCTCCTGTTTGGCATTTGGGGTACCTTCAAATAAATTCCTGCATTTTGCTATGTGTAGACTTTGGCGAAGGATTTTTTGAAAAGCTACATTTTCTTGGCCGTGGGGCGTGTGGGGAGTACTAGTGAAAACATCTCCCAAGAGATATTCTACATACAAGACAGAGATAAACCCGAACGCCTCGTTCGTATCCTCAAGGAAAAGGGTAAGGATGGTAAAGTTTTTGCTTGTTTAAATTCTGGCTGCCCCTACTGCCCTACTCCACACAGTTTTTTGGCGTCATGCATAATTGCCAAGTCTACTGCTAGTCTTCTTCCTCTAACTGGATATTGGCGTTTGGATGCATATCGTTTCCCCGCATTAAATTTCCTACTCTACTTGTGCATGTGTATTTCTTCGAAAGATAGGAAGGGAACCGACATCGTTTAAGATGAGCTTTTCAAGTATGGTAGAGGTATTTCGTCTTAAACTATCTTTGTCTCGTTCCAGCAAAATCGAAGCAAAATTTTTTGGTTATTGGTTGGATTTTTAAAAATATTCAGCCGTGCCACTCCGGCTCTCATTTTTGATATCCAATCACCTTCCTTCCACTCCGGACCTCGAGGCACCTAACTGCAAATGACCGCATTGCTAGATTCAACCAAGTGGGGAATTTAACAAGTTTGAAAACTAAAAAATGCCCTGGTAGACATGCACACATGGAAAATTGATGGCGCGACCCGCTATGATTCATCGGCAAGGACCTGCTGCAGGTGCGGCAGAAATATGAATGGCGGGTGCCTGTTTGCCTTCATGTGCGGGCGCTTAGACTGTGGTGCTGATAGAAGAGAAATGCACTGGTTTTGTGGTTCAGCTACTCCTACTCCTCTAATTCTTCTCTGTAATCAAAAACTTCCGTGCCCCCACAAATACCTCCTGCAACAACGACCTGCACCATTCAAGATTTTCCTGATTCCCACATATACACGGCAGGATGCACTTAAAAGGATAAATATTTTCGTCCCGTTTCTCCATCTTCCAATCTGGTGGTGTGTGTGAAAATCATTAGGCTGGTAATAGGTAAATAACAATGCTATTTTTCTGCCCGCGATTGCACCTTTCTGTTATTCTCAAGGGAACTTGAGACTTGTCATATGTATAAACTACAAAATTGCGTTGCTTGTTACCGCTTAGAGCCGACAGCACTAACGCTAGTCTTTGTGGAGACGAAGAAGGGCGCAGATTTGTTGGCTAGCTACTTGGGTCGTCTCCAGTTTCCCGTCGCCGCGATTCACGGCGACCGCCCTCAGGCGGATCGGGAGAGAGCACTCGCTTCATTCCGCTCCGGTCGAACGCCTGTTCTTATCGCCACTGCTGTCGCTGCTCGTGGCCTCGACATCCCAAATGTCAAGGTAATTAGAATTTTTCCCCAGCCTCTTCTCCAATCTATTTCATCATTACGGTAAGAAAAACTGGCGCGTATAGGGTGACCCAATAGGCTTGTCCCCGTCCTCGCTGCGCGATTGGCATCCAAGGCTTTTTGTCTTTTTTTACAAATACGAGTTTCTTAGTTGCTACAAAGTGTTAGCTACTTACGGTTGGTCAATTCATCCTTCGTTTGTCTGAGATGGATGAACCTTCAGTTAGTATTTCAAACCTTTTTCCCAATCCTCTCAAGGCCTAAAATTGCAGTGGTTTTCGTTGTTTTGAATGCGGATGTCACTACTCCTTTTCATTTGTTTATCTGCAAATTGAATGCATTATTTAGCCCCTGACCCCATTGTTTCGTTAATGGGAGTGCCCTGCTCTCAGCGGTTTGCATCAACACCAATGTGTGCTTGCTTTTCTGATTGACAATTTGCCGTACTGGTGATATGCTAATCCAATTTATCAAAAGACTGATTATTCACATCTGATAAATAGTGTGTGTGCAGATAGGTGGATTTTTGGCGATCACTGTTAAGCTTGAGTCGCATGAATTAATTTAATTCCTATGCCCTATTTACCGTTGCTTCTATATACCCGTCTGTTATTTGTGTGTGTGTACTCGCAGCATGTGATCAACTTCGACTTGCCTTCGGACATCGAGGAGTACGTGCATCGCATTGGTCGCACTGGTCGTATGGGTCAGCCGGGCTCAGCCACTTCCTTCTTCTGCGACCGCAATCAAAATGTGGCGCATCAATTAGTCGAACTGCTGCGTGAGGCCAAACAGCCAGTACCCATTTGGCTCGACCATCGCGTTTCCAGTACTACTCCAGGCGCCAACTCTCTAACTTCTAATAGCCGACGTTATGGTACTGGTGTCCATAATAGAAGGTTAGGTTTTATTTTCACACTCTTCTCTATTATTTGGATGGAGATATGTTATTCCGCTCTGATGCTGTAAGTCGTGCATTTGTTTCGCCGATTCAGACTAATAAGTGGCTCTGATCCCGATTGCATGGTCAACTCTTCCTCGTCGTAACTAATTTAACTGGTTTCAGATATTTATTTTGGCTCGCGTCTGTATTGGTTTACACAATAGCGTTTCCTATTTGCCACTGGTAATCATGACTATCTTACTCTACTATGTTAACTTTTTTCATTTATGGCCAAGAGGACGTAAATTTTACGGACCTTGTTATAGTACCCTACTGTTTGGATAGCATTTGTGAGCTTTTTTTCGAGATAACCTCGGCCATCGTTTCAATTTCTCGCATAGTGAGTCACCAAGGCCTACGCGGATGTGTCCCTAAACGGTGTGCCGATCCTATGTTTCCAGGTTTCTTATGCCTTTAAGGTTAAAGTAATTTGAACCTGAATGCAATTCGATTGTCTTCTCCGTAGGACCGGAAATTACAGGTCAAGTTACGCCTCGCTCGATTTTCGAACTGGACAGAAAACTAATACTAGCTATGTGCAGAATCCACAGACGCTGGGCCTACTAGGCAACTGCGCAGCATCTCTCGCCGCCGCCGCGTGTGTTCCACCGCCTTCGAGCCACCACTTGCGCTACCAGCAACCACCTCCGCATCAGAATCCCTTCGCTACAGCTGCAGCCGTCGCAGCCCTGCAGGGTCTTCAACAGGGCCACCCCTTTGCTCCACCACCGCCTCCACGTGGCCTTTTCGACACGCGTTCACCCTCCTCCTACCCTCCACCACCATTTGGTGCGCCTCAACGGGCAAACGGTGGGCCACCCCCACAACCACCATCGTTGATGCAACAACCAGCACCTACTGCCCCACCTCCAGCTGCCAATCCCCAGCAACAGATGCAACAGTATCTCGCGGCAATACAACACGTTGTCAGTACTGCTAACTCAACCGACTTTGCTGCTACTAACTATCATCAAGCATTCGCCGGATATGCTCCTCCGCCGCCACAATCGCAGGATGTTTTCGCTGCATCTTCGCCTCCTGCCAAGGCGTCTAACTCAACTGAAGGCCAGCTAATGCCCCCTCCATTCTATGGTGGTTCTGGTTCGCAACAGCAGCCAAACCACGCTGCACTGGCTGCGGCAATGTCAGCGATGGCTGCTGCCGCCATGTCGAACGGGCAAATGGAGGGTCCGGGTGGGTTAGAAGACGATAAACGGGCGGCTGCTGCAGCTGCAGCTGCTGTTAGTGGAGGGGAGTGGTGGGTGAGTGGCCCTCCCCCAAACATCCCAACTTATCCACCACCGTCTACGGCTGTGCCTCAGCCCACGGCTACTGCCAAATAAGTCGCTTCTTTCGTAACATCTACAAACCGACTTTTTATCTCCATTTCTCCACTCATTCATCTTTTCTCTCTCCATGTCATTAAATGGTTGTTTTTTGTTAGCCGAATCCACCTCAACATCTCTATATGTGCATAAACACATATATATGTACAGTTGTGGGCCAAAACCCATGAATAATCCGTACTTGTTGGAGCCGCGAAGAGGAAACAGTTGGATTATTTTGGTACAATTGCCTCATGCGTGCTTAGAGCAATGTGTGTATTTGTGTGGGTGGGTGTGTACGTACATGTGTGTGTGGGGCGCGTGCGTGACCGATACAACGACGAAAATAGTGATGACCCACATCTCGCGCTGTACATAGTAACCTCGTCTTATGTCCAATTTCTCTACATGCCTCAGTTTGGTCGTATGCGTGCGCGCATACGTGCGTTCACAGGACTATTGTACAGAGAAATACTGCACAGCGAGGACAGTGGAACGCTTGCTTCGATCATGTCATTTTTCTACACATATTTAATCGTGTCTACGGCCATTTTCTTATCTGCGTGCCTCGCGTGAATTTTATTGGAAGTCTGCCGCAACGGATATACACCTATTAATGTGGGCGTAACCGCTGGTGCTGCCCAGCCTCTTCGTGATGCTTCCCTACTCTTCTTCCTTACTCTTCCTCCTCTACGAATTCTCCTTTACCTACTTGTTCCGCACTTTTAGTCCCTCATCTGTCCTTGTCAAGACGTGTGTTGCTCTCTTCTTCCCTTTAATCATTTCCTAAATTTGTACCTTCTCTGCACCAAATCACACCATTTTAAATGTAACTGCCAAAACAGGCAGTATTCAACTACGCTTGTATTCCTCTGTTATTACTTTCATTGCGCGTCTCCGTGCCAGTCTGCATATCTTCAAATATAAGTGCGATAATTTTATACCTGTTCATGTCTTGCATGGGTTGCGTCGAAAAAGCTGGAGCGGTGTGGTTCCGTTGTAAGGTGAGTGGGACGGGCACAAATACTGCTGTTGGAGTAGGTCGGGTGAGACTGTAACGAGGATGGAATTGTGGGGACGACGAAACTTTGGAGGGTCGGGGCGATTACGTATTGCTAGGGACGGGGTTTTTGTACAAGTGAGGCAGTGTGCAATGTAAAGATGAATTTTTTACATGGTGAGGACAGGGATAGTAGGAATCTGTTAGTGACATAGGAAAATGAGTAGCAACACGTTAAAATTGTAGGTGTGCGAACTATCTGGAAGCTTGTCTTTTCGGACAGAGGAATTGGAGCTGCTCAATTGAATTGAGTAAATATTCATCGGGAAAATAGCTGATTGAAGAACCTATGGTTTTTTACCACTCAATAATCCAAAATATACGCAAATGTGACGAAAACCAATCTTAATAAGTGTTACTTAACTTACACTTTCCTACACGGTATTGTTTAAATCGACTACGGATATTTCTAGTACGGAATTTCACCCTGCCCACTCGTTAACGTTTCTATTTGCGCTGCCGCGCTTGTCACTAAATGCTGTGTGCTTACTCTTCTGCTATTTCACGGCACCGTTATGTAGTTAATCTGTTTGCCTCCCTCCACCAGCTTTCATCCTCATCTACACCCCGGGTGCCCTCGTGGTTTAATGTGACTCCCAAGAAATTACACCCGTACATGGAGCTTGCTCGACTCGATAGACCAATCGGGACGTGGCTTGTTTACCTTCCCAGCACATGGAGCATCGCTATTGCTGCTAACCCTGGTTCTCTTCCGGACTTTGGGATGCTCACTCTATTTGGACTTGGGGCTTTTCTGATTCGTGGGGCAGGCTGCACAATCAATGATATTATTGATCGTAACATCGACAAGAATGTCTTTCGAACATCTCAAAGACCTATTGCTAGAGGCGCTATATCGATAGCCGGTGCTCTTGTATTCCTGGGTCTTCAGTTGTCTGCTGCTCTTTTAGTACTCTTGAGACTAAATTCCCAGACCATCCTTATCGGAGCCTGTTCCCTTGGATTAATTACTTTTTACCCCCTTTTCAAAAGGTTTTCGTACTGGTCCCAGATTATGCTTGGCATGTTTTTCGTCTCTGTTTAATCGACCTTATTAGGTATAACCCTTAATTGGGGTGTCTTGATGGGTTATAGTGCCATTTGTGACTTCGATTTTTCAATTTGCATGCCCCTATATTTGTCAGCTATATGCCAGACAATTCTCTACGATTCAATCTATTCGTTTCAAGTAAGTTATCTCTTTCACTTAATATTGCTATTGTGGTAGCATTTTTGTCTAAAGGGAATCTTGTTGTAACAAGGATATAAATGATGACAAGCAGTTAGGCTTGAAGTCCATGCCAATCTTGTTTGGTGACTCAAAATCGTGGCTCTATGGAATCGCAGCGGGTATGACCACTTGCCTTGGTGTCGCGGGTGTGACCTCGGGATCTGGTTTGGTCTACTTCGCTGGTACTAGCCTAACAATGATGCGGATTTTTTACCTCGTAAGTAAGATGTGCTTATTACAGACCATTAGGGACCATCATTACTTTTTGTATGTATATTTGAGTTAATGGTAATCTTAGCGCTTGTAAAAAACGCATTAATAACAGCATCTTGCAGCTCATGTCCATCTACAATCTTGTTTCCGTAGGGAGTTAATTGTGTATAACTTTAATCCTATTGACCACTTAAGTGGAAATGTGCTTTCAATATTCAGTTAAGGACCAATTTGCGTCAGTTTAGGTAATTAATCTCATTGATGCGACTTATTCTTGTCTTTTCAGGTATGGAAGACCAATCTTGCTGATCCGTCGAGCTGCCTTGTTTACTTCAAAGCGAATCGCGACATCGGGCTCCTCTTGTTTCTTTCCATTGCCGTGGACCGTTTTTTAATGTCTTCCATATAAGGTGCACAGATAGGCTTACATGTTTAGCGTTATTTTACATAGATTTTTGTTAGATATAGACCATTTTGATGTTCCTCTGTCTGTTAAATATAGGAATTTCGGGCTTAGGCCTCCGCTTTTGGGGTGTACGAGATATAGTTCAGATCCATAATAAGTCTTTTGTTGGTCGTACTTATTTTAATGATAGCGCAATCCTCGCCCTCGGCGGGTGTTGATTTTTGAAGTAAGTTGTCTGGTTAGCAAATTGTCGGATTTATAAATGTTTAACGTCGTTGGACGTTTGACATTTCAGAGCTGAGTGGAGTGGGTTGTAAGCCTTGGTAAAGTTCACATCTGGTTGGGCATTTTGTTTACTCCGGCATAGACGCTTGCCAATCTAGAAGGTGAAAATAACGGAGACAGCAGAATTGATGGTTGGGTGTTACTGTAATCTGTAAATAGCTGGTCCTTCTTGTGAATACGTGAGAGCTCCCTGCTTTAAACATTTTCAACAATTTCCTACTTATTCCATTTTTACCAGTTGGGAGAATGTTAGCGTCTACTGTTAGACATGTAAAAGAAAAATTCGGGAATGTGAATTAAGGGGTCTGGAATTGAGGTTTTTCTTTCGTGATCTCTACGAACCAATCCAGGATTAGGATAACTGGCAAAGTTGCCGTCGACTGCCGAGACTTACATTCCCTTATGTCTGTTCTTATATAGTGCACTTTTCGGTGACATTAATGAAGTAAAACCGGCATGAGAGCATTCGCAACGACAACCAGCAAGTCAACTTACCCATGGGTCTCCCCGCTACACAGAGGGTAAAACGGTAGAAGAAAAAGAATACTTTGTCAAAGTAAAGCAATAAATATTGCGAATAACCTAAAATAATTAAGATATGAAATTTGTTTAGCCTGAAGTGTCGCTTTGGGATTCACCGGTGGGTGGGAATAAACCTTGAAGATCTGTAATTCTCGCGTCTCATAGGTGCTTTCGAAGAGAGTGCGTCTTAACCATGGTTCTAGCCTTTTAACTCTTTTCTTCCTTCGTACTTTCAGGAGTATTTGGTATTTCAAAGAGGACAAATAACCTTGAACTACGAAAATAACTCTTGTGTTTATCAATATATCGACGAAATGTCGTTATAAAATATTATTTGGTAATGTATGAGAGCCTCAGTGAATGTCAAAGTGTTCTGTGAATTAGAACAGCGAATGCATTCTGTGGATTCCCTGCCTCAGACATTCATGGTAATTCACTGTGTTTACTACACTAGGGCGGGAAATGTTTTACTTCTTCATTCGTCGTACATCGAGTTGGGGGATGCGTATGTGTAGAAAAGAGGATGGTACTTACGTTATCAATGGAGGTGGTTCGGGCAGCGGTTTGTGGAAAGTGTCACTCCCAGTGAGCCAATAGGTCGCTATTTCCACCCCACCCTCAAACTCAATTGTGCCACGATATTTCGTGTGGTAGCCTCCGATCTCTTCTAAAATCGTATGTATCTGTTCGCTCATGTGTATTCGGAAGGCTGCAAAAAAGGCAGAAGGTAAAGGAAAAGTAGACAGGCGGTCAAGGGAGGCCTAGTTAACAAATGATGAGGTCTTAGTTAACCAACCGGCTCCGGAGGACTCCATCTTGAGGGCTCGGTTGACAGTGTCTCCAAAAAGACAGTATCGAGGCATGGTAAGTCCGACGACACCGGCAACACAAGGACCTGAATGTGTGAGGAAATTGAAAGGTCTTATAAAAATACCTGTAGTCATCGCATTAATATTATGTATGATACAAATTGGAAAACCTTGCGAGTGAACAATTAAGTATGTAAAACCTATTATCTCGCAAAAAAAGTAGATGTACTTATTTACAATTCGGCATTCGAGTTCCAATGTTCTAACATTTGACGTTATCATATTTCTTTCAAGGCATTTTTGAAAGCAAACTCCACCTACTTAAATAACGATTTCAGTAGGAATAGGTCACGTTTGTAGGTCCATTACGTCATCATTTACTTTCTCGATACTAGAAGTTCTACGTTGCAACATGACTGTTTAAAGACCATAGACCACTAGAGCGTGATTAAACCTCGTCCGCAGCCTCTTTAATTACAATGCTTTCGTCTTCCATGTTTTTAAAATTCGTTTTCTGTCACTTGTGTGACACAATCCAACTTAATTTTCGTATCAAACTAAAGTGGTTGAATTCAATAAGGTGTGGGTCGAAGCATTCATCTAACTGACCGCTATGTAGACCGATGCGCAGTCTCAAGGGGACATCAGGGAGGTGCTTTATGGTGAATGTTCCACAGGCACTGAGGAGGTCGAGAGCCATTGTGGCAACCTCGCCCGCATGACATCGTCCATTGCGGACTGGTAGTCCCGAGACCACCATATAGGCGTCTCCAATAGTTTCCACCTAGGATCATTAATAATGTGTAAGGTCATTTTAGAAGATCAATATTCGACTCGTCTGATATAACGTGAATGGGAGACCTTATAGACATCATAATTCTCAATGGTTTTGTCGAAGAGAGTATACAAGTCGTTGAGAAGATCGACAACCTGTAGCGGTGTGGACATTGCAGAAATAGTCGTAAATCCAACAATGTCGCTGAAGTAGATGGACACTTCGTCATAGGTTTCGGGTGCTACAGCGACGCCGGCTATCAATGTTTCTGCGACGACTCTAAATGACCGAATTTTGCCAGAGCTGTTCGCTCAATATTGTTTGTTAAGAGCGAATGAGATAGTTAGAATATAGACAACTTACGGAGGCAGCATACGACTGATAAGGAGTTCTTTCTTCTTCTTCTCATTTTCCAACTCCTCCGTTCGTACTCTCACCTGTTCTTCAAGTCGCGTCGAGTACTTCTCCATCATCTTAAACATATGCTCAACAATGTTCGTTTTCCTAGAGAAACATTTGGGAGTTAGGGTGATGGTAACCTTACTTTCCCCTTGTCATCATTTGAATTTGTTCATCCAGTTCCTTAAATGTAGGTCGGAGGCCAGGGTTCTCCAACCAAGCTCGCTCCAGAATGTCTCGGTACGCCGGAGGAAGGCCCGTATCAGGAAGCTTAATTAGGGGAGCAAATGAGGCAAAATGATTTTAAATGTTGACAAGAAGAAGGTAACTTTCCTCCCTTCCACTCATCTCCCGTCCCCTTACACTCTCTAAGACTGTAGGACTCGACATTTGTCTTCCAGTCCAAATTGCATACTAAGAATTAAGCTTCTTTTAAAATCCGTCTTTCCACCAGGCTCATGAGGAAAACTAGCGTGTTTCATAGCTATATCTCATCTCGACTGGAAATTCATGATAGGCGAGTACTCTTCCCAGCGTTTTCAGTTTTGACGGGAAGCAGACGGAGTCGTTCTGAAAGTAACGCTTTAACCTCTAACACCTTGACCCGAGCCCGCCTAAATTACCTTTTCGATGAGGCGTGGTTTCATCTTTCCGACATTAAATCCATCGGTGAAACAGAAGCTGTTACCTTCTCACCAAATTAGGAGATTGATCCACCAGATCCCCGTCTGTGTCGTCGACTTTGTAGGAAGTCGATTTGAATCATGAAGACAAAACACTTATGGCGGAGGCTTGTGTACTTACCTCGGGGCGAAAAGGCGGTTTTTCACCCGCCATAATGCGGTCGAGCACCTCCTCAATCTCCATGCCTACCGTTCCATAGGGCTGCGTCTGGTAGAAGACTTCGTGCATAATTATGGCGAATGCATACATGTCTCCCGGTTTCGTGCCTAGAAGAGCAGCTGCCTCATTGCGGAGGAGCTCAGGAGCAGTCCACAACTTGTCTAGCAGTAGGATAGAAATAACTTTAAGGCCTTAAATTTCACAATTCCGTGTATTGAAAGGAGGCTATCGAAAATAAGTTGATACATGCGCCACTGACTTAAAAGTGTTAAAGAAATGGAAGGGGGAACAGACATGTACTTAAACAGGTAACCCTTTCCCAGCTTTTGTGACGTCGAGGGCGCTGGCGAAAGGAGTCTGGTAGAAGACTATCAAAAGTCTTTATCATGACAAATGACATCGTACACGAGGCTGCACATTCCTGCCACGGTGGCTATCACACACACTTTCTTGAAGGGCAGTCGAAGTATGTCTCACAGAGAATCGAGTGTGACGCCTTCAAGGGCATGGAAATGGCAAATTTCGCCTGGCCGCTCAACTATCTCGTACAAGATAAATAAGCGCGTCCTCGACACTAAAAAGAGTAGAATACATCAACGCGGATGGCACTAAGAGACCTAGCGCAATGACGACGAGTTAGGAGTAACCTTGAGGTGCCGCTCGACATATCAGGGGCTACGTTGATTCCACAAGCGCTGCACTCGGGGCTGCTACTTAATTTCTCGGAGTCTTAGTCATTGGATTGGTCAAGTGTACATAAAATTGAACGTTAATGAGTCGCATGGTCCTGTGCGAAGTTCCAACCGCGTTAGAAACTCCTTATAATCTCACTTACCTTCCGGTCGAATTGGCGGAATACCCCCAGTTAGCGCATAAATGTTGGGAATGCCAAAGTCCGTGATCTTCAAAACCCACCGACAACTGACAACACAGTTGGTCGATTTTAACCTGCCGTGAGCACGAAGATTGGTACTGTGGAGGTATTCCATTCCCTATACAAAAAACCCAATTATAGTTGCGAGTTCAGTTTAATAATAGCGTTTTACATAAAGGGAATTAAGACTGCGAGGTGCTTACCCGAACGAAGTCGGTCATAAGCGAGAGTTTGAAGTCCCAGTCGAAGGTGATGCTTTTGTTGTTTATTACATCCTATTTACACAAGAAAGTACCGGTGCCGATATTCACATAAAACCGCATAAAGTAGGAAGAACCTTTAAAATTACTTCAAACCGCCGAGCTGGCTTAGGAAAGAAGACAATTTATGAGGCACAGAAAAAAGCAATTGCGAACATTTGGTGGAGTGGAGGGAGCCGTGGATGGGAGACTTCTCAGCAGCCTCCAATCGACGGGTATTAAGACCTGAGGTCGCGCGTCTGGCTTGACTGTCTGGGTTTGTGGTGAAGGCGGCTGACCCAATTCCTAAGGGTCCACACCACCTCACATGCTGTCATATGTCACTTTAAATTGGTGTAGTGTATTTCGTCGCTGTCTTTTTCTTCCACTGCATTTCATTTTCACGACTGATTGAGGGCGAATTGGCACGGCATTTGGAGGCCTACGGTCCCTGACATACCCCACCAGCTTTGGTGTGTAACTGCTATCCTCACCGACGCATCGTATTTCCACCAGCTGACAATCCCACTAAACCCCATCTCTCCAACACGAAGGAAGGCGGGGACGGAAGAGACAACACTTAGACACCTCTTCATCCGACGTCACATAACTCTCTTCCCTTTACGCTCTCCCGAGCATCAGTGGCACTGCTGCTCAACATTCCACACTAATCTCTTGCAATTACGCGCCTGTCAAACACCCCCTCCCCTCCCCTCCCCCCCCTAGCGGTAATATTCACCCCGCCTGAAAGTTTCTTGCACGCGGATCATCTCACCCCCTACTGTCTCCTCGTCTCCACCTGTCTTCAGATTTCACAAAGAACTGCTCTTCCGTGTAAGCGAAAAAGTCGACGGCAATCCTGGAAACAGTCATTCTGTTGTCAGGCCAAGGTTTTGAGGCAGTGCAATGTTCCAGCGCCCTTAACCATCACGCCTTTCGGCGAAAAAGGCCTCAAATGGGATTGAAGATGCGGGGCATCTAGACTACCTCATCCAGTAGAGTCAATGTCAAACGGCGATAGCTAGTTAACAGTGCCTTTAATGAGCAGAGTCAACTTGTCGTTTTATTCAGCGTAGAGGTCTGGAGCTTGCTTTCAGTGTTGAGGTCTCCGTTGATGCTATCACCACCTGAGGACGTCATGTTTGATGTATCGGTTCGTGAAAGAGCCGACCCTTTACACCCCAACAGTGAGGAAGAATTGGAGGGGTCACTGAAGCCGCCTTTCTTGTGCTTTCGCCTGAAGCGTCAGTTTTGCACGTACAAACGCACATCAAGTAACTAATGCATACTCAGGCATTTGACAATTTCACTGGTAATAATGAAAATGTCGATTCACGTGGGAACTTCCAGTCGGGAATAATGTGTAAACCCTCCACTCCCTCTTTGTCTACATTTGTCGTTGTAAGAGAACAATACTTCTTTCCCTCTGTCAGATGGGTCCCAATGTCGTCCATCTACAAATGCCACGCACATGGGATCTCAACACAACTAAGGGAAGGATCCTGCTGAACTGGAGAATGAAACGTCATTACAGGCGTTCCCAACTTCTTTATAGTTTTCTTTGTGGACCAAAGTTCGTTTCAGAATTTTCTCATAATGCTCTTCCATGGGAATGGGGAATAATAGCTGAGTTACCCGAAGACAGCCTCGATGGCAGTAATCAAAGACGAGGCTAAAGCTATCCGGTGTGACGTAGCATCCCAGAAAGCTGTTGATATTCGCATGTCTTAGTTCCCTCATTCCCGCCAGGTACTCGATCAATTTGGAACGCAACAAAATGTGCGCCAAAGCCAATTCCTTGATGAAAACAGCTTCGCCCTGCAATGAAAATGTTGAAGATTAAAAAATTCCACTAAGAAATGCCAATGTAGAAATTGCAGCGCACATTTAACCAAGCTATTCGTCGACTGTCCCCACTACTCGCTGTATGGACATTGGAGATTGAGGTGGAGACGGAAATACGGCTATTCGACGCTATTGTGTTAAACGACGCATTCACATCCAATGTTGAGGCCGATTCCATTTGTACTTGGGAGGTTTGATGCGACTAAAATAATCACGCTCTATGTTTATACATGCATTCTTAGCCAAGTAAGAGGGCAATTTTTAGAGTTCTCACATTGTTATGTTGTGTAACGGGTAATTCTTCACCACCACTTTTAAATTCAAAGTCACTCGTAAGAAAAACGAGTTTAAACGAGTTGATATGCTTTTTCTTTTGCAAATACTGTCTAAAATTAAGGTATTAGTAGTAGGAAGCTCACGACACTGTGATACTTACCTGTAGATGTAAACTATGGACAAGTAGATGAATCCAGCAGAGACAAATCCGAGTAGATTTACCTGCAGCGCTGAGCTTAGTGAAGCTGAAAACGGGGAAAGAGGTAGTCAAAGATTATTTTCCTCTCCAAGCTTGTTAACGCCACTTACAGATTCCACATGCACTGGCCATACAAGGTGTATGATGGGGTCCAAGCCCATCTCCTGGCCAATGCATCGTAGCCCTTTTCTGGGGCAATATTAATGGGTGTCGGATAATATCAATGAGAGTAAAGATATCACTGTATCCGATTGTCTCTTTTACAAGATCCATCCCTTCAGTGACATTAGGTTTCAGAGTGAAGAGGTGTAGATCATAAACACCTTGGATATCACTTCCGGCTCTGGTTCGGTAGTGAAAGCTGATGTTGGGTAGAGTGGGTACGTGGATCTTCTGAAGCGTGCGAAATGGTGTGAAGAAACCGCTAGAGGAGTTGACTCGGCCTCCTCCATTCCGTAAATTGTCCTGAACCATTCGCATTGCAAGCGCTGCAGCACTAGCCACTGATAGGTTTATTAGCTACGGGAGTGAAATCAACCAATAATCACGATGGTTGTTCAACCAATCAAGAAGCAAACAACCCGTCTCTAAAACACCGCAAAAATACTACAAATTCTGCTAATTTGGATCTGTCTAAAACTTAGAATCTTGTACAGCGGACCTATTAGACCCCAGAGATTAAACAAAAATACAGGAAACGACTGCTTAAAGAGGATGAGTAAATCACCCAAATCGGGATGGCGCTGTGTCTAAAAAATTTGGGCGAGAGCGCAACGTACCTCCTTAAATATACTGGATTCATGGTCATAAGTTGAGCCGGAAGGGAGAGCTGTTAGAATGATTAATGAAAGTCCGGAAGAGTATGTAGGTCTATTTTTCGGTAAGAGATATCGCCACTCCCGTAGAGCATCGTAAGTCAACATATCGGTGGGATTAATTTGCATTAAAGCTATCCGACCCTGTTTAATGCGAGTTAAATTCTGAACTCCAATCACGAATTCTATGGATAATAATGGCCTTGCAAAGATCAGTATAGCTGGAATGAAAGATCAGACATTTTAACCATTGTCTTTTTAACCAAACAATTATGATACAGAGACATACCATCTAGACTATCTTCTAGTGAGAGGAGAATATTTGAAAAGTTCATCCCAAAGCTGATGCTTTCACTCCTCAACACTTCAAACACCTTTTGTTCAGATTTTGAAATGGCAAGAGTAATTGGAATCGACTCCAACATCTCCGGTATGTCGATTTGTGTGGTGCTCAAATCGTAGAAGACCGCAATACTTTTCCAACCCTGGTTGAGAAGGTAAACGAGAACGCCCTGGAGGATAGTGTTTCGCTGCACTGCCACTGAGACGGCGGCGATTGGTGGATCAGCAGAGGAATAAAGACTATCGGCCAGGTGAGAGACATACATAGATGCGAAGCCTGAAACCTGGCAGTAATAGGAGATTTGGTAGAGTTGATCAAGTTGCTTCAACATCGGTTCACCAAGAACTATCCACTGGTTGACCAAATCGCAGTCTCCTATCAGTGTAGGTCCCAGCAGCACACTAAAGCCTATAGATTTTGATGTATTTTCCTAAAATAAACAAAGAGATTATTCTGATTAACACCGCGGCATTTGCATTTCATTTCCATAGCCTGAATAATCCGCTCCAAAAACCTGCAATTACCCCTTTGTTATCCATAGGTAAACGACAGTGCGAGATTTCGTTAGATTACAACATTCGCCCCTTTTCATACGTTTACTCCACCAGAGTATACACTATTTGAAAAAAAAATCCTTTAATACGGCGCCACAAACCCTCATTCACATTCTGTCATACCATGAATTGAAGTTGGAGGTAGTGGAACCGAGTAATTCGGAACCTGGTGTGAGAAATTCGAGATTCTTGTCAATGCGCACAGGCACACAGGTTTAATTGTGCTTCTCTGGGGGAACGTAATCTTTGAAACCCCAGTGTTTGGATACCAAGCTATTAAACGGCAGTCCACCTGGCACAAAACGTAAGACCTGTCGACTGCGGGGACAGAGGGGAATGCCTCTCAGAGAAGTCATTAAGGAGAAATGTTATCACGCCAAATAAACATGCTAAGACAGCCCAAAGAATGACGTTTTAGAAAATAGGCGGATTTGCAACTTTCGCTTAAGTAAATGTTGCTTAATATAAAATATTGTCAAAGAATATTTATCTAGTTGTCTACCAATATGAACCTGAATGCTCTGTAGTATTCGGACCATCGCATTGCCTCTTGCTGTCTGCTGTATGGAGCATCCGGGCACAGTTTGTTCCACGAAGAGGGCGTAAAAGAAGGTCACATCATCCTTTGGTACCAGGGAGCGCACATAACGAACAGCAGTGGCTACACTATGGGTGAAGTTGTAAAGTATCAACTCAGGCGAACAGATTTTGTTCGACACGAGTGCGTAGATGGTGAGGAAGTAGCGCGAATTTGGGTCATAGCCACCTGGCTGTCCGTGGACGAACGAAACCGAGGCGATGAGCACGAGAGTGACCAGAAGCACCATTTACGTTGACAGAGTGGCGCATAAAAGAATGTCTATGGTTTCTTGAGGACTTTAAATTAAAATCATGGTAACGCCCATTTTAGGAAGAGATCTCTATTGGTCTGGACGCCGATGGGTGAGGTGATACGAAGTGGTACTTGCGTGACAGTGGTTGGAAAACGCAAATGAGTTTCCTTTCCATCAACTTCACTAAGAGTGGACAAATTTACTGGTTTTATGAAGATTTCTACTTGACTAGAGTATGAGCAGAAATTAAGGTCGTCTTCCTTATTTCCTCCTCGTGATTAGGAATCGTTTCTACAAGGAATCACGAAACTCGGATCATTTGTAACAAAAGTGGATGGATGCAAGACACCTTTGCAGTGCTTTCGCCTTCTTGCCTGTAGTGAAGATAGGGTTTATGAGGTCTCAATCACGACTCCACTATGGCCAAGAGATACGACACGAGTTAAGCCAACTTTCTCCGACTTCGGAATGTACACAGAGGCTACGCTCACGTCTAAGGTGGTAAGAGATAAGTAGCAGTAAAACAGGCACAAGTATTTGATCTCGTTACTAGTCTACCTACATGTATTGCCAACTAACTGGTGAATAATAAAAAAACTGGCTGTTGAGGCCACTAATTGTAAGATTAATGCATTCTCATGGCCACTTCACCCGAATGTGCAAAGAAGCAGAAAATAAAAAAGGAAGAAGACAGCGTCTGTGTGTATGTGAGTGAAAAGTGTCGAAATATGGTCGGAAGCGAAGAGCACATGTTGAAGGCTTCAATAAGTAGGTCTGAGATGGCGAGGTGTGGAGGAGAACGCAATTCGGTCGGTTCAACGTGGCAAATGACAGTATGTGAGATGATATGGACTTTCGGAGAATTGGGTCAGCCGCCTTCACAACAAACCCAGACATTCCCGCCAGACTCTTGACCTCAAGCCTTGATACTCGCCGATTGGAGGTTGATGGGAAGACTCCCGGCTGAACTTTTCGTAACATCCTTAATGTTGACATTTACCACCTCATTCTGATATTACATGCCCAGGTATCTTTCAAATTCACTCGTGTCTTGATTCATCTCCTCCCAGAAGTCAGTAATTTTACTTAAGACTCCTGTTCTCATTCAAAATTAACGATCACATGCATCAGAGTTTGGATTGTGACCTTTTATTAAAAAAAGTCATCTTATCTTCACCTAGTTGACAGAACTTCTCTTGCCTTACAAGGGGCCTCACAACTAGACTCTAAGTCCTGTCCTCAACCCTGCCACAACTTGCCTTACCTTCTCCGTTGTTAACTGTGCCCGGTCAATATCAGCCCTTAGTGTTCCAAATTTCGCGCGAAAAAAGTCTAAGTAAGTAAATAGCAAACTTTTGTTTGCGCTTGTGTCAATGTATTGGCGTACATTCATACATACTTAAGGTGTACAGAGGACTGCCACTAGAGTGAGCTCGTCATCCTGACGAGTGACACATTGACGAAATGGCTTAATTAGTGCCCTTGGTGGAAGATTCATCGGCTAGATCTTTGTTTTTTAGGTAATAGCCATAGGACGGATAGTGGTGGGAGCAGACTTCCAGTCTTCGAGTCACCTCACTCTGTGTGCTCCCTCCTGTGAACGCTTGACCTGTAAAGGTCAAGATAAGCCACCATAAATGCCTTCTTCCTTATCAAACAAATGAGTACACCGTATGTTGGACTAATATAGAAAATATTATTAATAAAAAGATCAAATTTCAGTGGTTGTATGCAACGAGACAGGAAATTGTGACCTACGAAAGTTACCTACCGTGAACATGACCCGAGTAGTTGGGCATCATTCCACTATTTCGGTATATCCGGAATGAAATTGGCGTTTCGTTTAAATCAAATACCTGGGGAATAATCCTTTCAGGTTCTCTAGAAGTGAAAACCACGCTCTTTACATCATTATGGTAGTTTAACAAATAGGTATATTTATACAGCTGGAATGGTGGAAGTGGAAGAGGGAGTGAAAGAGTAATGGGGCCTTGGTTTGTTCACAATTGTCAAGATGATGGGCGAATAGCTTGACTGCCAATAAAACTCTTAATGCAACAAACAAAGATTGGATATGAAAAAATGGGCGGTTGAAAGCACGTTTCATCACGCGTTAAACAGGCAGCGGAGATCAGGCGAGGTGCTCATTTTATGAAAGTGTAAGAGCAAAAGACTATCTCTCTATCTGAGTTATTTAGCCGTATCATCTAGCGGTATATAAATCTTAGAAAACATGTAAATTTACTTGTTAAGTGGTTTAACAGGCAACTGTAGTCGAGCAAAGTGACTCGAAATCTCGTTTCTGAAAGCGGAGAGACTTTTGGTGGCACCCTTTCCGTAAGTACAGCCAAGTGACAAATTTGCAGCAATTGCTTTTGGAATGTGTCCCCCGTAACCGACAGTTGGGGGGTCGGTGGTACCCTTGGGACCATAATTCCGATTACTTTTCAGCAAATACTCATCGACCCACGTATTCATGTTATTTCGAACACTACCATCGTCAGCTATTGGTTGTAGAGGAGGAAAGAGCTTGCTTTGCTCATCCACCTTAGCTCTATCTTCTGCACGCTTCGTATACTCAGTAATAAATTCGTCAATGCATTCATCTGCCAACTGAGCGTATGTTCCACCGTACTTATTTAGCATTTTGGGGAAAGCACCTAGTGTTTTTAAGGTCATTACTTTGTTATTATACCCGAATATCCTGGTATAGTATTTTGAGTATAACAGTTATCTCCGGTAGGAATGGGAACCCGATCCCTCGGTATCTCGTCCTTGAATACAGCCTTGGTGGCAGAAGATTTCCCGTCCCCAACTTTAGGATATATGTAGATTTTTTCCTATTAAGACTGTTATGGCACACATATAACACACGTATTTAGATGTTTCACCATAGTATGGCAAGTCCTAAAAAGTGATTAAATAATCCGGAAACTACCTCAGCTATAATAGCAGTTTGCCGGCCATATGTATTACCATGACTAAATTTGTATTGTGGTACGTACCCCATATACCTACTCTAATGAATTTTTGATATCATTTCTACCCGGGAATCTTTGATCGAGCTACATACGGCCCTCGAGTGTTATGAATGTCCGTCATTAGAGGACGACCTTAAGCTTTATAATAGTGCGGACACGTTTTTATGGATATTTTAAAAGTTTGACTGTTTAAAAGATTGCAAGTGTTGACATAGGGGAACACTGAGAGGCGAGCAAATGTTTTAACCTGAGTTAAATTATCTTATAAAGGAAAATTAGATAATTCAAAAATAAATGCATGCGTAAATACTAGATGTTTGAAGAAGTATCGAGACTTTGTAGTGGTTTGTCTGCAAAATGATTCATTCTAGTGTTTTATTAAATTGTAAACGGTTTTGAGAAACGTTTAATGATTGAACAATCGATAATAAGCAATCGAGGACAATAAAGACTATTTAAGTGGGTAAGCACATTGGCTCTTCACTACTAATCATACACGTTCAGCAAGAGAAACATTTGATAATTTCCAACAGCGGCTGAATCCAGCCACCAACCTTTCAACCCTTGTAATATTTGTAACTCAATTGGCAAACTACATGCCGCTTGCTTTACACGATTGCGAAAATTTTCTGATGAACTGTTATTTTTTATCGTTTTATTGGATTCCAACGTTCGCAAATGACCTTCACGGGGAATCTAATTGCCTGGTTCGTCCTTCTGGGTTTCCCCCGGTGGAGTTCGCGGTGCTGCGACACTCCGTGATGCGACACCGCTCTTGTTATAACATAAGCTTCGGGACTTAGCTTCCTCTACCTTGGTTTTATTTTTAGTCTCGCTTCTTTAAGATTTATGACATAGTTTTTTGTATAATACTACGAAACCGTCTGCTGACGACACGTTCTTAACATAATGGCTCGCCCCCTATTTATATATTATGCCTTACTTCTAGTGCTTTGAACTTATTGATATTTGTTAATATCTCTCTGCCACCATGACCTTTTCTTACACAAGTCTATTCCTTAACCACAAAGTGTTTCGTGTTTGTGCCAAATTAATTTAAATATTTTAACTATTCTAATGAAGGTTGGTCGTCTCAATACTAGTCTTATTCAGTCTAACCGATTTAAATTTTTATTTTTGCTTTATTTATCAGCCTATCTGCCTCCGTCACGCGAATTAATGGATTTAATTCAATGCACCACTTAGTCTGTTTAAAAAGTAGTTCTCCTTGAAGTAAATAATCTTTATTTCCTTGTCATAATGACCGTAATACCCGACCCTTTAGATGCATACCTATGGTTTCGAAAACCCTGACTTCGTGTCCATCGATGTGTACAATAATTTCCGGAAGTCCTACGAAGTTGTCCTCGAACGTCGCTGTGCACGTTGGCAAGCGGTTATAGACCAGGGTCATCTCGTTCGTGGACAATTGCGTAAGTGCTCGGTGCTCTTCATTATCACCAATCTCAGTCAAGCGTTTCTGTCGTAAAGGTGTACCGGCTCAGTTTCGTGTCCACGTGTGGATGACGCTTTCTGGAGCCTACGACATGATGCGTCAAAATCCGAAAGTCTACCAAACCGCGGTAACTGTTGAACCACCGAAGAACATTTTTACAACAATTATGGCTGGTTAGTGAACACCTTAGCCGTCCTCTATATAGTAACCTCCACTTCATCTGTAGACATTCCGAGAACCTTCCCCGAGAACGCTCATTTTTCACAGGCCCACGGCAAGGGAGACAGATTAAAGGCTCTTCAACGGATTCTGATGGCATTTGCTGTCTCCTTTCCCAAGATTGGTTATTGTCAAGTAAGTGTTTTTATCCTCTTCATCCAAACTGGAACTTGTGGAGATGTGGCCGTGCAGCAGATTTTCCGTTCATTTTTCACATGCTTGAAGATCTCACATTCTAGTAAATAGCGAAGAATCACTCTGAACTCTACTCTTGGACACCTTTATCTTCGTCGTTAGGCTGCTCAATTCCAGTACATGATTTTAATGTGCTAACAGGTCCATCACTCCACTTCCCCTGATTGTCTACTTTCTTTACCAATGCTGGTTTGGTGGAATGAGGTTAACAGGTGAAAGAGGCTCCCCCCTTTTCTCTCTCTCACAATTGTTTATGTGTCCCTTAGTGTAGCCTCGCCTATGATCTCATCCATGCCCTCATGGCACTGACATTTGACCTTCCAATCTACATTCTCATCACAAACTTCCACGCACGAAATGTTCGTGTTGATGATGAAGGCGAGAGGAAACGTGTACCTGCCTTTCTCAGCCATTCTACTCCCCCTCCCTCCACCTCCGCGGGGCAGGCAGGAGACGACACGGATAGAGTAGGATTATGAGCGATTGTATTTAGATGAGGGAATATTTACAGTTCAGAACATACGCGAAATTGCTTGCGACCTTTCATGTTTAATAAAATCATAGACTTGTTTGAACACTTCACACTGCATTTTGCGTGTTTATGTCTGTATATATGTGCGACTGTATATGTGTGTTTATGTGAGCATAAATATCGCCAAAGTGAAAACTTGTGCTCTGCTAGCAGGTGCCTCACTTATTTAATGTATATGTCTCATCGCGTCTGCTTGAGATATCTCCTCCCGCGGGGAGGGGAGAGGCGGCAGGATTCGCCTGCAGACTCCCTTATAGCTTAACTCGCGGCTCCCGTTTATGACATGCCCCTTTTCCTCTGCTCTCTTGACCAATGGCACGCGGGTAGGCTGTACTTTTTTTGTCCCACCATGTAGGTGCATGGTTTACAACCTACCCAGATGGCGTCAGAGTACAGAGAAGTGTTATAATTGAATAGGCAGCAAATTTCTCAGTGAGGTTTAGAGGGGGTTTGAGTAGTCGATGGCTTGCTGACCAGTCAAGACATAGTCATTTCTATGTGTAAAACAATGATAATGAAGGCAGTTCAAAGAAGACGCCTGCATGGTGACCTTCGTAGCTATGTGGACAATAGCAGAGGTTTTTCTACTTCCCTTTTGTAGCATGAAAGTGAAGTTTTTCCTGATGGGAGAGGTGAAGCCGTTCTCAACCGTGACTGCAGTTGAAATCGCGTATTTTGCGTTTGCAGGGCCTCAACTACGTGGCGGCCACCCTTCTTCTGGCCATGGAAGGTGTCCCAGAATCCGATGTGGAGGAACGAACATTCTGGTTACTCCACGCTCTCACTCATCGCGTTGTCCCCAACTACTACTCCGACAGAATGATAGATGTGCGTGTTGACTGCCTCGTCTTTGAGCAACTCCTCAAGTGAGTGGTTACAACTCGGGTCTTTCTTACTCATGAATTCCTTGATACCGACTTGAAGTTACTCTCTTTCTTCAGCGCCAGACTGATTTAAACCGCAAATATCGCCATTATTATTTTTTTGGCGTAACTATCACGTTCCAAAACTCGTGCCAAGTATGCTGACATGAAACCCCCCCCCCCTTTTCTTCTATTGCTTGGACGATGGCTAATGCGTTCTGTAGTTTTCATTTTCCACTTTGTATTCACGAGGAATGAAGTCACAGCATGGACGGGGAGAAGACACCCTGTGGTCGAAGTTGTCTACTCCTTCTACCGCCTAACCTTCTTTGTGAAGTGCTCTTAGGACGTTCTCTCCATACTGACAATTTTTACAACCTCATCTGTCACAGATTGTAGTTGATTACTTCCTCACCGTAGTGATGCCGATGGGGCGAAGAGCGTTGGGAGAGGGTTTGAGCGAGACACTGATTTTAACGCTGCTTCACATACGAACGAGTCACTTCCCTCAAATGTGAGGACAAACAGCGAAGATGGAATATATTTTACCATACATTTAACTCGACTTGGACAGTTTAGTTCTGGCAGGTTTACCTATGCGGGACTAACAAAGTACGTGTCGCATTCATGTGATGCTGGCCACCAGTGTAGTGTGGGTTAAAATGATGAAAATGCCAGTAGATACACTATCAGCCCCACTTTGTTTGCGTAGATAATCCTAGCTTCTTCTCTGTTTACTCTTGACCATTGAAAATGTATATTTCTTCGCTTACCGCCTTTTTGCCTCTAAGAAGCCCTTCGCACTGTCTGGAGGCTTTATGAATCTCACGAAACGCCTCGGCTTGGTATATTTGATCCGCACCTCTCTCCCACCGCTCAATGAAACAAACAATTAGTACATATTCATTCGCAATGCTTTTCTACTCACATTTATTACTTAGTTGCCCATGTACATGAGGACTAAACTCACCACTTTTCCTTGCGTGTTGTCAAGGCAGCGTCTCGGTAGCTCTAGTAGCCCTAGACGTAGAAGATAATCGCACTATTCCGATCGGTGATCGGTACCATACTCTCTCCCAAAATCTCATTTGTTTGCATTACATTGAAGATGGTCACAGGTAGTATTGCCGGTACAACACATTACTTCTTTTTTTCTTTTTTCGCTTCACTACCTGTACCCTAAATGAGTCATTGCCTTAACAAGCAAAAGAGAGGCAGTGACGAGTTATCCTCCTGTCATAATTTTATCCAATTTAATCTGGTTAAGATGGTCTACCCCCGAGACCTTGGACTCCTCGTATTAAGAAGTTGAAACCGAAATTTAGTCTTTTCTGCCGCTGTGGATCGAAGCGTGGACACACAGTGGCTAAGGCGTGTGTGTATGTTTTGAGAGCTTTTTCACCAAAAAGACATGACATTTGTTGGACATAAAAGAATAAAGCCGCTGGCGTGTCCAAGTAACCGCCACAACCTCACAAAAAAGACACGACGAGGGAGTAGCTTGCCTCTTTTAAAATTTATACTTGGACAAGGGGTTGTACAGTGGCCGCCAATAGAACAGTAATTGTCTGGCGAATTGTAGATCTGGAATAAGATATTTTGTTAAAATATTTCTAACTTGATTGTATATGCACCCACAGTGGGGTGCCAGTGTCACGTATACGTGACCCCGAGACGGGGAGGTGAAATGGTCTTCTCTCCTTTCGGCTTGGAATTTACTTGAGGTGTGTGGATGAGAATGGGTGGGTGAAGTGGAAAGTGGTCTGCTTTACGCGTAATTAATTAATTTTCTTATGCCGAGTCCTCGTATACCTGACCGAAAGAGGTTGGCAGCATCAGCGAGATAGTTAACGCCTCGGTAGTTGAGAAATGTGCTGACTTTGTCATTACTCTACATGATGCTACGTAGGTATGACCGGAGTTTCGACAAACAATTGCGATATTCCATGCGTGTGAGGTCCTACCATTGTGTTTGTTAATGAAGCTGGTAAATATAGTGTTCTAGTGGTCATTGAGGATAGGCTCGATCGGAGCCCCGGAAACCCTTGTCAAAGGTCCTTTGATCGCGATGTCCTGTGTCAGGTGGTATTTAACTTCGTCAACTTTCCCTCATGTTACCATGATGCCTTAGTTCCCGTGGGGAGCATTTTATGCCTCAGGAGAAATAAATTCTCACAGGCGACACAAGCACACACTAACCTCATTCATTGCCTCGGTAGACTTTTCCCTTTTAAGATACAAAATAAGGATAAAACCTGTCATTTGGCAACACACGATTCGCGATAATGCGGTTAGTGAGGTAAATTTCCGTGGATCCCACCTCACCTTGTTCCTTCCCAACTTATCGCACTTCATAACTAGTCTAAATTTCTCTTCTCCCAAGTTCTCCCTCAAATCCAGTCGAGCTGCCTATAGTGTTAATTGTGATGCTTTTTATGTGTCCCATCTGATTGCCTTCCACACGCCACCGACCACTTCTCCCCTCTCTACCGGAGAAGTTTCATGCTGAGATGGGATTGAGGTGATCTCACATGGGAAATAGGTTCAATTTACCTTGACGTGCCAACTCCCAGTCCACCGAAGACTGCGGGGGCGGAGTAGTGTGGATTTGTGTGAGATCTATGCAAAAGAACCTCTGTTGGATGGACGAGTAAACGTGGGGGTAACCTGCCTCAAGACATTCACTTCCCCTTACTTAATAGCTACAACTCGCCTCACGTTGCATTACCAGACCTCTCGGGTTCCGCCATTTTCTTTCGGAATCGGGGGTAAGGGGCTTGTGGTGCGGGCGTGGGGCAGCGGAAGAAGAGCCGTTGCGGACAGTATGTTAGTCACATGCCAGATGCCCTGTTAATTAATAATTACACGGACCAACTCACTGCGCATTTACCACCCTGTCTCAATCCTTCAGCCATAACGTGTGCCGCGACCATTGTTGGGTCACGACTCGACTTGAAATTAACAGTCCAATTTGGCGCCCGTCATTCGATTTCACATCAACTAGTTTGCTGTCTTTCGCCAGTAGGAGCACTTGATTGTAAGCCTCAACCTTCCTCCACACTCATTTCTTAATTTGTGCGGTCGTCTTAACAAACCTGGGGACAATTTCACCATGCAATAGGTAGTAGTATAACTCTTCCTAAACTCAATGCTTTGTCATGATAGGAAGAAAGCGCCCAACATCTACAAGACCCTGAAAAATGCCAACGTGGATTGTATTGTTCTTGCAACCAAATGGTTCATTTGCCTATTTGCCGATGTTCTTCCAATTGAGGTAAGTCCTAACTTTACCTCATTTTGTCCACGGATAGCCAACTCAAGTACACTACAGGGCATACATAAAACGGGCATACTTATCAAACCACACGTTATTATTCCGTACACTCTCGCCACTGGCTTCGCAGAATTTTGTATCACCTTGATTATTCCACCCATCCTCGCGCGTCACAAATATGTGACACGCACAGTTTAAAGACCCATATAATCATCAGCGAGGAGCCGTTATTTGAACCAAGTAGGACACCTTTTTTTCCTCTTTCCTTTTGTCGGCAATAGCTAATCGTGCTCTGAGTTGAGCTAGAGGTTGACAAACCTTATCTCCTAAGAATTGTCATTATTAGTGTACCGCGTACAGATGGCAAAGTAATTCGGAGCATAATTCCCCCATAAATTAGGCGTAGTGTGATTTTTGGGCACTCACTGTGAAAGGTGGGGAAGGGAGTTGGGGGTGGGGTGTGGATTGGGTGTGCCCTTAAATGAAACTTACTTCTGTCCAGGGCGTTGATCAATCACAAAGTCTGTGCCAAAAACCTCTTTTAGCGGGTTTCTTCATCCTTTTCTTTTAAATTCAGCGCTTTAACATTTCACTAAATGTACTTTCTAGGTCTATAGATCATTATGAGCGATGATAACGTCTGACATCATTAGGAAAGAAAAAAGACTTTAGAAAATAAAGCAATCAGTTGTGAAATTTCCTTTGTCCTCCACTAAGCGTGGCGATTGAAAGTGAAATTGTCAAAGTTCCACTTGGAATCTCGACTGATTGATGGTTAGTGTGTGGTTCGTGTAAGACTTGTCATTCCTTCTGGTCCGAGGCATTTCCACGTAACTGAGGCCAACCGTTAATATATCTGGCGGGATCGAGTCTTTTTCACCCACATCCGAGTTAGTGGAGGTGATGTAGATAAGGGTTGGCCCTTTTTGTATACCTGCCCCTTCTGCTATTCATTTTCGGCATTTTTTGGCTCACGAAATTTCTCACTTACAAAACAGAGGCAGCCGCACACTACTTATATCATTAGCTAGTAGACGATAATCGGAACATCCTATTTCACCAATTTTACTATAGGTCCAAGTAAAAATGTGAAAAAAACGGACTTCTGTTTCTGACTATCTTGAGACATTAATGATCGGAACGAATGACACTTTAAAGTGCACACCAAACCTGTAATGCGGTGGTTCCAATTCAACTTCCTATTTTTTGTGAATTGTGACGTAACTCATTCGTACCATAATACCTTCTATTCTCCTCAAGGCTTTGATTGTTCGGCATGAACCTAATTACGTGAATCGACATTTTCATTATTACCAGTGAAATTGTCAAATGCCTGAGTATGCATTAGTTACTTGATGTGCGTTTGTACGTGCAAAACTGACGCTTCAGGCGAAAGCACAAGAAAGGCGGCTTCAGTGACCCCTCCAATTCTTCCTCACTGTTGGGGTGTAAAGGTCGCTCTTTCACGAACCGATACATCAAACATGACGTCCTCCAGCTGGTGATAGTATCAACGGAGACCTCAACACTGAAAGCAAGCTCCAGACCTCTACGTTGAATAAAACGACAAGTTGACTCTGCTCATTAAAGGCACTGTTAACTAGCTATCGTCGTTTGACATTGACTCCACTGGATAGGGTAGTCTAGATGCCCCTCCTCTTCAATGTCATTTGAGGCCTTTTCCCCGAAAGGCGTGATGGTTAAGTGCGTTGGAACATTGCACTGCCTCAAAACCTTGGGCCTGACAACAGAATGACTGTTTCCAGGATTGCCGTCGACTTTTGTTTACACGGAAGAGCAGTTCTTTGTGAAATCTGAAGGCAGGTGGAGACGAGGAGACAGTAGGGGGTGAGATGATCCGCGTGGCAGGAACTTTCAGGCGGGGTGAATATTACCGCTAGGGGGGGGGGAGGGGAGGGGAGGGGGTGTGTTTGACAGGCGCGTAATTGCAAGAGATTAGTTTGGAATGTTGAGCAGCAGTGCCACTGATGCTCGGGAGAGCGTAAAGGGAAGAGAGTTATGTGACGTCGGATGAAGAGGTGTCTAAGTGTTGTCTCTTCCGTCCCCGCCTTCCTTCGTGTTGGAGAGATGGGGTTTAGTGGGATTGTCAGCTGGTGGAAATACGATGCGTCGGTGAGGATAGCAGTTACACACCAAAGCTGGTGGGGTATGTCAGGGACCGTAGGCCTCCAAATGCCGTGCCAATTCGCCCTCAATCAGTCGTGAAAATGAAACGAAGTGGAAGAAAAAGACAGCGTCAGTGTGTTTACTTGAATGAAGTGTGCTGAAATATGGCTGGATATGGAGAATGCACGTTTGTGGCTCGTAGAAGTGGGCCTGAGACGGCGTGGTGAGGTTTTACACCGCACCACTCGAAGTAGAACGTCGGTCATCTTAGCCTTTCCTTGCTCATTGCTCTACCGACCTGAACACCTTTCTTTTTTATCTCTGCCGACGTTGAAATGTGCTCTCAGCCGAGAATTATTTTATTTTTTCATCAATAACGAGCTAGGTTTCATTTTAAAACCGCCCAGTTGCCTTCTTCGTTGTAATAAAAAACGGTTCATGGATTGGTTGTGTACGACTGCACTTTCCCACCCTACTGCCATTCATTTATAATGGTACAATTTCAGCATATCGTCAGAATATCGTTGTTGGCACCCCGTCTGAATTGAATTTATGATGGGCATTTCTTCGTCACAGGCCAAACCCATCCCCGCTCAGACCAAGTTTGGGTTTTTCTTTTACAACACTGGAACAGAATTTTAAGCTAATGCGGAAGTAGCTACACTTGATTTCAAGAGTGGTAGCCCGGATGACAAGGCTCGCCCCGACACGACTATTTCGGCACCTTGGCAGCGCCTTCAACCCGCCAGTGTTTTTCTTTGTTGGTGCTTGCACTGGCTAAATTTAAATTCTTAAAATAAGTCCTGTTTAAGACTCTCCATGGATTAGAAGAGGAACACGGCCGCCTGATCGTTCATCTCAGCCAGAGATGGCTTATGAAAGAAAACGTAATGGCCGTTAACCTGTCTGGTCAAAGTTTATTAATCGGTTCCCCTGGATTCTCCGCATGACACCAAAATTCGCCTGAAACAATTTCTCTACCAGAAAGCTGTGAAACTACCACCAGACACCCTCTAATCAGGCTTCGCCAAACTTACATTTGTAGACTGTTTTGCGGATATTTGACTGTCTTTTCTACGAGGGTGACAAAATCCTCTTCCGCGCCTGCATAGCTCTCACGAAGCTCCACACCAAGGAGATACTTTACTGTCAACAATTTCCTGATGTGGTGCTCACCTTCCGCGACATTACCCAGAATAAGCAGACTCTCTACTGTCATGAATTCCTCAAGGTAAACAGTCCCCGCGTGCGAATAATCATCCAAGACTTCTTAGAATCCCAACTCCCTGATTCCAGCTCTCCCGCCTTTACGATGCTGTTAAATCATCAGGCCTAGAGAACATGAGTTTCTGGGGACACGGGACCAAGATGCAATCTGTTCTAGCTCAGTTGTTGCGCACTTTCTAAGGCCCCCAACTGTGTGTGTGTTAACCTCACACACAAATCAAATCACCGAGGCAGCACAGGTGATTAATCACGCTATCGACAAATAATAATGTACTGAACCCCCGCGCCAAAGTTGGAGATTCGAATGGGTCCAATCATGGGTTTCTATTCCCAAGAGGAATTTGGCACCACTGTCCAAATGTAGTCTTACTTCTCTACCATTTATCATGGATCAAAGTCCCCTAAGACAAAGGGCAGGAACCAGAATGACTTGACCGGTTTGGTGCAGCTGAGCTACATCTGGCACCCACCTCACCGTCGCGCATGTGCGACGGCCGTGGCCATTTCCTGCTTTCTCAAATATCACAGCAAATTATTTTTACTAAAATTTAAGTATGTTGCAAATGACTACTATAAGACAACAGAACGCGAGTACACACTACGCCATCTACTCTGACTATGCTCTTGGCCGATATTGGCAGATGTGAGCATGAGGGAATTCAAAATCTTTTGCGATATGATGTAATTTAAGATGTCTTCAACCGTACATCAGATCTTTAGTGCACATCTGTCCTTTGCCGTTGCAGGCGATGTTCACCCTCCCCGGTTCCTTGCCACGTTCTCTGATCCGCAAATTACGAATCAAATGCCTCCAACAAGTCCGAATCACACTGGACGAATTGGATGAACAGGAACGAAAGTATCGTGAACGGATGTCCAGACAAACTCAGGAGTACTACAAGGAACAGACGCAAGATGAAGAGCAGCCGACTAATGATTCCTACACCGATGATGATGAAGATAATGACACCGAAAATAAAACGCCAAATCCCCAACATCATGTGGACGACGTGGAATCTTCGCCACTCCCAACTGTCTCAGTGAGTCATAGCAACGGAAAATGACAACCCACAGGGTGAAATACTCCCAATTTTTGGTTCTTTACTTCTCCTGTTCTTCTTCCCTCCCTCTACTTTCGGTGTTTTCCTCCGACAGTGTAAAAATCTCCGTCCCGCTACATAACCCCTCTGTGAAATTGTATTTCGGTCAGGCCTACCCTTATTTGTTGTGTTAATTTGGGAATTAAGATCTCTCTTCCTCCAAATTACTCCCGTTTGCATCCTCATGGGCGTCAAAATAGCTGTAAAAAATAGCAGACAATGTGTGATAGATTTCCCTCATAAATGGGTTAGGAACGTCCCAGTCGACGGATGAAACGTTTGAAAAAACACTGACAAAAACAAGCGAGAGAATGGTATTTCACGTCGCGCTGGTCCAAATTCGTATGGTCTTGTCGTACTCAAGAGAGCCCGAGGCGATTATATTTTGCGTTGGGTGAGTAGCAGTGCACAGTACTACATCTACAAGGAATGGTGACGCTAGTCGTTGAGAAGTCAAGTGTACCTGTGTGGCCTTCCAGAGTCTGAACAACATCTTTGGTTTGCAAGTCCCAAATGTACACCTTTTTATCTTCGGATCCGCACACAACCCACTAAGAGGTAAGGAAGCAAAAAAAAGTCAACCTACCTTGCCTCCGGTAATAGAGAAGTTGGCGAATATGCAATACTTCTCGTTAAGGTGACCCCTGTACATTTTAAGGCACCTTCCTTTGGTGTAGTCCCATAGTTTGAGAGTGCTGTCCAAATTTGCAGCGAGGATGTACTTTCCGTTTGGCGAGAATCGGACAAATGAGACGGGTGGGTTGTCCTGATCGATTAGTGTCTTGAGACACTGACCCGAAGCAGTATCCCAAATACGACTACAAGGAGATTAACGCATTTGATGATTTTACAATCCTGTTTGACTTACCACAGACCGTCGTAGCTGCAGGAGACAATTAGGGTACCATCCTTGTTAAAGTGAACCGCCGTTACCGGGTCGGAGTGTGCAGGAAGAGTACGAATGCATCGGCCTGTTTTAACGTCCCATAATTTAACACTCTCATCAAACTACAGATTTAGGTTATTCAAGGAATTATACGGAAACCTACTGAGCCAGATACAATTAAGTTTGATTGGGGATTAAAGTTGCAACAAAACACGTAATTGCTATGACCTTTGAGGGTTTTGAGACAGTGCCCAGAAGCAAAATCCCAAATCTTCAGGCTCTTGTCATCAGAAGCGCTGCATAAGAATCTGGAATCGAAGGACCACGCCACATCCGAGATACCCTGAAAGAAGAACCACAATCAACGTGTTCTATAAGAGGACCTCACAAGCTTATGTCCACTGATAGACCTTTCAAATTTCCCGTCATAGGCATTCCAAATTTTTACCAATTTGTCCGCAGCTAAGGAGAAATAATTATTAAAGAAATTACATGAGCTGGCAAGCCATTGACCACACTCGGAAAACTTGAGTGAAGAAACAGCTTTCACATGTCCATTTAGAGTATACTTCAACTTGTATTGAGGCTGATAAAGTAAATACAATAATCGTCTAAAGTTATAATTTACTCGGGCATCGGGTCGTGTAGGAGGAAGCTGATCCTCTACTGCACTAGAGGCGGGATGCACGTCCTAAAGGGAGAAATCCAAAATTAAACCCGCTCAAACATTGAATTCCATGTCAGGATACAGAGAACGAGTTCCACTATGCCAATAATGGCACGTCATATAAGAGAACACAGAAATGCCGCAATAAACTCAATGAGTGTAATTAAGCTGCAAGACACAAATAAATGCAAAGCACAAGTTCAAGTTATGAAAGTGGATGTGCGAGACAAAACTAGTACTAGGTATTTATGGCAGCCGAGAATCGCAGAAGTACCGTCTGTGACTGTGAGCAAACGACGACAAATGTGGAAATGAAAACCAGTAATCAAAAAGGAAAAAATTAATAAAACTAAAACATAACATGTTAGAAAAGGTGAAAGTAATGGTGACGCGTGTATTGGATTCATTAAAGGAGAAAATCTATCGATTTCGAAAAATCCGTTGCCCAGACGTAGCACTCAGGCATCATTGGCCATTCGTCGACAGTTAATAACGTTCAAGGACGTTTGATGCTTAAAACAACAAAAGGGGATTTGAGCACTCGCAATTTTAAGCAATATTTAAGCCGGCTGAAAGTGTTTTCAACACCTGCCTTTCAACAAGATACTAATGTGACTAATTTTAACAAGCACAGGTTTTAACATATTCTTGGGTACATAATTTAATTGAATTGCTGCAAATTTACCTGAAGGTATTCTTGGGTCACGTAATTGATATTACAGTACACTCATTTTACGTCCTTGGTGGCCGAGTTTCGGTCGGGGTGCGGATGGAAGAGGATATTCATCCGCTACTTGACTATAAGCCTGGTCCAGATTTTAGGTTCAAGTACGAAAGATCAAAAACAGTGCCTTGCTTAATCAAGTACTAAAAGTGTTAGTTTTTTGAACCCCGCTTTACACAGACCACTCTATTCCCTTAAGTTGCCTTCAACGAACTAACAATTAATTTACTCGCACGTAACAAGAGTATACGATTTAGAATTTAGCATGAGGATGTTTCCTCGAATGCATTTTGAACTTCCTAGCCATCAAGTGACTTACTTTTGGCTCTCACAGTCCGTTTTATATATTTTATTTGTATCCGTCGCGTGATCCGGATACAAGGAAAATAATGTTGAGGAAATTCATAGGCCGGGAGGAGAGAAGTAAATAATTTGTTGTCCAAATCTTCGTCTTTCACGCTTTTCAAGCGATTTTACTAAAATGCTTCAGTAGCCAGCTCATATTTATTGCTCATTTTTGACTAGTCAACAGGACCAATTCCACTAACGGATTGCATATAGTGCAGTAAGTTTTTGTGAATTTGACAAACCCAACCACTAACAGTTTCCTTTTTCTTAATCCTTAATATCATAGATTCAGGTTTCATTTACTGTAGCTCAATGGCGTATTTCAGACAAAAAGTCTCATCCTTGAAAAAATAACTGTTTATAGCTTGTATTATATTCGTAATAGTCATTTGTAAACAAATGGCATCTGATTTTATCTACGACTATTTATTCAGGCACTAAGCTCACCAGTATTTTCCACAAATCTACACTGCCTGCATCCTAATTTCAAGGCTTTTCTCTTTTATCAATACGCCTGGGAAAAGAGTGCTTCAAAAAGTATTTCGGCTAGACTACTTCTGCGTACATTTATCCAATAAAAAGACAGGAGATAAGTTTAGGCCGATTACAGAATAATACAAATCACTTACATTAAGTCACTTATATTGTTTCTCATGTTCAATTATCTGCCTTTATTTGAGAATGTTTATAGAGTCGTACTATAGAATTTGGCAATAACACTATTGCGCGAAACAAATAGCCTCACCGACAGCCCCATTGAAGACACTTGCCTTCTTATTATACCTCCAACTGCCTCTTCTCCTGTCCTCCACGGGTTCAAGGCAAGTTGGACTACTTGTAAGCTGTATTTCGGGCCGAAAGCTATCCTCACTCATGTGTCTGACACCGCCTTTCATCCGCCGAACGGATGGAACTGAGTGGCTATCGCGTGTCTCACGAAATTAACTCTGTCACTGCTCCATTTTGCAGTTCTAAGAATAACTCGTAGTCTATATGTTAATTAAATGTCGCCAGGCAGTTAAAATGTTTTTGTAGAAACTTCGAAAGTGCGAGAGCGGTGATGGCAATAACTTGTGGAAGAGTAAGGCATTTCCTTGCTACCCCCTAATTGTCCTTTCCTTCCGTCTTACTGACAGGTAGTTGTCAGAGAAAACGGTCAAGTAAATCCTGCCCCTTTGAGTGAGTACCCTATTTAATGGCGTCTAGCCATCACAACTAAACCACTTCCCAACAATGTTTGTTACATGCACTATCACATGCATTAAACGTACCTGGCGCTTTTTTTCCCAAGATTACAATAATATAAACTACAATTCGTTGCACTATTGCGCGATGGAGTTTTTTAATGCTGACTTTAAAGGTAGGCGTTGCCCTGAAATATTGCCACTACTTTTGGCTTTTATGGTCTCGGGTGCATGGCATTGTAGTGAAACTTTATTAATGCGGTTACTCGCCTTCCACCCCGGCGTGACCTATTAAGAGGCGGAACGGAGAATTGGAACACATCTGTCTATTACCATTGTGTTAAGGTGAGGCGCTTCCAGAGGAGAATAAGTCACCACTAATTCACCATTTTTCACGATGGTTGCAATCAAGAACGGTATAAACGGGGAGACCGTGGGAGTTAGTGCTATTCAGAATCCGGTGTATTCACTGAAAAAGGTCATACATTCGTTCATAAACCACTCGGAACAACAGAGCGTGGTCGTAAAATTTGGCAACAAGAAGAAAGGAATCTGGGTATCATTTGGCGCAGCTTAGGTAAATATACTACCGAGGCACACAAACGTGGTTGTAATTACCCAGACAATGCCTGTTTTCATCAAAGAATTGAACCTAATATCTAATTCACGTAACACTAAAATACTGCGAGAAATTGCCACGTTAAACGAATCTGATGCGGTGTAACAAACAATTACAATAAGATAATGTAGAAAAAGACAATGACTGTAAGAAATGTTACAAATTCTGCTGTTTTAAATTCTCAACAAAATTGGGATAACATAGAGCAAGTTCTGAGCGTACGATCGATGCTTTGTATTCAGCCTCCAAATAAATCCACAGTTTTTAAAACAAAATTATCTGTCCTCTGTAAATACGTGTCATAACTACTTTAAACGTCTAATATCCACTATAAAATGACATAGACAAGTATGGAAAAGGAAATAGGATTAATAAGATGAGATAATTCAGTTAGCGTAAATAATGTATTATTTAAGTAATATCATTCAGAGGCTACCAATGGAATAAAGGAGTCCAATTGATTTCTTCGACTTCACAACCCCACGTAGTCGTTCACAGAAGACATTTGCTTCTTTGGGGGCAAAAAGGCTAAGAAAATTGCAAAGAGCAGATTACGTGGGATGGGTAAACTTTGCCACGTAAGTGGAGTGTAAAGGAGATAGTGGGGAGCTGGCTATTTGTGGAGAAGGGATTTTTTTTCATCCCTAGGATTTTCATCAACTATTTCCCCATCCAGCTATATCACGGCTGACTGGTTTGTTCGCCTCAATGAAAACTTGGAAAAATTGATTATTTAAATAATCCCTGCTATTGAAAGTATCACTTCAGGAGTCGCTATGTCGCTGAGTCGTTTGGCCTTATGGTAATTTATTCTGCCATTAATTATGATTAAATGGAGAAAATGGTCACCACTTGCCAAAAAGTAGTCAAAGTGGTGTCTCAAAACCTTTTTCCTCTGCTTTACGATGCCCATAAGACCGAAATAACAGTCGTTACTTTTGAGAGAAAAAAAACAATCACATTCATAACAAAATTTATGCAAACTCAATGTCAATAAATGAGGGGGACTTTTAATCATTAAGATGACCTACAAAATATTTTCACAATCATCTTGCTTTTGAAAACTCTTAAATCGCACCGATAATTTACAGGTGCATACAAATAAATAAAATCTCTCCGTAGCAGCATGTTTTCAGGTTTTTTCTACACTTCCAGCGAGTTGATTTCGGAGTACTTTACACCTGAAATAGAAATGTACTCATCGTCGCCCAGGATAATTCGCATAATTAAGCTATTTTCGATAGCGATATATCGCTTCTCCTGTTTTAATTAACGATATGACCTTCCGATTTTGCAAATAATTCCGCTACTTTGCTTCTAATACATTTATAAATCCAAAAGAGTCCATACTGTATGCCTTACGAGGTGCTTTTGCCCTTGATTCTCTTCCGAGTCAGAGGATAGCAGAGAATGAGTTGAACTGGCTATCTGCCGTCGAGCATTCAGATCTCCCACCTTGTCCCTAATCTCCTATCAAGTTTCTTCACAAAGGCCCCAATAAGGCAAGTGGAAAGATACGCCGACTTTTTGTATAACATTCAAGTAGGCTTCTGTGGTCTCATTCATGACAGTGTGTAGCAAGGTTGACTTCTTCGTAGCGCCGATATCAATACATTTTGGATAGACTGAGCAGGATAAATGGACCTTGGGAGTGAAACAAATAATTTCACTGTCCGGTGGGAAAGATGGTTGAGATCTTGAATATCCAGAGATCAGGAAGGGCTAGTCTCCAGCCACCTACACCTTGCTAATTCACAAAACAAAGTGGACATTTCACAAATTAGCTAATAAAAAGCCTTTCTCTCTGTATTCCTCTACTGTGAGGTAAATCCAGTACGGACAGGGTGTTGGGAAGGTGGGGGGTGTTACTTTATTTGTCGGAGAGAAACTTCTTTTTCATTTAGTTTCCTAACCATCCCTCCCAGTAATCTGCAAAACACATCTTAATGGACACCTACAGGTAATAGAAAGCGTGAGTATGCGTAGGATCCAGGGCACGGGTAGATTAACGTCGAATAGCACGTACCTGCTCCTCCCCAGCCCCATCGTCAGCCCCTTCGCTTTTCGTGTGTCCAAATGCCCTAAAACGGAGGATAGGGTAATCAACTAATTAGAAATTATCTGGGATGTGTAGCAGTCGGAAGGTGTTGGCGAAAGAAGCAACACCATTTGGTGTTTTGGCTGCAGCGTCGGATACAGAGGATGGAGGACACACAGAGGGCTGTTTGAGGGGTGGATTGAGTGGATGGTTGAGAGTGAATTGGTTTTAGACAAATTACTTGCCCTGGGTGAAGCCGCTGCCCTGACATTTTTGTGTGGTTCTCTTAGGCCACTGGTATGAAAACTTTTGGCTACGTTAAGAATTTTGTAGAGATGGAGACCATTGGCATACCCAATATTTTGGCATATGACACCCATTAATTAATTATGCCCTCAACCGCGCATCGTGGGGCACAATCAACCGCCTTCAACAGCTCTTTGGGACTTGTGCCTCTGAGTCCAGGAGGGAAGGGAAGGGATCGAGGAAGTGAAGAAAGTCAGAGTCTTCATCAATTATGTTTATAAACATCTCAGGTCTGTCGAAAAGTTGTTTTCGTTTTGGAAAACAGTATAATCCAATTCTTTCTTTCCATTCATACACATCATTAAGTAATATGATGATATAATATAATACTATAATTTTTGAAAAATGTTTCTCCCATTTATGCGGAAATTTAACTAGCGTTTGTCTAATATCTTCATTATTCTTGAGTTTTCCGCCCTTCAAAAACACTTATAACAACAAAAACGAGTGACAGTCTGAGGGTGGGCGCTGAATTCGGGAAATATGGTGAATACAGCCAAATTTCCCATCATAATTCGGCAATTTTGTGATGAGCCCTCACACAGCATGTGGACTGACATTAGCATGGTGCGGTATGGTATCCCTCCTCTTCATCATCGTCGGCCTCTCTTGCTACACTACTGTCTTTAAATTATCTACTTGCTCACAATACTCAGGAGCTCACAAGGCATTGGTCCTCTAATGTCCCACCATATACGCCGAAAAATCCCCTTATTGCGAGTAAAATTTGCTGTAGAGGTGGGAGGTAGAAGGGCTATGTTCTCCAAATTCTGCTGTTTCACAATAGGTCTCTTTCCTTAAGACTCTTTCGCAGGCGATCCACCCTCCATCCCCAGTTATCATCCGGTACAAGAGGGGCTCGATCTTGTTGCCAGCAAGCAGAGATGTGCATATGACAACTCCACCGGCCAAATTCTTCTGAGCTAACTCATGTGGCGCTCACTTTGACTACTTCCATGCCGACCCTCTTCTCCGAATATGGTCCGAAGTTGTTTGCTGAGCAGAATTGAGCCCTTCTGACAGGAGATATCATGTCGTCCGAAAAAGATCTTGCTCCAACATGGCCTTAACAACATCGTCTTCGATCAAAGGTGGTCGCTCAAAAGGTGGCCTTTCAGACGGGTCTAAATCACCCGTTTCAAATTTCGTGAGTCTTTTCTGCCTATCTTATCAGAAACTGTGCCTTCACCAAACACCATCAACAACTTTTTACGTACTTCTGTGGCATTTTTTCCTTGCTGAAATTCGTACAAAGTACAGTGGCCTAAATGAACTTTATCGGTAGCCATGGTTACACTACCGGTCCACACTTAAAACTAATGTGAATCAACTTTGTTTTGGTTAATTTGCTTTGTCAGTGTGTATACACTGAGCGATAAAAATAATGAGCCCCAACATGAGCCAAATAAACATGTACTACACGGCCAAGATTTCCATTGAATCGGACATAACTTTCCGGTAAACTTAATTTACGCGCGTATGAGTTTTTGGATGTTTGTGCCAAAAATAAAAGCAGAGGCAGAAGAAAGCCGCTATTTCACATGACCACACATTTTACCCGAGAATCCGATAGTCGCGTGTAAATTATTCTCTAGCCTTTACCGTTAGGCAGTAAAATTAGAGTTGCTTAAAATAACCTCGATTCTGTTACACATTAATAGCATTCTTTATTTCCTATCAGATGTAGTCATTACCCGCTCTGATCAAACCAGTCTTTTTCACCGGTACTACTCTCAAAGAGGAGATTATTTTTTCCACCGAAGTATAAAAACAATGAACGAATTAAAGGAGATGGGCTTAGCCTGTTGACTTTGGTCAAGTGGCAATTTTTATCCACCTTTGTGTATGTATGGCAACAATGTGTCACTGTTCAATGTGGATATCCATCGTCTAGCTCTTCTTCGCCATACCTCAGCAAATGTGCACTGAGGCGTAGTAGAGGGTGGTAGGAGACGGATGGCGGGTTTGGAGTGGGGCGATGAGAGAGAAATATGACCACTGTGTGGCCACTCGGCAGACAGTTTGAGTGTCGTTTCTCCACAAGACAGTAAATAGGTAAACCGGGTTAGGTGACATTTTGCCAATCAACTCCGAACGGAAGGAAAAGTAATCACATGTATGGAGAGGGTGAAGACTTGTCGATTGTGAGGAAACATTGGTGCTCTCACTTACCATTCGTTCCATTAAAAAGTACACATTATCAATTATAAACATAATCTTTCTACGAGGGGTGGGCATGTATATGTCAGGAAGGAGAGGAGGGTGAAGGCGAAAATTGAAATCCCATTTATTATAAAGAAGTCAAAACAGCCAAGTGATTCGCTCATTCCTTTTGCGGTAAGACATTCGTCTTCAATCGCCCCAAAACGTGCCGTGTGCATTGACCACATGTACGATATGAATAAATCAGAAGTCCTGTGACAAAGAGCCAAACAAATACATCTTTTCACACAATGAAACATAATACTCACATACAAACACACATGAGGGCGCGGACGGCTCAATGATTTTGCTAAATCCTTACATGCAAATCATACAGTGAGGATGTTAAAAGATCCAAAATCTTGTATTTTTTTATTAATTGAACATGTATTCAGAAGGGAATTATCGATGAAAGCTTTGCAATCGGGACCATTCCCTGAGCCTTATTTATCCCTGCTTCCCTTTCCATAAGGTAAGCAGATGGATGCAAAATTGTACAATAATGCAAATGGAGACCACACATGAGAGAAATAACAAAAGTAGAGCAAAGAGATAATGAATAATGATAGGGAAACTAATTAGAAGCCCGTAATTGGTGGTGCTGTTTAACATTTCTACACAAAAAATGTATGAGTTGGATAGCGACCATGCTTCCTAGAATATTATAAAAGTGAAGACACAATGGTACCAGTAAGAAATGTGAAAAAGCTTGAGGAAAATAACATTGGAAATGAGACCTTTCATCTTCTCTTAAATTTTAATAAGCAGTTTCAAATTAGATTATCTCGTGCTGACCAAATTTCTGGTTACTTTGAGAGTTATATTTTACCTAATTAATTCTCCAAAAATTGGTGCGCTCAGGGCTGGATTTTTTCTATGCATATTTCGCGGTGGTGAGTATCACAGGCCAATGTCCTCGTTTTAGGTTGGTTAATCACAGAAACAAATTGATGACAGCATAAGTCGGGAAAATTTAAAATAATTAAACAATGTGGATGCCACTTTCTTTGCAAAATTTAATCTTTTCTTCGGTCAAAAGATATTATCACTGATGTAAGTGGTGAGTCTTCTGTACTTTGACATATATTTCCCTTCTAATTTCGTTACAAGCTATTTGTCTTGACTCAGGCAGTTGTTACACATTTTCTTGCCGCGAGGTAACCCTGGGCTTTCGATTCACTATTAGACCCAACCTATATTCTGTCTTGAACATATCACAACCTCATTAAATTTAATGAAAACTTTCTCTCGACGCACAAAATACTTGAAACAGTACGAGTATGGCCTAAGATCCAGGCCATTTGGCCGAAGGGATGACGCGTTCGTGTGCAATAAAATGAAGATCAGACCTTTCGCACGTTAATATTTAACCAGCGGCTTGCTTCCACTTGTGTCAATTTTATGATGCGAGTTATTTTACCAACTGATAAAGGATCTCCGCTGCACGTCATCCACTTATAAATTTCTCAACACATGGGACAAGAACCGAATGTTAATGCGAGGCCATACGAGTACCATTATCGCAAATGTCCTCAGCTGCGTACATCCTCCCATTGTTAATAAAATGACTTCCAATGTAGGATTAACCATGAAAATGTGAGGTGATTTTGCAGTCGCCCACCAACACTAACGCCGCTGGAGGGCTTATGCAAAATGCAAAGGATAGCAAACATCTCCATTTGGCACGTCATTTATGTTCTGCACTTCCACACTTCCTCGCTGAGGCATGTATGAGCTGCTTACATTCAAAAGCAAGAACTATGAATCGTATTTGACAAATAAACTAATGTCGTCAAGATGCTCGCTCTGTGTCTCTCTTTCCAACTTCTAACGGCAGAAATTTTCTCCCCATGTGAGACAAACGCTATTGACTTTTAGACAACACGCATAGGAGAAGGACGTCAAAACGGTAGTTTCTTACCCTCGAGAGTAGCCATTTGTCTTGTTTTAGCGACGCTTACCATTTGTTCTGTCTTGAAAAGGGACTCTTTCTGCAGTCAAAAAGAGGAAGAGTCGCCACTTGAAGTCCGAAGCTCCCTGGTGACAATTATAGGCTTAATTGATTTTTTTTAATTAAAAGTGCGACACATATATGTATTTGCTGGATCAAAGATCAGGCAATGACCCAAAAAGAAGTTGGTTTTGTGTAGTAAGTTGAATAAAAGGTGGCTATTCCCCCAATGTCAAGTGGGATGTGTATTCAGTCAAATCAGAACTTGAAGGGCATACAATTTCCTGTTGTTTGTTTTGATTTCTTGGACTGTGGCGTGTTTACGCCTCAGTGGTCGTCGTTCAGGGAGTGTCGTCACATCCTCCCTCATGATCTGACCTACTGGTCTGTGATTTGATTGATGGCCTCGAAGGGGAAATGGTGACCACGCGAATTCGTGTAAATGACTAACCGGAGTCACCTCAGCTCGATGACTGCGTCGTCACCGATGGGGTTCACAGTTAGGGGACGCCTTGACGAATAGCACTTAACTCTGCCCCACGGTGAGGGTAATTGAATCTGGCGTAGAACCGACGCCAAGACTGTTACGTACGAAGCAAATGCTGCAAATCGGAGGTTAAAACACTCAAAAAGAGTGTTTTTTTCGTTCTGGCGCCGACAGGTAATTTAAAGAAGGAGAGTCATCGTGGGTTAAGCTGACTGGGAGGAGTTGAAACGGTTTAAAATCTGCGTCTCGGAGTAATTTTTTGGCTCAAGAAAATTGAAAACAGTTCAATTAACTTCCATTTTAAGCGGACATCTTATAGAAATAGAAGATAAAACTGATCTATCTAGCCATTAAGGCGTTACAAGTCGATTGTATAGCGCTATAAACGGGGACAGCATTGCATTGTTTACTTAAATGATTTATACCAGTTGTTTGTTTAAAACACTCCAAGGAATGAGTGAACACGCTGTGGAAATTCCTGTTCACAAAGGGAAATGTAATAGACAATTTTTTACAGTCTTTTTTCGACTTGAGGGATAAATTAAAACAGGAAGTTGTGGGCTGTGTGAGCTTAACCGTCAGCAGGAGTGTCAAGAGTTTGCATCTGGTTAAAATCGTCCCTCGGTTTTACCTGTGGGCGTAAAGCCGCCTACACCAAAGACTTCTAATAATCGTAATATTTTTGTATTTAAGTTAGGTGAAAGAGTCGGGAGAGAAAACTTCTAATACGTGAAAGGAAGCGGATTGTCAATGATAGGCGGCATTCATGCCCGCATGCACACAGACACACAAACAGTTTTGTTCCACAGGTCTGAAATTATTTGTGTATAAATTCCCGCCCTACTTCTTTGTTTAAGCCATTTTTCTCAAGACTTAACTACACAAAAGGCGACAAGACGGCGTAGGAGATTGCATATGAAAGTGCAAGTTCAGTAGATGCAGTTAACTCGTGTGTAGATTAGGTTGAGAGTGGATTAAACCGCATTCCCTACCCCCCCCCCCCTCTCACCCTCTCGCCCTCCTTTACCTCCCCGATCGTCTACTTTCCCCGAAGTAATGGCTTAGTCCCTCTGTCACGCTAGCGTCATTTGTGGGGATCTCGCATTACCACTGATTAGGGGAAAATGCTTCGCAAAAATGGCATTGGCTGTCCGAGGAAATGTAGAAGAGTCCATAACCTCACAGAGGTTTATCTGCGATTCCTTTGAACAATTTACCCTTTGTACTGTCATCACGCCTGTAGGCGGAAGAGGAGGAGGAAGAGGAAGAGGGAAGAGGAAGAGGAGAGGAGGAGGAGGAGGAGGAGGAGGAGGAGGAGGAGGAGGAGAGGGGAAGGCTGAGGCGTTGAGGGTGGGCGAAAATGCAGTGATATGAGCATCGGTAGCAGAGCGAAAATTAAGTCCAGTAGATTAAACAGAAATGGACATAATTTCGTGCCACGGTTAATCAAGAAGTAAACTTCATAACACTCTAGTTACAGGAATGTTGCAAATGGGTTAAAAATATTATTTGATTTACTAAGTCAGAGTGTAATGTGACATGTGGAAAGAATCATTATTGCCAGAAGGACGTAAAAGGCTGGACGGATTAAAGTCATAACGAAATATACGTCTGGAATGGGAGCCTCTCACCTCCACGTACCGCCTATTCTGACACCTGAAAGGATGAGAGAGGCACCACCACTGCAAGTTTGAACAGAAAAAACTGCTGTTTAACATCTTCTCTCCGCCAACTCCTATTCTTTCAACTGCCCCGCAAAAGGCAGACCCGTTTAACGAGTACTTCAGGAGCTCAAGGAAACGTATTGGTCGTCGTCAGAAAGCACAGTACGCCAGGAAAGGGAATCCATGGAGACAGGTTGCACTCCACAAGAAAGATTCGGAGGCGCCAATCTGTTGAATAATCTTCGCTTCTGTCACATGGACAGTTGCAGCTGGCTGGAACGTTCTCCGGGTCGCGGGACGAGCGGAGGCAAAGTGACTGTCACTTGAAGGTGTAAGGCTGCTTCCCATTCCACGACAGATTGTCTTACGTGGTTTCGTTGCCAATCTCGCCAACATCTTCATCCTTACCTCCTGCCTCCTGCCTCTCCCTTTCTCCTCCTCCTCTTCTTTCCTCAGAGGAGAGGATGAAGCTGATGGTACAATTTACACAGCAGTTGGATACACCAGAGAACCCGACATGTTTCATTGAGTGACTGCAGGCGGAATGTAATCTGACAACGACAAGTATTTGAGTTTATTATCGTCCCGCCTCAGCGCTTCTGTTACATTAACAAAGACCTTTTCGGTTTTCTGTGTCCGCAATGCGAAAGAAGTGAGGATGATATATAAAAGATTCGACTGTACCCAACCAATTCTTGTCTTCACCAGGAGTAGAATTGTTTAGTGTAGTCTGATACTATTGGCATGAGGCACACCAGTCTCGGGGATTTTTTTTAACAGCGCCTACTGCCCTTGGGTACAGTGCAGCCTCATCGGGTTTGTATCACTTTCAAGGACCACCTTTTGTCTTTTCTGGCCTTTCAATGTTACGTCGTACTCGCGCTTTTATTAAAACGCTACGAAGACGCCTCCGGTGCGCCGGTCCTACTGACCCTAAGAGATTAGCGAAAATTTTTATCTATTTTAATAAATTTGGGAAGTGGAGGTTCTGTGGTTCAGCGCTCTCAGCATTTTCGAGATTTTTAGTAAATTCGCCTTTTCAAGGGAGAGATTGCGAGCGTGATTGTTAAACACATCGATTTATCTTCTCACGGAGGTAGAAATCACTTTTTGTTTTAGTGAATCATGTAATGGTGAGCGCACTTACCCACCATTCTCTTCTCAGCTCTCAAGTTAGAGGATTTGACTTCTAACCGCCTAAACTAAGTGGTTTGTGGTAAGATGATTTTGGGTTTTAGTGGAAAACAACGAAATTTTCCCCACTGTGGGCTTTTTTAGTCGTGGTTTGCCCTGGAACGCGTGCACGCCTGTCCTTCACCACTCTACCCAGGGGATGATTGATGATTGTTACCTCTTTATAATCCGCCGCCCAAATCAAACGCATGTACAATGAGGGAGTGAATGATCAAGCCCCAAATCATTACACGGCGAGTGATTTGAGGCGGGGTACAAGGCGACTCTATCCAAAGGGAATATTATTCCCCAACTCAAAATTATATAGTCCCCATTTATTCACATTTTTCCTCCTACAAAAGTACAATCTCTGTGTATGGGATGTCTGCATCAGTCGAATGCCGGTCCACGTGTCAGATCTAATTACACAAAAATGGTTGCGTCACCATTAAATATGTGAAATCCTCGAGATTCCTTTTTGCAAGCTGTCACGAATTACCACTTTTTTTCTTTTACAAATGCATTTTGGCACCTATAGAGAGGAGTGGTCTCTGGGGAAAATGTCATTTGATGAGGACGCCTCTACTTCATAAAAAAACCTGTCAGATTTAATGTGGACTATAATTCATATAAAGAATGAAGAATGTCTATAAATTCAAAGTGAAGCTCGACTTAGAGCCCAATAGCCACTGCGGTTTAAGTGGCGCGGTTCTACCATGTCGGTTTATAGGTAGCGTCTCACTATAGCGATTTTCATTACATGTTTACAAATGTCTGAAAATTTTAATTAATACTGCTTTTTTTCATTTAAACAATTTGTCTGAGGAGGCAACGCATTATAGTGTAGACAATATTTTAATTATTTCTGCTCCGATTGTAGGCCTATATTGAACTATTTTGCCACAATGTAATATGAGTTGTAATCCCCCAATTATTTGTAAATCAAACTTATGTGGTTTAACTTTACTTCATACTGTAACAGCCGCAGCGAGTTTGTTATTCACAGCCACTAAAGTCCTATAGATCAGTATGTTATGTGACGGCAAAGCCAGTCTACCCTTTTCTAAGTAAACTGGTGTCTTAATTAAAAGAGGAGGGAAAACTGTAAAAGGAGCAAAGGAGTTACGAAGAGATCACGGGGTAACTTATCCAATCAATGCCGCTATCCTCATGCTAAATCATTTACAGACTGACCGCAATGCGGCATTTTATGGCATGGGCATGTTTACAGTTGATTGAGAGAGTCGGGAAAGTTAGTCGGCACGGGGCCAACCAGCATGCGCTCGGAGATGTGTAGAAGAAGTGCACGGAAGAGGAAGGGTGCCTTTAGAGCACATCACAAAATTGGATTTCGATCCGTATACATACACTATTTATAGTGGAGAATGCCACTACAGTTACCGTGTATCTACAAGAAGGTAAGTTTACGCAATTTGGGGGAAGGCCAGGTTGGAGTGGGATGGATTGGAATAAATGCAATTATGACTAACTACTCGTCATAGCCTCGATGTCTGAAAGATCAGGGGAGGAGATTTTTCGAGGTGAACGTGTCGTCCACGGACTCACACCAGCGGGGCTTCTACCTGATTGACCTTTCTCATAGAGAAAGTAGTCACACGTACAACCTTCAGCACTTTTCTGACTGCATCGACTGATAGAATTGCCCCGACTGGATGTATGTGGTGTCGGACGATTGGAGGATCGGCTGGACCTTGCTGACTTCCTTCTCTGTCGACGCTCTCTGTAACTATGCGGACAGTTGGATGGACACTGACGACGGTACACGTGCCTTTGTTGGCTATTACATTCACCACTGGAGTATTCACTCGGAAAATCGTAGGTACCATCTTTGGAGACACTGGAGGACTCAGAGGAGTACCCCTCACCCGGCTTTGGAGGCTGTTGCGACGTGTTAGTCTCACCTACGCAAGGCAGAGTTGGACACCATACGGGGATGATGCCACTAGAATCGGGAGTTCTAGATATATAGGCTGGGACTATTTGAACAACATGATCCGGAGCACCTGAAGGGGATTGGTACACCGAGGGGGGTACTGGCTTTTCAACCTTCCTTGTATTTTGGTCAACATGTCTCTCCCCACCCCTTGACGAGGCTTGTCGTCCTTGCGACCGTCTAGATGTACTCGTAGAGCAGAGATCATGTGTGGATTTACTAAGTCGATTAGTGGATTCAATCCAGGCGGCATTGGAAAGACTGGTGGCTTGATGTCCTGTTGACACCTTACCTCCATGTTGATACCTCGAATTACCATTTAAAGAGTCCGGTTTAGCATCACGACGCCATGCAAGTTCCAGTTCGTCTGTTCCACTGCCGAAGGAGAAGTCACTAGTAGTACGGTCGGTGTTTTGACGAGTATTGCCCACATTGCTTTCAATGGGTACCTGTTGAACTAGTACAGGCACATCAAATATATTCTTGCTCCGAGGTTGGGATTGTTCATTGCATAAGACGAAAGGAGATGGAGAAACAAGGACTTGGGAGTAGGGATAGGTCGAAGGGATAGCTAAAGATCCGTGAGAGAATTTGACATCACCCGTGTAACTACCTGTCTGACTATTCCTCGATCGATCAGCCAAACTGGCCTCAACTCCACGGAGGTACATAATGAATGTGTGGAAGAGTTGCCAATCCCCGAAACTCATTTGTAATTCAGTGCGGAGTTTGGTGAGATCGCAGACTGATAAGACTTGACCGTTGATGTTCTGATGCCGAACGCGCATCTGGTAGGCAGAACAATTGCTCGAGGGCAGATCAGAGATTGCAGATAGGAGCATACAGACGTCATCTACATCCATCTTGCTCAATTCAATCATCGGAATTTTGCACTGAAAATTCAATAGAAAAAGATACAGTGGACTCGATCCTCCACCCTGTCGCATCGAATGCTTCTGATTACTTGACACCAACACTCGTACAGACTAGGACGAGGCTAGAATTAAAGAAAGGCCTTAAAAGACCTATTTATTCATTTTCTATGACCCTTGAATATATCAAAAATCGTGTCGTAAAGGATGGCGTTGCCCCTCTTCTTCTCGCTTAATGTCTTCCAAAGCGAAAAAAGGTTTGGCGACAAAGGAAGGTATGAATACATTTTTCAACCGAAATGTTGTGTCTATCTCCTCTCTGATTATAGAACCAGAGAAAAATAATGAGGGAGTTAAAGAGGAGGACTCAAACAAAGCTTTATTTGAATAATAAGGATTAACGAATCTAATTACTATCAAAATATAAACGAAATCCCGAAGAAATAAACTTCTATAGAATTTTTCTGAGATTTGACGGGCAAATTATCATTAGCATTCCTCAGAGAGTCGACCTAACTATATTTGCACCAATAACAAGAGATGAACAGATTTTTCGATACAAGCAATGTGAATTAAAGCTCGGACACAATAGGATATGACGATGAGATGAGGAGGAATGAAAACAATATTTTTGTCAGACACTTAAGATGGCATCCGCGAGACTTCGTGAGCATGAACAGTAGGGTGGAATACGGGAGAGGGACGGCATTTTGCTCCTGTTGAGGCGTAGTAGGATTCCCCTAATACTCCTCAACCTAGTATTTTGAAGTCTTCACAGAACTCTGCTGTGTTCTTAACTGAGTCAGTCCTCCACATAGGATTTAAAAATTGTGCAAATTTTCACGGCAATGTCGAGAGGTAAAGGCTTATAACCATATCTCTCTTTCACTCACTTTCGTGAAGAGAAATAGTGTCATACTAGATGATAAAATCACTTAACAGCTGAACACCGAAAATGGGACTGATGTGGAAGGCGGTCAAAGTGAAAATATTTTCTCAAAACAATATATCATGTGAATTGGGGTCCATCTGAAGGATAAATATTTCTTTGGAGAGTATCTTCAGGCTACATTACGTTAATAGTAAAGTTTATATAATTTGTATTAACCTTCCACCCTGCACCAGATTGTTGTTAGCACCGGAGATATTTAGTTCGTCTGGTTTTGTTCTCATAGCTTTTAGACATTTATCGTAAAATCACCGGTTTTTCCTTTATTTCGCTCACCTTAAGTCGTATAGGACAAGGTGAAACAATAGGGAAGTTGAAGGGGTTGGCGAAACAGAGTCCCTTCTCAAGAGGTTCCGAGTCTATTGACACGGGGAGAGGAGATCGCGTGTCACCAGACGAGTCATTGTTCTGTCCTCCTTCTCCCCCTCCTCCACCACCCGTTCCTCTCGGTCGATCAGTGAAATCTGTCTCCAGGCAATGAGGCAACGTGTCAAACGATCTAGGCGATGGAGACGTCACGTAAAACTCGCGTCGCTTCTCTCGGGGCCTCCCGTCACTTTGAACACCATCGGAATTTGAACGGGTGTGTTCCACATCCGCGCCATGATCATTTGTTCGAGCCGCCCCGTAATAGTAATTGCGTATTTCTGAGAAGGGAAGTGAAAAAAATTATGTGATCATGCAAGAGTCAGTACAACCAGTGTGAAAGGATGATTTTTATCCTCCTTTCATCGATATCGGAGTTGCGATAGGTTTAATCGGTGTTCTTTGCAAATACAGGCACATAAACAATTATTCCTGCGCTTGTTAGTCCGCAACAGTTAGGGACAATAGGACTTCCAGTCCACTGCACTGAAGAAGGAGAAAAATTTTTCGTTCATAGTAGGAAGTGGAAATAAATGTTGGTTACACATTTTGCGGTTTCTATTACTCCATATAAAAGACCTCAATCAAATTCTCCTTTAAATTGGGACCTCATTCAACTGGAAAAGTTGTAACGAAAATTTGTACGTTTATTATTTACTATTGAAACCTTGAAAAAAATTACAGTGTTAGCGTATGGAATAACTTCCATCTATGTATTGTTTTAGTAACTCAGTACGCAGAAGCAGTTTCATACTTTGACGGCCTGATATTTCAAATTGGAAACTTTGTGGACACCAAAGTCGGGTATAATTGTTCTTCTCTTACTTAGGACCATATTCGTGATCCTGAACCTTTACCGTGGTGGTTTTAAAAATTTTACAGCATTTGGGTCCTTCGAGAAACACGTTATTCTAAGTGTTGTGTACGAAGCTCTCAAGTGTAAAGCAGACGAAGATACCTACTGCTGACCTAATTGGGCTTCTGTTCAACATGTGGGACCTTTATGTCCGAGTAATTACGCCATTTGTGACATGTAACTTTGCCTAGGTAATTGATAATGCTTGAAACTATTACTTCAGGTCTACCTTCGGATAGGCCTAAATGTTTTACTCGAGAAAAAAAAATTGGACAAAGCTCGCATTAAAGGGAAATATCATGATACTCACCTCGAATACACACTCGAAAGACGGGATTTACGAAGAGGCTATTGTCTACTAGGTGACGTAGATCAAGAAGAGAGTAGTGGCATTCGACCTTATTTTGAATGAAGTTGAGCAATTTGGCGGGATCTCGATCGTCGGCCGAGAGAATTGAACTCACAGGTGGTAGCGCGGAAACCTCCTCCAGTGTCTTTAAGGAAACCCAATGATACTTAAATAAGGCATATTCCCAGTCATTTGTCTTGGTGTTTACAACCTGATGGAAATTGACACTTTCACTTAGCCAATGGGTATTCACTCGGGAGCACAAAAAACACATAATTCTTCCAAAATTTTCCTTAAAATGCTAATTACTCATTGGTAAATTCACCATCGCATGTTTTCTTGCCATCCATTGACAGTGACTACATTAATTGAATTGTCAAAAAGCATGAACAGAAGGGGGATATTGAGAAAGCAAGAAGTCATACCAAGTCTTTGAGAGTGAAGTATGAGGGTAAGGTTAGGTCAAAAAAGGAAACGCTTCCCTTTAATTTCTTCCCTTTCCTTCCTACCCCTCTCATCGGAGGAACGTTCGGAGTTGTTTACGGGATTGCGAGGGTGGTGGATAGGTCAAATTTAAATAAGCATTTTTTATGCACACGCGGTTGATTATGTATTAATTTCCAACATGACATAACAGTGGGGAGGAGGGTATACAAGAGTTAAAAATTTACTTTAAATTGCCACGACTTAGTGTACGAGTCACTTGACTTCTTGTCTATTTTACGTATTTTTTTCTGGCTACATATCTTGGGTTAGTTAATTGATAGATGAGAGAGAAATGATGAGGGAATGGGGGAGAAATAAGATACCCCTTACGCGTGCAATTAGCCCAGAAAGTGCGCTGGTGTGTCCAGACATGGGGGAAGGAACGCTTGTCTGAAGTGTCCCCTTGGCGGTTGAGACATTATGCGGGTCTTCCTCCAGCAGGACCATCAGCCAGGCCATGTGAAATGGCCAATGCTGTGTTAGGTAGATCCAGTTAACCAATTGCTTAATTGATATATTCGTGGCACTTAATTTAATCAGACGACCTAAAGAAGGAAAGGGGAAGAAAAATATATAAATGTTAGCAAAACAGTAAAAGTTTCCCGCGCCCGAAGCACTTTCTTGGGACAAGCATCACTGAGGACATGAGCGTGTGAATAATGCACAACAGTGTTGGCTGTCATAAACCCAAAAAAAATTATTGTCCCTATAATTTCAAGTTGCTAATCCCTCGCCACGACACTTTCCCCCCATAATGCCCTTGCGCCATCGATTGTCTGTCTCTCTTGCATGCATTGTCCAGCACCGCAAAGCATTGCGATATTTGTATTTGGAGAGACTGAAAAACCAACCATTTTGCATGTGTGCCCACGCGCTGAGTACGTGGCCGATGGGAGAGACGAATGTGGCGAGATCAAGAGGAGGAAGGTTGGGGTGGAGGAGGAGATTCATCCTACCAGTGGGCACAATTGCATGATGGCGATTAGTATGTGGTAGGACAGCCACCTCGGAACCTTGGCGAGCTAACGCGTGCAAGGTGGTGATAAGCATCTTCGAGTGACTAACCTCACCTCGGTAATTTCCTCTGCCCGCACCCCGGCGTGCATGAGCCCTTTCATCAGAGAGCCCGAGAAAATAATCTCACCCTAAAACTCTCAACAGGTAGATGAAGACTACGAGGGATGGCAAGAAGGTAACCAAGACCAACGGTCCTTCTTCACCCCACTCCAACTTAAAAGAGGTGCCTTTTTGAATCCTCTAAAATAAAGTACTCTCTCGTGACTTTAATTTAGTAAATTTGATGTAAGTACAGTTGTTTTACACGTTTTTAACTGTGGACAAACGTGATCATTTCCTGAGTTTAAATTTGGTTCATTTGGAAAAAACCATTACTAAGTGATCAAGCATTTCCAGATGGGACCGTAGTAGAAGATACAATTTTTTCCTCATTAAATTAAGCGATTCCATGGTCCCAGTTAAAGTGATAGCAATGAAGAAAGGGTCAAGTTGAAAGTGTCGACGTCAACTAAGACGCCTACTTGTAAAGGCAGTCTCCGCCACGAGAGTCCTGATGACGGGCACATTCTGCTCCGCCATCTCCTCATTGGCGAGGAAGATTTCAGCAATTCCTTTAGCTCCAGCCTTGGTAGCGCTGACTCGTGATGTGTTTACACTGACCACTACCTCAGGGGCGGTAGTACTGCTGGTAGATTGTTGTCGGAGGTGACCTTGACCACTCAAACTTGTTGTTGATTGGGCTGTCTTCATGCCTGCCGAAGGCTCATTAGCACCATCTCCAGCGGTGAGACCGAGCTCCTAACAGAAGAAGAGGCGGAGGTATGATCAAGAAACACTCGAAGCCCCATCATTGGCCGTCCTGACTCCCGCTATTTTTTGAAATCCTCCTTATTTACGGAGTCGGCAGCCAATGTAGCATATCTCGTAGCCCGTATAGACCTGCGGTCCTCTGGGATTTCTACCCGGCTCCGGTGCAGAGCACGAATACTATTACCCCTTAAAAATGAAGATTACATGATGGAGACACAAGCAATATTTATGCCTCTAAACCCTCCTATGTGGCTAAAGGTGTCCACTCTGCTAGCTGAGTAGAAGTTAATCATTTTTCGCGTTACCCGAGGCTTCAATACCTTTCCCCCCAAATCAAACCCGACATTTTTTGGCCAGTGGCTTTTCAGACGTGCTTCACCACAGCCAAGTACAACAACTTTGACACGAGTCACTTGTGACAAGTGGTGGATATTAACACGGCGATGTAGACTCGCCAGTAGCCTCGATCACAATAGTTGAAATCAGCGGGAGTGAGGGCATCATGCGCTCCTAAAATGAGTATTTGTGGGTTGAGATAATGCGGGGGGAGACGCCGCCTTTGCCTTCACTTTCTCCCGCCTCCCTCCCCGGGCTATTTAGCACACCAACCCAATGGCGTCGGGAGATGTAATGCACAATCTACCAACAGCCAGTAACTTTTTCACACCGCAAATTTCGGCATTGTGAGGGTTAGGGGAATTGCGGTGTACTTAAACGCCCCTCTCTACAGTCGGGTAGGCGGTAGCATTAACCCTGGCCAAATAATGCAAATGTGTGAGGGCGACACATCCGATTGGCGTAGGAAGTGGTAACAGCATTGATGATAATTAATTTCGGCATAGCTTCCAGTGAGAGGCTTTCGTAGATGAAAAGAAGGCGTACTTTTAACGCAGTCTAAAAAGAGATATCCTTCATCCATCTGGTTGCCCATTAAGTCCTGATGGAGTAGCTGATTGTGGAGTAGATGAAACACTTTAATTCACCTGCCATTGTGCCCTTGATTACTACTAGTTGCGTTCAAAATAAGTCGAGAATTCTTAGTGATAAGTGCAGTTGTTTCGAGGTCGGAGTATTCAACACTTACGAGAAGAAGAGATTACGGGACTTCCGGTCATTCCAGAATTGTGAATTGTAATGTGAAATGGAGGGAATCAGTTGTTTTGAACCCATCACTTCATGTCAACCTTGTCAGATTTACATCGGGCTCTACTCCTCCATTCCCAGTATGAAGTTAATGTAGACATTGAGAATTACTTCTCTCTGCCTTCTTGTCATCAAATTTCATCTTTTTGGGTAAGAGATCCAAAATGAAACAATTCATCCTCGCCTTCCATCCCCCTCCCCGACCCCACCCCATCCGACTGGCAGGTCGTCCTGACAGTTAAGCAGATTAAACAGATTAAAGGGGAAACGGGCAGAAGGGTGTTAGATTGTGGAGGTGGCATCCCCACCGTTATCTCCGTACAACATTTTCATATTAATTTTAGTGTCTGAATTACCTCAGCTGAAGTGTAGGCTCTGTTGATTTGGCCAGCAGTACTTCCAATGCAGACTTTAGTTCGAGCTCTCCGACCCTGTCCCTCAGGCCTATCACCTTCCGGCACCGAGGTGGTGAAGTGAGATGTGTTAAGTGTGGTCGTAACGGAACTTTGAAGGAGGCTGAGAAGGTTATCAGCTCCTGGAAGTCGTTGAAGTGTAGACGGATCTGTTACGGTGGTGGATGCGTCCAGGAAGATTGGAAGTTGAATGCTGAAGAGCACTAAATGATTGCTGTCGGCAACACTCCGTAGTAGACTGAGAGCCTCACCTGTTTCGTTTGTCAGGCTCTCTTGGAAGACCATGTCGTCTCGACGAGATGGGTTCATAGGCTGCTCATAGAAAGCCTACAGGAATAAAAAGGACAAAATCAAATTCTCTTAATTCGCTTTCCACCTCTTTGTTATCTTAGAAATAAAATTGTGCATTAATCGTACCTGTCTGCTTAATGTGTAAAGGTGCAGTCTGGAAATCTTAACTAGTAGTTTGAAAACCATGAAATAGGCTTTATTGTCAAGTTTGTGTTTAACTGAAACTCATATACGTTGAAACGTTTGTTCATTATTTTAAATAGATTTTGAAGGTATTCGCCTTATTCATTTAGGAAAATTTTTCTTCACTGTAACCCTTTCTTATTGTGTTTTTCGCCAAAATCAGATGAAAACAACGACCTCTTAATAATTTTTTCATAATTACGAGTTATTTTTAAAGAGGAATAAAATACTACAACCAACAAGATTATATAAAGGCCTTGGAAGTGTTCATTAACTCTAGAAATAAAGCTTTTGTTCAACAAAGCATATATGGACTTGCCCACCCGTTGATAGAAAGTCGTAAATGCCAATGGAAATTATTTCGATTAGATATAATAGATAATGTGAAAATTGCGCTCTTCGCTTTTTTTATTTTTATTCAACACCCAACAACTTACCATTATCACACTTCAATCAGATCGGTCAAAGCGCACCGACGGTTGGTGGACTCTGCCTTCGACTAGGCGAAGACCGAGATTATAAACATATCTTTCATCATTGCTATATTTCTCCTCCTCCTTAAAATATACTAATAAGGTTCTTGAACAAATTTTTGCTACCATGGAGCCTCCACTGTCATTTCGGACATTAATTATACCCCTTCATGGAGGTCACCAGCCAAACAAGAGATCGAGAAGGAGACTGGAAATGTAGCAAATTTTGGTTACCCTGAAGTAATGAAGTCCCAACTCTTCCCCAAAATTACAACGAGTCCACTTAAAGTGCCTCTAAGTGATAGTTGTATGTTTCGTTGTGAATTAATCAGGAGATTTGATGCCTCATTGTGGAAGGCAAGTGAGTTATTATGCGCCAGTGACACCAGTAGCAGTAACTCACGTTAATGTTGGCTGCGATGACGAAGGCGATAGGGGCATTTGGTTGTGTGAGTAAAAGACTATGAAGTTGGTAGAAGACGCCGGCAAGTTGTACAGCCGACGTTGCCTCCTTAGCATCAATCAGGATGACTAGACGAGTCTGTTCAATGTCCTGGAGGTAGAAGTTGAAAGCATGCAGCATATCGCAGATGTTAGCGAACTCCTTTTTGCCAGTATGTCCACTTCACAGGATGAGGTGACTGGAAGCATGTCAGCAGCTTCTAGGCTATGTTCAAGGCATACTCCATTTGATTTGGCCAAATCGTTGCCATTGGCAATTATTTTAGAGGTTAGACTATCCAGGAGACGTGATCTCTTCCTCTGCCTTCCAAATAACTCCGACTTCTCCTTGGCATAGGTCTCAATAGCCTTCATCAATGGTGTCTTCGGTCGGTAAAGGTAGGCAAAGACTGCATTCACAACGGAGGGAATGGATGCACAGACGCCGAGGAAGATGATTGAACTCATTATTACAAAAATTGGCAGTACACGCATATCAGTGAGCATGGCGATGGCATTGAACTCGAATATGCGTAGTAGGAGGAGGTCAATTAGAATTGCGATGCCGAGCATAATGACCACCATGAAGGCTGGCAGGCAACATATTCTTTTGTAAGTCCGTTTATTTGACACTATAGGCAAAACAATGAGCTCTTAATGGAAAAGGAATTTAAATAGACAAAGTACACGTATGTCAAATATCGCAGTGTCTCCTAGACAAATCCACACCAGTCCGACATTTATTGACCTTCAGACAGTCTCAAGAGTCAAAACTCAAAGTCTGCCGGAGTCCCTTATAACCACTGCAGGCCTCTTAATGCAGATGATGCTGACAATAAAAGATGTGGAGAGAAAAGATCGAGGAGAAGATTAGGGGAGTTGAAAAAACCCACTTAGAGGCATTAATTATTTACGGTACTTTGGGTTACCTCCTTCTTACCTTTCCTCCTTCTTCCTCAGTCTATATCTCCCTCTTTCTCTTGCTCTCGCTCTCTCTCTTACCTTTTCCCAAAAATTTTTTGCATTTTTTAACTTCTCTGGTGATATTTAGACAAGAAAAAACGAACAAAGCAGTTCTCCCCCTTAATGTGTCCCTTCGTTATACAATGACAAAATTTTTTGTAATATATGCATAGTAGAGAATAACTTACAGATATACTGACTCTGGTGCATAAACCTCTGCAGTCGAACGACGATGGGATTGTATTGTTGCTCCATAGCCACCCACATTAACTTGAGGAGCATAAGAATCAAATGCGGTGTGTTTGGCGATTGGGAAAGACGATAGTTGACAGTTTGCAGTCTAAAGAATAAAATGAATCAAAGGAATAGGTGTATACAGTCACAAATGAATGCGTGACTGATTGTGGGAAGGGTTTTGTGCGATTCTACGATGCATGGGTTTGAGTATGAGAAAGTTGTGGTGGAACCGAGGTGCCTGAGGGGGATGCTATGATTTAAATGGTATTAGAAATGCAAAAATCCAAAATTTGATTATCTCGAATTCCACCACAAAGAGTTTTTTATTTGAGTTACTGGGAACACGAACACATTTGCTTAAAGTCAAAATGAAATGACGTATTGATGGTGTTGAAAAGAATTTTGGCCTATTTCCCATATTAATTAGTCAGTGAGGACAAAGTTTTTACTTTGTAAACTAAAAATAAACTTGTGTACACATCAACCCCGTATGCACCACAATTACAATGGGGAGAGAATGATTTTACTACTTCATTACCAAGTCAACCGTATGACTTCCACAGGCCGAACCCCAAGCCATCTTCACTCGAGCAAATTCCCAATGGATGGCTTTGTTTGTACTACCACCACCAAGACGCGGTTAAACTGATTTTTTTATTAGCCTCTAAAAATGGCCTGAACCGATTCCTTTTTTCTGCTCGAGTCCCTACTATCATTAGCCTGCGAAGAAGTCTCCTCCTGCCCTGATAGACGTTCGTGTGTTATCGCACTACCACCTGGAGGATTTTCCGCGCATAACGTGCTCCACTGTCATAGGGTTGTGATAAAATCTTCATTCGCAAAGACAAAATCCTAGTGATCTACCCTAATGTAGATTTGCACAAGTTTTGAGACGAAATAATTACCGAGGCATGGAGGAGTTGCCTCTTCTGTAAACAAATATAATTGTATGGCTCACTCCTAACTGTCGCTTTCTACCGTTTATTCATGCCCGTTTTTCTGGGACAAAACGCTTTGAATTCATACAATATCTTTTGTTTATAGGTTAGTTTGGGCAGAGATTAAAAAATCACTCTCAAAAACATAATCTCTGAGCGGTTTGGCGTGAAACTCTTTAATTGATTAACCACAAGCGTTACTTCTTCGCCCATTGTTAAACTGTCGAAATAAGTTTCGTTCCTTACTTTCCCCTTTCGCGTGGTAACCATTGTTGCCTGTTTAATCGTCTTTCAAGATTATCTAGGCAATTGGAAAGGGGCCGATTTTCTTCCGCACAACAATCTGGCAATTAAACCATCCGCTATTTACACCAAATGTCACTAATGACACATAAACACCAAAAGGATATTTCGTTCGACTTGACCGATTGGGATTGTTACGTTGCTAAGTAAGAAGAAACTGTTTAAAACAGCAGTTTCATTTATACAAAGTAAGATTACAACTAAGTTTACATTTGCAAATTTAAGTTATTTTAAGTGTTCGTAATTAGAGCACAAAATGTAATTAAAAGGCCATCTGTACGACAGCGAACACATTAGCCCTGTAATAAACCAAATATCTATAGCTTTGTGGTGTAAGAATAAAGTGAGTGATTTAAGCAAAATACATCTCTGATTTTAAGCTTTTTCGTATAGTGATAACTCGCTCACATCGTGTTATCATCAACACATGTTGTGCTTTCAATGTTTGTTTAAATAGTGGTGCCAGGGCGTTAAACTAGGCGCAGCATCCTGCCCATTTTCTTCCATCGCTCCGGTTTTAACATGTACGCATGGACCCAGATAAGGTCCTAAACTCCCCTTCACACGCACGCAACCCCCAATATCTCCTCCACTTAATTGGAATAGATTACGAAGTCATGCAAGTGAGTAGATGGTTCATACACCGACCATGGTTGCTATTGGAAAACGAGCTGAAAGGGATAATAGAGGCAGGTGGTCGTGGAGACACATTAAGCTTCGGTTAGAGGCCATACCATTAGCCACCAGTGTGCTTAATGATACCACCTAGGCTCTACTGTCATAAAATTTGTCTTAATTACACGGTCTTCACGTCCCACATAACTCAGATCCTCGGACCCTTTGCTCCTTCTATAATGAATGCTAGTTGAGGCGGTTAGAGAATGTTGAGATTGTGAAAGTACTCGCCACGGTAGGGGCTAGAGACATTCTCTTCCTTTGATAAGCGGACACTTCCACAATGACCTTGTGCTTTTGTCTTCTCAATCGTTCTCTCTCTCTCTCTCTCTCTCTCTCTGACTCTGTCTTTCTCTCTCTCTCACTCTCTCTTTGTCGGAGTAAAATACTCTGAAGGGTTGATGCTTAAAATAATTAGATTTGACTCACTTCACAGGACTCATGGAATTGAATTTCCGTCTGGGATAGTAGAAGAAGAATTTTGTAAACAGATTGACTTGTCTCACGAAGGATGATAGAATGAGACTGGCATTCCATGCAATCCTCAAGTTGAAGCATTGCTTCCCAATTGCAATCGCCACTGTGGGGGCAAAATGAAGTAGTGGGATTGCGAAAAAGCATCAATAATTAGGGTATCATTTTAAACAAAACTTCCCTCCACAACCCTCAACTCCCTCCATTTTTGAAAAAGTACTGTCCACTAGATGAATCGCCTTCACCACTACCAAAGCCATTTATCATGCTATTTGGAGTGAGACTGACCAGATAATCCGCAACCAACAGGATATGTGATCTTGAAAGTTGAGATCATTTTAATTAATAGGGTGAGAAACATTCGGTGGGTAGAAAGTCCTAACAGTTAAAACTTCTAGCCAGTGTTATTTATCGCGCCAGTTGGCGAAAGGGTTTTGGGAGACGAGAGAAATGACAAAATCTGTCACTAATGTTATCCCGGAATTTGCTTTGCGACGGCAAACATTTGAGAAGATGGAATTTAATGAGTAGAGACTTAAATACATTACACCATGCCACTGTCGGTGGGGTCTCCTTGGTCCGATCTTGCGGGCCCCTTCAATCGTGCATAATGCTACTAATCCCATTTGTAAAACTTTCCTTCTCCGCCACTCGCCCACACCTTAGCGCCATTCTGGAAGATAAGAGCGGGAGGTAGAACCAGAAGTGGCCCAAAATCTGTCATTTATGTCAGGAAATGCGATGATTGACAGGGTGAGTGTGTATTACTACGACCTTAGTAGTTTGACAGTGGAGCGTGACCCAGTTAGGAGAGGATAACGCACATCCTGTCAGAAGTGTCAACACGCCCTCTCAGTGATTGGAGAAAACATCCATCACTTCTGTAATCACTCTAGAGGTTACAGAACACTCTGATCCCCTCCAAAATGTGTGAATGCCTGTAACTAATAATCAAGGCGTAATAGAAGCCATGAGGCGGCGGATACGACGTTGGGTAGGAAATTGTGGAGGGAGGAGGGGTACACGTACGTAGGACAAAAAATTGGACGAAAAGGCCTAGAATGCCCAGTGAAAGACCAACTTCAAATTTGATTGTAATTGACAGCATGTAAGCGGCGAAGAAGATGGTGATTGCTGGAACGAGGACCAAAGCGGCACTGAAGGTGGGGAGGGCTTTAGTATTGACACGGAGTAGAATTCGTATGTCATCTACAAAAAAAGTGATTACAGTCGAGTCGATCCTAGTCCAACAGGGTTACAACGCCATTTGACACAATGGTGACTGTAGAAACGGTGATTGTGAGGATGCATTCGGTCAACTTTATCACCACGTCGTCTGTTCCACTCGTTGTGATTATCCCCGATTCAGTCACCTTGGCCGGGACGAGCTCAATTGTGCTCGGTGACTTGGACGTGCTGTTAGACCTACACCCCATCGCGCTGCAGGAACTTGGTGTGTAACTACAGAATTGCGATATGTTCAGCAGAGGGTAACTAACCTTCTAACTGGACTAGGGAGGAGTTCTGCATGTTCGTCGAGTTCGCATCGTAAAATAGACCGACACTTAGGGGGAAGGTGGTAGCCGGACAGATGAAGAGATTGGCTAAGGCGCGGAACGCCCTTCTCTCCTGGCTCTCCTTAGCCGGGGGGTCCTCCATTTCGCCACATTCCATCATCGGGGAACCTGGGGCAGTGAGAGTAGTGAAAAGAAAGAGCCTGGAACACATCCCAATGGGGCGGAACAACGGGTACCCGTTAATGCAGGAGGGCAAATATATTTTGCGTATTATCCATTGGAGTGAGATTTAGATTGCAAGGAGTCAGAATACGAATGACGCTATTCCTCTCCCCTTCCCCTTTCCCCAACCTTTCCACCGTCCCTTCTGCCCACGTTTCACCCTTTTATTTGTCTTCCTTCATTACTAATTCAGTGCGTTTTCTGGAGTCATTATCCTCCCCTCCTCCTTCACATTTCTCCCACCCATTTCCGCCTCAAATGGCAGCTGTTGGTGGAATGGGACAGTAAATGTGATGTCATCCGGTGGGACGCGGAAAAAAAGGGGGCATAAAAACAGGAGGAGCGAAGGGTGTTTAATGTTATTATTGTCCTTTTAACGAATTTCGCATTAGTAGACTTAGCCCATCGGGAGAGGCAGAAGGGGGTATTTTAAACTATGCCGCGAAAATGTCGCGTTAGATTTAAAAAAATGGGGCAAATTCTACTGCCACCTTCCACCTTTTGGTGACAACCGCACACAATCCTGTATACGGTTGGGTGAGAGATTTTCGCGAGCTTCTTTTGTCATGTGAAAGGGGGATCACAACTGAGTGACCGACTACGTAACCAAAGCGTGCAACGGGTAAATAAATGACATTCACATTGGAATGCATATGGAGCTTATGTGGGAGTAAAGTTGAGTGACATCGCTAAACGGAGAAAATTCCTGCACTCATCTTCACCCCACTCATTTTTTACGGTTTAACATCAACGTAACGAGGTCTTTTTTCCCTAAAAACTCAAAGAAACAACTCTGGTAAGACCCTCAAGTGGCCCTCAAACCTCGTCTTCTGAAGTCATATTATGCGAGGAAGGAGAATTGAAAGAATGACAAGTTGCATTCAGTGCAGAACACCTTCTACTCCTCTTTAGGAAAGAGTCGGAAGGCCCCAATCCATTAACTAATCCTCACTTTTGCCACATGGACGGTTGCAGTCTGTCCTGCTAATTCTTCCGGTTGTGGAAAGATGGAAAGTACAGTGGATGGCTCTCAAAGGCTGCTGTGCATCCCGTCAAAGATTGCCTTAATTTGTCTCGTCTCCTTGCACTTCAACATCTTCATCCATCATCTCATGTCAATCACAACCACTCCTGCCTTCCTCGCTATTCCTTCCGGCCCGCTTCCCTCCACTTCTCGAGCTCTCTCCTCCTCCTCCTCCTCTCCCTCGTCTCTCCTTAGGGGAGGAAAGGAAATAGACGATGCAGTTTCCACAAAATTTCCCGTCCACTAAAGGACCTAACCTATTTCATTGAGTGACTTCTACCACTGTGTATCTATGACAACGACAAGTACTTGAGTGTATCGTCGTTCCGCCTCAGCGCCTCCTTGCCTTAACAAATTTTACAGTTAGCGTGTAAACAACTGTTCCGCGTATGAGTACCAGTCATGTCATCCACTAAATGTAATTGACAGTCAAAGTTTGGCTGGATGTCTCGTCATCACGAATTGTTTTGCTGACAGACTTTTAATTACCCTTTCAAATCAAGTGAAGCCATCTCAAGAGAGTCTTGGGCGAAACTGACTCGAGAATTTTAGAAAGGCTATCCTCAACCAGACCCCGCATTCATATGGTCATGCAAAGAGAATTCCCTAGACGACAGCTTCTGTTCATGGTGAGGTCGACACCTGCTTTTGTGATAACTAGAATTTTTCAGGTCACACTGGAGGGATTAGCCAACCTAGTGTATATCTAAAGCACTGTAGGGCACCTGATATGTCGCCGTTTTTTTCACACAAAGGAGAAGTTGGGAATGACCTGAGAGAAGAGGGAGAGAACAGGGTAAAAGCGCGAGAGTAAGGCCAAATCTTGTGAGTTAAAACCAAAGGAGTCACCGTGTATTGTCTCAGTTGTCATGACAACAAGGATGACAGTGAAGCTGAATGGTGGTTGTTGTAATAGTGACCGGGTGAATTCGTGGACCTCCTTCTCCTTTCAAGCTGGGACAAAAAACGGGTAGGAGAAGAAGGCCGTCGAACCCAATCGCCTACCTCTCCAACCCTCGCCTCTTCCAAACCACAAACCTTCCTACATTATCTTTCCCCTTGACTCTGCTTTATAAATGGCACTGAGATGTTGTACAGTCTTGCCCACTGCAAGGGTGAGAAAATTGGCTTCTTTTAGGGCAAAAAACGTATATTAAAGGTAAAAATAAAAGTTCCTTGTTCCAAACTAAAGCTCTCAGACAATTAGCATTTGTCTCTTTCTACCCCTGTTCCCCATTCATTTGTTTTGACTACATCCGCAATTGTTAAAGGACAACCTCATTCAACTTTACAAATGTAGGCGAATTAAGAGCAGACTTACTTAAACCCATCAGCTCCTTCATCTCGACGCTACTTCCCGCTTCCGATCGCGATTGTCCTCTCGTCGGGTAGGCGGGGAAACCCGGCGATGTGTTGGTTCGATTGATGTGGGCAAAGTCGATGGTCTTGGGAGTCAGGGTGTGGCCCAATTCCTCCTGTAAGAAGTTCACCGCAGTTGGACTCGGCCCCAGACCCACTAGTGGTGGCTGTCGTTTGACACCGAAACCCCCATTTGGGATGAAGGCCGTCCAATTGGTGGCACGTGAGGCGCTACCTCCGACTTGCATCTCAAGCAGACTAAAAGTCCAAGGTGGGAGAGAGGATTTTTGCGCCATAGCAATTGTATGACATTGTCTATTGCCTGAGCATACAGCCGAAGCGAAACACTGCCAGAACGCCAAAATTTCGGGGGGTCAAACTGTTACGTCATTTTTGCCCATAAAACCCCCCTCCTTCTCAGCGCATGATGATATAATTATTTTCTCAATAAGCAAATTTGAATATTTGAAAAATGTAAAAATTCTTTTTACTAACTCTACTCCACCTTCTTCATCTCCCCCGCCATCTTTTCCCCTTCTCCCCGTTCCCCACCCTCTCACACGTTATTGTTGTTGTTCTTAGTGCCACTTGCGGTAGTGTTGTTGTCTGCTCGTTAAACCTGCTGTCCCCTCTAAGTTTGTTGACAGAACGCCAATGGCACAATAACCATTGCCTCTACGTCATCCTCAAGTCACCTCAGCACCCTCAATTCTGTGTAGCTCTACATTCAACGCGAGGTGTTTCATGATAATACCAGCCCAATTGCGACAGTAAGCGCTGAACTGCTTAAAATCCTTGGCATGACTGTGCCTGAAAGATGATGGAGGCGATGAAAAGTGTTAGTGATTGCCTTCGTCCATCTCCATCCCAATCAAATAAGTGATTGTTTCAGCGTTCAAAGGTGCGCCGCTTCAACCTCCACCCTCAATTTACCTACTTATCGCGATTGACGTCACTAGGCCTGGGACTTAGATGTTTGTCTCCAAAGTGAGATCATCAAAGAAGAAGAAATGAACTGCTGTGGTCTAGTTCCCCCAATGCGTGTGCTGTGTTGTAATGAAGGTGGAGAGATGGCTGCATTGGTAACAGACTGAAGAACAGAGCGTCCCATTATTTACAACTACACTCCTATTCCACCAATTCACAGATTAAATACGGTGCTGGAGTTTCGTGACTTAAGCGCAGGAAGAGAAGTAATGTCTGCAGTCTGAGAGTTATACAGTAGTTTAATGATTGCAAACTTTTCCCCAAATTACTTTATCGGCTTGTCATTCCTTATCTGACAGTAGAATAAAAGAACCTGATGGGATAAGCCACTCGCACACTGTGTGAAATCGTTCCGCTGAGATAGAGGCATTGTATTAGCTGTAGACAAACTGGCACATAAACGTATACCATTTTATTAAATAGGATACACTAAAATAAGAGGGCCCGTCTAATACTCCGAGAACCACAATGCAAACTTTCTTCCTTCTATTACCTCAGTTGATAAACTCGAAATCACGCGAAAATGATGGAATCGCGGATAAATTAGAAACGTTGCGCTTTTTAAGGTTATTAGATACAAATTAACAGTAAATAGTTAAATAAAACTATGGCTGGAGGGGAAATATCGTAAACACAAATCTCTAGGAAGTGTAAACCTTAAACAGATTGACTTAATAATTTATTAACGAATCAACTTTCAGGATAGTGAGAATTTAAAGCATTGCTACCTATAAATTGTTTATCAATTGAAATATTTGATTATATATGACTGTCGGGAAAGTTGATATCATAGGCCACTCAGGCGAAACCATGGCTCGAGGAAGTGCATGGGCGTGCTGAGCCATGCTGACTTTGACCACATGACTATTTCGTGTTGAGGTGCAGATGGTCGAAGAAGACTTTCACAACTCTCTACTTTCCCAATCCCAGATACGAGAGAACGCAGTGGGTTTTAACAAAAATGTACCATATTTGGCGAAAATATGCTCTTTCGTTAGAGAAGTTGCTGACCAAACAGTTCCACCCCTGCACAAAGAGTTCTCTCGCCTCATTAACCCACGGGTTACAAGTAAACGGTGTCGACAGCGATGAATGGCAAAGAAGTTGGAGGTAAAATCACTTAAGCGGTAAGCTTAAATTATGCACGAATTCTGAAGTAGGCTGTAACTGACTTCAGGCTCCGAGGCGGAGGAAGTGCGTCCTCTCAATCTCCCCTTACTCCACTCCACTTGTCTCCAAGCTGCTAAATGTAACACCTATTCACCATCTTCACAGTTTGTGGAAATGATCGAAGGACAAATTTAGTGGTCGCGAGGTCAACGTTAGTGTTCACCCGAGGGCGGAAGAGGGCGAGATGGAGGAAGAAGGGGCTCGAAAGGGAAAAAAGTTTCACTTTTGCCGTCTTCACATCTGTTCCATGTGTGTGTGTGCGTATGTGTGTGTGTGGTCTTGCCTGATCACGTCACGCAATGACGTATTTTTGTCATAGACTCCACCTCTCTTTCTGTCTTCTCCCACTCTTAACATCATGAACTTTTAATCGGATGTCCTAGCAGCAAAATTTTGTCATTGCACTGTAATTAAACTTACGGAAATGGTGAAACATTCTACCCGCTCTCCAATTCTGAGATGAAGGGTAGGGTCGAGAAATAGCGATTTCACGTCTTATTTCTTCCCACAGATCCGTCGGTTTTTACCCTTCCTATCCATATTTCATCAAGATTTTAGGATTGCCCTGTTAATAATTCACATCTCTAGTCGCTATTAAAATTTATGTTACCTCATGACAGCAAGCCTTCCTTAATCCTCGTGAAAAGTTTACATAAATTCGGCGGTCTTCATAAAAATAAAAGTGTATCCACAACGTGAAATATAGGGAAATAAAATGATAAATATATGTAAGAATATGAATAGGAAACCCTCTACCACTTTTAACAAGCCACTGCAGACACGAACGCATTAATTTGAGATGACTTTTTCCTAATTTAATTGAACCAGGGAAACGTGTATTAACATCCTGAATAGCGCTTGACTCCTCACAGTAGTAAATCCGGCTCGTCCCAGTCTGTTAAGCTAATTTTCGACGAGTAAAGCTTTTCAGAATTACCATCCCGGCTGCAAATTCGTCTTTCCTCGAGTCGCTGTGAAATTCTAAACCAAGAACGCTGAGGTAGGCGAAGTCCATAGGAACTAGAAGTACTCTGTTTGGCGGGAGAAGGAGTCAATTAGCCTTGTTTGTTTCTCCCCTCACACACGTTATTCCGGTAACAAGGAGATTGGAAATGAAGTTCGGGCAATGAGTTTTCTAACTACGACTGGAAGAATTTCCACCTTTATCCGATTTTCACAATTCCGCTCGCCTAACTCCTCGCCTTCTGCTCTACCATTACCACCGCCACTTCCCCCGGGAAAAAGCAGCCTTACCAGTAGGCATCGGCTTGTTTTACTGCGTGTAATTCGAATGGGATTCAGTAATAATTTATCTCGCTCCACAATTCCAACGCTTTTTGTAAGGTGGATGCCCTTGTTCTCAGTCTTAAGCCATTCATGCCAGTAGGAGGACGAGGTGAAGTGACGAGTGGAAGAAGCAGCATGGTGAGTAAAACATCTCTGTTAAAATTTCCGCTTTCTACTTTCGCCCTACGCTTTGATTATATACTATATCCCTTGTCCTATTCGCTGTCAAAAGGCTTAGCCTTGTGAAAAACAGTGCTTTGTTCGCCCTCATTCTTTCTCTCCCCTCCACCATTCTGTTCCAAATTCCCGGCCCATTTACCCAACGGCTATCCGCCCTCCGACCCCATGCATGTGTAAATTTGGCAAACCGGTGTCCAGTCACGCGAGCAAACAGTCTGGGGACATTCGCCTCTTTTTGCCTACTTGACATAAATGACAAAGCATACTTAATGAGTATGGCGGTATTGATTAATTAGTGTAAGCTCATACCTGATTGGCTGTTGTTTTGCCTGCTCCGGAAACACCTTGTTTGAGAAGCTTTGGTTGGGCACAGTCTCAGAAACAAGCTGTCGCACTTCATCTAACCACCTGTCTGTTTCACTAAGCTGTCTTCATCTAGTGACTTCAATAATCACATCCGTCGGGGAGAGTGTAAGAAGAGGCAATAGGATAAAGGTGTCCTTTTTTGATGTTGGTTAATTGACTACTTAAATTTCCTGCCTTCCAAATGGTCTTAAATATTTAGAAAAATATTGGATGATGGAGAGGGGGGGAGGGGAGGGGACCTTAACCCCTATTATTATGCGAAGTATCTGTCGCACTTTAAATTGAGGGCTGAAAGAGTAAATAAAACTTGATTCCACATTTAATGAGTTCGCCCATGAATAAGACACTTTCACTTCCCCAAATTACCATTCACTGCATAAAAGGAAACAGTTCACACAAAAAACATTTTAACCTAAATGTCAGGCTTCTAAGACAAATTTTGAGAGGGGAAAGACGAAAAAACAGGTAGAGAGAAAGAGAGTGCACGAACCTGAGGGAGAATGAGGATATCCACTGGATTACGTCCAAGAAACATTAAGCATCCATAACGGTCGTAATGACTGGGACCAGACAGACGGAGAATCGCACTTGTATATGTATGTATGTAGACGTTTGTAATATGTATATGAATGAACGTTTGTGACAACACTAGCGAAGTGTAGTTTCAGTGGGTAAGGGTAATCCGTGAGTGTGTATATGTATGTGTGCGCAGGAGAGAGAGACAGAAAGAGCCATGAACAGTTAGGATTTGTGCAATCACCAAACTAGCGGCCACTAGGTACGCGTGTACACTAACACACACACACACACACAGAACACACCTGACATACCTGATAGGGTGGAAGGGGGGGTGAGACCGGGTTTGGGGGAGGGGGCTGGAGGCAGTACGCAGAAACTTGGACACGCGGGAGCGGACTTACGTACGCACGCTCACCTGGTCTGGCCAGGTGGAGAAGGCATTACCTTTCGTGCGCACGTGCGCGCATGCAAACCTGCGTGCGTGCGGACGTGCGCGCGTGATGCGTATGTGTGTGTCTGCACGTACGCACGCGTACACACGCACATTTTCGCTAACGTCCAACACGCATGTGAAATGTTGCCCTCGAGTTGTTTGATAGATGGCAAGAGGTTTACACGGACCATCGGTCTCTTTCTTTCCCCACTTTTGAACTACGAGGTCAGCGCATACACAACCCCAATTTTATACACACCCTCACATATAGACGGGTGTAAAAAATGCCTTGAATAGATTTTCATTGCGTCCGCTGTGCCTAGACTTTGTTCTCTTGAATGAAAGTTAGCTCTTATAGTAAGAAAGGCTGCAATCTCAACGCACTACTAGTGTAGTCAAATCTCAAGCATTCCATCTCGGACAAATTTATACTACTAATGAAACGAATAAGATTCAAATATTTACAAGTACACTGCCACTAGTTATTAACTAATTTCAGCAAGTTGGATGCGGAGGCAAAGATTAGGTTCACCTGGACTGAACTAGACTCTTGGTTAATCGTGAACCTGACCAGCTTCCGTGAGGCTCGTATTCCGCCTTTTCTGCCTCATTGTGCATCAAGGGCAGAGTGGGAGATGAAGGACCCCGGTAAGAAGAGGGTTGTCTTAGCGTCTCGTGTGTTTTAATCAACAGCGGCTGTTAATCAAGTGGTCACTGGCGTGATTCTTTGAAGATAATAATCCCTAATCACTTCAGCTTAAACTCGCCCACTTGGACGGACCCGCTCTCTGACCTAAGAATCATCGTTGAAGGAGGAAAAAACCCTGCCACCCTAATCGCCTTTCCTCCTAAAAACCTCACCTCCATATCAGCCAAACTACTTAATTACACCTCAATAATTAACTTTGCTTGCAGTAGAGGACGTAATTAGGTGTGACAGATCGCGAAATCTCTCATCCTCTGGGGACAGACGTAGAAGACTTACAAGTCTCTAGTTTCACCAATCGTAAAGGCAAAGGCGACAAATTCAACATTTATGATGATTCACACTCAAGGTTCTCCTTCTTCTACCCACGGGACGTTCTGTTAGTAAAAATGACAGCCTAAACATCAAGAATTGTCTTAATTTTAAGCTCCATGGTTAGGTACGACGTCGTCTGTCATAGTTGAAAGAAGGAGGTAGTTTCCGTGTGGACTGTATCCCTCCCTCTTTCAGGGGGGAGCACTACACCTAACACTAGGGCAAACTTGTAAAGGAAAATAGGTTCAATACATTTTTTCGTATTTTTTTATTAACTCGGCTTTCGGATAAGCTCTATTGAATACCGAAAATTGGGCGACTAATCCGAAGGAGTTTCATCCAAAATACACCTGGGTAAGTCCAGATATTTATTACATTGCGATAGAGACGTCACCCATTATCTATGGCAAAAAGTGTGGACAGTTAGAGGAGAGGGACCATGATTGCTCAACTCCTTTTTACGGAAGTGATGTCCTGTTCAGACCACTTTTTATATTCAGTCATAAAACCCCCGATTAGGACTTTATGCCTAAAACATGGGGTGTTTCCTAAGAAGGTAATGGGGCCACTCATAAGTTACCATTGATAAGTGGGCTTAAAAGGCCTTTAAACGCTTTTGTTTTAATAAAATAGCATCGTTTACGTTGAAGATGTGAAGAATTAATGAAAGGCGTCAACGGATTTAATAAACATATAAATCAGCTTGTGTTTCTATAGTATGTAACAGTGTCCTTTTTCTGAAATAGGCTTTATTTTCATACAGAGTTAGAAGTAGAAATTTCAATAAGTTAAATTTTTAGTTTGATGCTATTATGTGGGTTCACAAAGGGAAAGAGCAACCTATATGCCTTTATATTAATAATTTTTCATAAGTATTCCGAATAAAATTGGGCGCCTGTATGGATAAGTCCTAAGTATTCCAATCACCTTAATTAGAATCAGAGACGCCTATAAAAATGTTCAATGCCAAGATAACGCTACATTTTCCTGGTCATTGGTTAAAACAAAAAGGGTCATCTTACGTTCCTCAAAGACATTTTGAATCTTTGACTAATTTTAATTATTTCGACTTATCCACCCTGGAATCGTACAAGCTCGAAAATTTGGGAGTACATCATTCTGTGTTATAAGAATTAGCAAAACGGCAAATACGTCGCAGTTTTTGCTGTTCATCACAAATCTACTTTGCATTAAGATGCACTCAGCCATTTCGCCTTTTTTTCACTTTCTATCTCTCTCCATTTGTACGCGAACTCTCTTGAGGCACATTTTAAGACATTTGAATTATGCCACTAAACACGCCCCATTTCGGCGGCTGTGCTTGTTATTGTAGTCCTCTGCCTTTGTTTGCTTAACTGTAGCGGTTACGTACACACGCGCACACACGACACACACAAAATCCCTCTTTCCATCTCCCTCTCTCTTTCTCTCTCTCCTTCATTCTCTTCAACCCGCTCGCTGGCTTACTATTTAGCTAGCCAGCCTTATAGTCCCCACTCATTCACCCACTCACTCACCCATGCGCGCATTCGCTTTATGATAGTCATAAAAAGTTGAGAGCCTTACCAAAAATACTCACCTCGTTTGTCGGCTCTCGCATCCACCATCGGCCTGATTCACCACAAGTTGTGTGATAATTGCCCCATCCAAGGGACTTGGGCGGACAATAGTTCTGTCTTACATAAATAGTATGATTTTTCGCCCACTCACCGCCTTCATTGTCCAGTGCAGGGTAACTTTTGAGCCTAGATTATGGCGGTGACAAGGCATGACATTAAACATATATTCTTATCTAAAAATACTCCATTATCTTAATATTTAAATCCCAAATGTGGCGTAAATATTATTTTTAGAATCTACAGTTTCCATTATGTACTAAATAAATTCCATGTCTTTCAAATTACTTGTGTACTCGATTACAATGCGACTGGTTAGACGTTACCCTGGAAATAATTCTTCCGTTTACGATTCTGGTAGCTTTTGTACTAGACATTGTTATAGTTACTCAACATTCATTTTGCTTATTATTTAGGCTAGATTGACTGGTGAAGCTTTAGAAATGGACAACGAGAATACTATCTTTATGACTGTTGCTTTTTTCAGTCCATTAGACACGTCCCGATCGCAAATAAGACTGTTTAGAAGGAAGCCTGGGGACTGGAGGCGAGGATTTTGGAGAAATTTGGCAACTGCACTCGCAGAAGTGTTTTGCTCTTACTGCCTCCCTCCTCTTCCAAACCCTTGTTGGGAATCGAAATTAAATTAAATATTTCCTTCTTAATTATTACGCTCCAATTTCTTCAAACTCATTAACGAAATTGTGTTTGAGGGGTTGCTTAATCAAAGGGGATCTGTGTAAGGGAAGTTGGCATTTAAGAGAGAATTCGGTCAAGATAAAAACTCGGACAAGGCAGAGCGCATATAAAACGTATAAAGTTTTTTTTGCCTTATAGGAACCATTTAATCTTCATTTCTCTTCATTTTAAAAATCCATCGACAGACCAGTTCGTCATCCAAAAGTATATGAAGATAAATGCACTTATTCCGGCAAACCACATTTAACTTAGTAAACATGTTGTAAAAGAGACGTCGGAACGGTAGCTGGCTATTCGTGTTTGATTTGAGTTTGTTAGCCTCCTCCATATCCCCAATCTTGCCCTTTGTTGACTTTACTTTCGGAGGAAATTCACTGATTGTAGTGTATGACAAGTCCGAGCAATAGAAGAAACCGCGCCCACTTCTCCCAAACTGGTTTCTCACTCTTATTCGAAATTGTTTTTTTCTCATCCTTAAAATGTCCCAAAAATGCATGCTTTCTTATGGCCGGTGATTGGTTATTCATAGTCATTACACTCCACCCAAAGTTATATTGTAATTTTAGGGCTTAAAAATTATCCCCATCTCTTCCCAAATTTACATTCGTGTGTGCGATAGACAGTGACTATTTCATACTAATGAATCGCCTTGTCTATAATGGTTGATGTGTTTGTCGAGTGTTATCATCAGGCAGTATTATTGCGCCATGCCGAGTGAGCAATGCTTATTGTTTTTTCTTCATGAGTTTCTTCCCATGCCAGACATCAATTTCCCGGCAGTGAGACTCCGCCGCTGTTATGCTTTCGCCTGGTTGCATTAAAGTAAAGAACAACGGATGATCACTCCTTGGGCATTTCAACCATATCACAACCATAATTTCTATTTGATGAAATTTCGACTTTTAAATGTGTCCCGGGGCGTATTCTTATCAGCCCAGTTGCTTAATCGTTTTCCATTATTACAAAAAGTCCACTTCTCATCGTAAGTGATGATTTGGTGTACAAACGACAGCACTACTTCTCCTGTGGTCGTTCGATCATCTGCAGTCTCGTCAGTTCGGACGGCAGGCACATACGAGTCCACATTGCTTCCTTTATTTATTGTACGCAGCCGTGTGGATGGTTAGTTCCTAGTTTAGACCTAAATTCACAAGTAGTTGTGCGTGTGTGTGTGGATCGGACCCCGCCGGTGGTCTTCCTCGAACCTCGTTGACGATATTCAAATTGTCAGAACGAAATTTTTGGGCCCAATAACGAGTATTTACTTCATTAGTGGATCCATCTCCGAATGCCTCATTAATGTCTCTCGTAGATTGTTGAGTTGTACTGTTATTCAATTAGAACTCGGACAAGGAAATTAGATGTAAATCGTGTTTTGCTCCCATCTGGTTTCGGTGAAAAATACCATATAAATGGGATACAAACACAAAAAATTATGCAAAATAAGTAAGAATATTATCTAACATTCATAAATAAAATTATCAGGCGCATGTTAAAATGCATTTGTCGCACCGTGGCCGCACATAGACTAAACAAAAGTGCCCGTTTCATTGTTAGCAACATCATATTTTAAGTTCTAATTCGGTTACATTAGATTTTTAACTGCTCTCCGTTGTACTAAAAATACACATATTGTGGATATAGTAAATAAATGGGTGTACACATGTCGTTCACAAGTGTGCCTCCTTACAAGTATGTCGCCTTTGTGCCCCTTCCCCCCCCGTCCCCCACCCTGGCGCCGCCATCCCCCTCGACGCCGCCCCGCCTTCTCACAGTCTCACATAATAATAATCATTTTAGGCGAAGTAACGTTAACACTGTTTAGTCGCATTGTGCCACCTTATCCGGCTCTTCGATACAAATGGTGTCCGGCGGCCCATCTGGTCCAAGTAGCAACTGACTTCTGCGACCTACCCTAATGACAGCATTGTAATTCACTTTAATCTAGTCATTAGCAATGCTTTTGTTTAAATTCCGCCTATGGCGGGGAGAATCCGACAATAGTGGGGATAAGTAACAGGTGCAGACTACTTTCGCCTAATTCCATCTTTGGAGGGTTGATTTAATCCCCCCCACCCCCGGGGGCCCACACACCTCCCCGGGTGGTCAGAGCGTGGACTTAATCAACAAAAATTCATCACTCTTGAGCTGATTAATTGCGTCTGGTAGGCATGTTAGTCGCATCACCTTTGGGACATTATAATATTTCATTCCTTCCTTTCACCGACATTAGGCCCTCATCCATAGCATCGAAGGAAGGTTTTGTTCAGGCAAACACAGTCAAACCGTTTCGACCGGTCATTGTGTACGGGGCTAAGCCACTCTGGAGGCAACGGCGAATTTTGCTACAGTAAGGAGCACAAATGCGCATACATTTACTTCCTCCTAGTTCCGAAATGATGAATGTGGCTCTTGCTGTTCCCCCTTCCCCTTCCCCTCTTCCGCTTCCTCTCCCTCCACCTCTCCTCCTCCTCTCACTCTCGCCTCCTCCCACACGCTCGGACACGTTTCCCGTGTTCGTACGACACGAGGGGGAGAAGAGGCAGACGGGTGAACGAATGAGATGACTGTCTTTCAATGTGGAAAGCTAATTAAAAATGGCCACTAGTTGGGATGTGATCAATCATGCTGCTTGACGCTCCCACCTCTGCCAAAGCTTATTAGGACTGAGGGATTTCCTCCCTCTCTCTCTCTCTCTCCCACCCGAGTGCCATGTTTTATTCACTTTGCATAAATTAACAATGGCTGGAAATTCTTGAGTCCGGTAGACCGACAGCTGTCGCATGAACTCATTCCTTTACCCCATTTTGGCAAAACTTTTGCAAGAACCAATGCCACAGGACCGGCAGTTCATCCAGCGCTGATGTTACGAGGCTATTTGATGGACTCGCCGTGTCTTGGAGCTTCGTTTCAACTACAATCTACGACTTTAACTTAAAGTTCCGATTTACTCAAAGTCATCAAGCTCTCCTGCCCGGTCCACCAATTGCTCTGCATCCAGATGCATCCTAAATTGTCCCATTGAAACGACCGTTTCGTGCTGTCTCAGAAAAGTTACCTCAATGAGCCGTGAAAATTTTTACCGCCTCAGCTCCACCCCATCCCCAATCTACCCTCATCGTATTCCCAGCTTCTCCTCCTCCTCTTCAAACTTGCTTTCAATCCACCATCTTCCTCTTCCCACGAGAGGCGCTTCTGACAACCTTCCGCCGTGAGTATTCCACCACGTCAGGGTATTGAACTGGAGAGGGCGGGAGAGGAAAGTCTCTCTCCCTCTATCTCTCTCTCTGCCTCTCTCGGCCGAGCCTTTTGACAAACTTTCCAGGCACCACTTACTAGGAAGTTGTAATGTGGCGCGGGACAGAGACGAAGACTGGAAGACTCTGACCTCAGTGCGGAAGTGGTCAGAACGGAGACTCAGGCGTCCGCGTAATTAAATCTATAGTAAAATTGATATAAAATATTTCCATAGACTCCTTCCGCTCCTGAGCTTCTAATCCAGCACACCTCTCACTCCCTACCTATTCTGCCTATTGCGCTCATACGGCCGAGAGGGAGGATATGTTGTTGGCAGGAGGAGGAGTTGGTTGACAATTGACAGCTTGTAACGAGGGACGTAAATCTCACAACTATTGTGATAACCGCAGATCCACCTTCTCTTTCTAATACTGACCACCTTTATGCAGAATACATCCGAGATGAGGAAAGTCAGTGGTCTCTTCCAGGTGGATGCCCTAACCTGTTCTGCTTCTATTAATTATGTTGTTCAAGCATCTTAAATCCTCTCGGGCGACATAGCAGAATGGAGATAGGGTAAGCCGCAGTCGTAATTGTGTTAAGATTTCTCCTTCCCTGGCCATCAGATCTAGCGTTGACGTCCTCAGCAGAGGTCAGTCCTTGATAGCCTAATTCAATGTGCAATCATCTCAGACATGAATGTACAGACACTCAACTCGCCTCCTTGAACGAAGGTCCCTCCCTTAGGACAGCTGCACCCAAAGAATAAGGTGTCCCTCCAGCCCTCTGCATCCGTGCGAACTGACCAATGTCCAAGTGAAATTTTTTTCAAGAGTAAGCAGTCGAAATTCACTAACATACAAAATGGACGACAATTAGAGATTCTAATCCTTGTATTCAAGTTGCCCGGAAGTAGGGTTGTTGGTGGTTCATCATGGGTTATGAGCACACATTGGGGTGTGGAACATTGTGGTAATAAACATCAAGTGCCATTCGCACTACTTACTGGCAGAAGATTGGAAAGCTGAGAAATGATGGATACATCTAGTAGGGAGGGATTTCTTTCCAGACTGCGCAAATCTCCCTAAAAGTGCGTGAATGAGTTGCCTGAGGAATACGCAGCGTAGAACACGAGTGTACGTCACAACCTGGAGAGGAATCATCAGGTCCACCTGTTATCGAGTATTTAAGTAGTATGTAAGGGCTTTCGCTGAGCATAATAACTTCGCGAAAGGTTTGCCTTCCCTTCGCCGTCCAAAAGTAAGGGAAAAGCAACCGTTACTTTGCCATACCACCTGTTGGAACTAAACACCATTCGGTTGTGCTGTTCCATTCTAACCTTCATCACCACGGTCACTGCCACTTGCCAACAGATGGCATGGGGAGATCGTCTCACCCGCTAACTGACAAGCCAAGGTCGTGTCGCCTCTCGAATCAGTACTGCCACTAATTATGTCCACTAGTCCAACTATTAAGAGGCGATTCCAACCGTCGAGCGTCTCTTTACCTCACATCACCAGGTTTCGGATAAGGGGCAAGTGGATGTTTACAGGTGGAAAGGAGAAACATTGCGTTAATTTAAATTCATCTAGCAAGATCTACTGCAAAGTTCTATCCATTTATATGACATGTTTATTTGGCTCATGTTGGGGCTCATTATTTTTATCGCTCAGTGTATACACACTGACAAAGCAAATTAACCAAAACAAAGTTGATTCACATTAGTTTTAAGTGTGGACCGGTAGTGTAACCATGGCTACCGATAAAGTTCATTTAGGCCACTGTACTTTGCACGAATTTCAGCAAGGAAAAAATGCCACAGAAGTACGTAAAAAGTTGTTGATGGTGTTTGGTGAAGGCACAGTTTCTGATAAGATAGGCAGAAAAGACTCACGAAATTTGAAACGGGTGATTTAGACCCGTCTGAAAGGCCACCTTTTGAGCGACCACCTTTGATCGAAGACGATGTTGTTAAGGCCATGTTGGAGCAAGATCTTTTTCGGACGACATGATATCTCCTGTCAGAAGGGCTCAATTCTGCTCAGCAAACAACTTCGGACCATATTCGGAGAAGAGGGTCGGCATGGAAGTAGTCAAAGTGAGCGCCACATGAGTTAGCTCAGAAGAATTTGGCCGGTGGAGTTGTCATATGCACATCTCTGCTTGCTGGCAACAAGATCGAGCCCCTCTCTGGGACCGGATGGTAAACTGGGGATGGAGGGTGGATCGCCTACGAAAGAGTCTTAAGGAAAGAGACCTATTGTGAAACAGCAGAATTTGGAGAACATAGCCCTTCTACCTCCCACCTCTACAGCAAATTTTACTCGCAATAAGGGGATTTTTCGGCGTATATGGTGGGACATTAGAGGACCAATGCCTTGTGAGCTCCTGAGTATTGTGAGCAAGTAGATAATTTAAAGACAGTAGTGTAGCAAGAGAGGCCGACGATGATGAAGAGGAGGGATACCATACCGCACCATGCTAATGCCAGTCCACGTACTGTTTGAGGACTCATCACAAAATTGTGGAATTAGGATGGGAAATTTGGCTGTATTCACTATATTTCCCCGAACTCAGCGCTCACCCTCAGACTGTCACTCGTTTTTGTTGTTATAAGTGTTTTTGAAGGGCGGAAAACTCAAGAATAATGAAGATATTAGACAAACGCTAGTTAAATTTCCGCATAAATGGGCGAAACATTTTCAGAAATGGGGTATAAAAATTGCTCTAACGATGGCAAGAAGTCCTTAATTTCAATGGCAATTATATCATTTTTAAAGTGTATAAAGGGGAAGAAATAATTATACTATGCATTTTTCCCAAAAACGGATAGAACTTTCCGGTTTGTTTATTTGTTTATATGCGCGTATATGTGTGAAACCATGTCAGCAGTTAAAGGCCTCTAACGCTTTGTCAGGGCATGGGACGTGTGTGAAATGCTCACTCCTGTCACATGTTTAATTCGCGTGTGATGCAATCAAAATTTCCTTCTCAATTCTGCAATAATACGCTCCCGCCTAAGGGGCCCTTGTTTCCCTCGCCGCCCTCCCACCGCCTCAAACAAGGGACGGGGGTTGAAGAGGCCAACAAATCCTCCTGCACTTAATTGGTGAGGCAAATGCCCTACAAATCTCACCATCCCACCACTCTGTACAAACACTAAATGTGGCCTTCCAGAGAATTTATTTAAAGTGATACCTCGCTTTAACCTTGATGATGGTGTGGTGCACACCAGCAAGGGGGAATTCAACCCTCTCCTCCCACATGATACGGCAGTTAAATGAGATACCTGTAATAAGTGCAGTTCAAGCTTGTTTATTCATGACAGTCTCGTAGGAAATAGTTGTCTTCGTCGAGGTTAAACACCGTCTTGGTACACTCAGTGAGTGTACAGACAACTGGCCCCTTCACACCTCACGTAGATAAAAAATTATAACTTTAATATATCTAATTTAGTTATTATTATCCGTCTCTCCTTTGCCTCTACCTGTCCTTCCTCCTCGGCTGGTGAAAAGACGAGGAGATAAAGGTTCCACTAGCCCGTGAGTCGACTTTTATTTAGTCAGGTTGCCACCCAAGTTGCTACTAGAATAGCTACATCTTCGTATTTACTATGTTTAGTTTTCCGCACACGTACACAAAAGGCTTGTTCAGTTGTAGAAATACACGCTGAACGTATTGTGGTCATAAAAATGTCCACTTCATTTGTCAGTATTGTGCTCGGCCGAGGGTGAGTGCGTACAGTCAAAATTCATGCGTTCCAGAGCCGTGTCAAGGCCTGAAAGCGGTAGTATTGTAGTGTCACTGTTGCTGATTTTTGTCTTACACTAAACCTATATCTTCGTCCCCCATCCTTAACCTCTTTTTGCCACACTTCAGTCTCCTCCTCTACTCAATTTCCTCTCTCGTCTTGGTGACCCACCTTCGCTTGACACGACAGTGATATGATAAGCTCGTCATAAGAGCGAAATTTTTTCTGATAGCGGCCGGTTAGAGTTGACAGGGTGGACGTCAGGCTACTTCCCGACTCTGGTCGGTCCATGACATTAGCCACGACCGCAGATGGGGATATTATTGGAATGAGTGGAAAAGGTCTCTATTCCGGGCTGGTTTCTTTATCACGAGTTGTCAAGTCTCAGGAACGTAGGCATGCAAAACAAGTGTGTCTAGACTTCCGGTGAGGTGAAATCCACTTTCATTTAGGGGATTTTGCTATAAGACCCAGAATTTTTGGTAGATCACATCTATTTATACGCTGCCTTACAGAAGCAGGCCCTCGAGCCTCACGAATGCATACTGTGCTTCCGGTTTTTAGAAAAGTTTAGAAAATTTCGTCCACCTCGTGGGGTGGAGTAGAATAAACGATTTTATTTACAAGTAAACCCCACGTCAATCCGTGTTAAGAGAGGCCCTCTAGGCTGATTTGGTCTCCCTGACTGCCGTCTCGACCCTACTGGCCAAGCATAGCCCAAGCAGTACTTCTGCACTCTCCACAATTGCGAGTGGGGCACGAATTGTCGAATGTGTAGCCATATTGTTGAAGTGATTTTGCCCGGTCTCTTGAAACATTGATGAGGTCTTAACATCCTGACTGACGAATGTTTATTATCCTGTCAGTGTAAGGCCTATTATTCAGGCGGGTGACAGTTTTGGCGTGATTCAAAAGAGTATGGACGACCTTGAGGGGAAGATATCGTCATATCATGTTAGTCACGAAGGACAATAATTCCTGAATAATTGCTTTACACTCCACAATTTATACTCTAATGCTTGTCTTGAAGGGCTGTAATGCCTAACCGTGAAACCCGCCTCCAGGGTGACTACTCAATGTCTAATTTAGGTCCCGAAACGAAGAGGAATGAACTTCGACTGTGGGCTTGCTAGTCCACTCAAGTCGTTTTACTGGAGTATTTGCCGAAGTCATCAGTCATTCTTTCCTGGTGGATTACTTCAATCAATCAGGAAGATGAGGCTGGCCTATCCGACGAGCAAGCAATTGAGACGATGCTTCACGATGAGGAAAGATAAGATGCGTCGCCTCTTCATCTCATTGTCCGTACAAACATCACGAAATTTAATTGGAGGAAACAAAGTGTACAAGGCTGCATCAGGCAATATTAAACTACTTTCTTCCTCCCGGGATGATTACAGGCCGGCAGCAAAAAATCATATCTCCAAACAAAATGAGGTCGTCTCAGGAAATATATATGTAAATAAGGCTAGTTGAATGACTTGCATTCTACTGCCACTTTAAGCAAATATTTCTGATGGATAGATAAGTGCATTGACTTTGAATCTGTATCTTTTTCTCCCTCCCCGGGAAAGCTGGGTGAATTAAACCGGAAATGAGCTGCGGTGGGAGGAAAGGGAGTACGGCGGCTGTCTCGTGATGGTTCTGAAAGAAGCCACCTTGAGGCAATTAGAGGTGATCGCTCTTTGGCCAAGACAATTGTCTCTGCTAGTGGTAGGTTGGTCTGACGCCTCTACTTTTGCATCCTAATGTACAATAAAAGCTTTTTTGGATCTATCTAACGTCGAGAAGAGTAATAAGATGGTTTGGTGTGAAGGAACGCAGCGTCATTAATCTCGACCTAGTAAGCTTGCGCCGCTAACCCCCGGCCTGGTAGCCTTGGATATGTAGTCGAATTGAGGATGAGAGGGTTCAGTTGACAAATATATCTTCTATTTAAATTTCAAAGTATTTAAGTAAATTGCGTTCTCACTAACGTTTCCAATATTTAATGGACCTCATTGATGCTACTAATGCTCCCGTGAGTAGCATGATATAATTGGGTTCGATGGTTTGGGTAAAAAGGCATCAGAGTGGATCGGCGAAGAAAGGGGGTTTTAGGCGGAACTGTCCTCTACTGAATACTTCGAAAGAGACAGTGTAAAGTGCAAGAAATGGGAATTTTGATTTGTGGGATGAAGGAAAACACTCAGTATCAGAGAAATAAACTTAAGATAAAAGCAAAAGGATTTTTAACGAAAGTCAACAAAAAGCCTCGTTAAGTTCAAATGAAATACAGCTCAGGAAGTATATATGTGCGTAACAATCAGTCGCAATTTCGTTTGAGGTAACTGCCGCTTGACGAGAATCTATGTCAGAAGAGTGTTCGCCAATTTGGTAGTACTATGAACCCTGTCACCTTAGTTACCATCGAGTAGACGCGCCTACAACTCTTCTCCAATTTTCTATTTAAAAAGTAAAGTGTCCACAAGCCCTCAACAAGGCAAATTCTTTGTTGACTTGACAAACGGGAGCACTCCTGAGAATCGAAACATTCACGGAGGTTAGTATAAGGCTTAAGTGTGTAAAGCTCGTAGCTTCCTGAATGCTAATTTAAATGGGGTTTGGTTGAGTGAACAAAGATTTAATAATAGCACTTTGTCTCCATGTCTGGTGTCTACGGTTCAATAAGCTAGGCTCTGGAAGGATTTGAGATAATCATTTTCTCCAAATGAAGAGTTCACGACAGGCTGGAAGATGAAGCTTAGGTGTTTTGTTTTATCACAAAGGAACGGCAACACCACCCCACCAATGTTCGCACGATCTACTAGGTCGCCTATTTACTGGTCAATCCCCCATATCGTTATTCCTGACAATACATTAAAACAAATATATGTGACTCCGTTAAAACAATGCTGAGTCATTAATATGCCTCGTTAACTAATATACTTGCAGTAGGGGAAATGTAGTATGCGGAAAATAAAGAAAAAATGAACAGCTATATAAGGTCATGCTGAAATCGCTTTGCGACTAAAATGTCCACCAAGCGCGGTGACGAAGTGACAACTTAATGGGGGAGCAAAATATTTCTTTAACACTAGATCAGTGAGTGAAAAATAGAGATATAAAATCTTGTATTAAGCGTGCTGGTTGGCCATGACTAACACAAAATAAAAATTTTATGCATATTAGAGTAAAATCGAAAATTTCTAAAAAAAATAATACGAACGAGGAAACGAATTGCAAAAAGGGAATGATAATCATGTACAATGCTTCCAAATGGCTGGCTCATAAAAAGGATTTCTATTTAGTGATTACCTTTATATTGTCTTAAACTCCTCTTCTCCTTTTAAATGGAATAGCAATCTAACTATTCGTGCACACGTGTAATTACTATCCAACAAGATTGTATGATATTTCGTGGTTAAAAAATTGCCGATTGCGAAACCTTTGCCTATGATAGACATGAAAAATTCGAAGCCTACATCGAATGAAACATTTATTGCGGGGCGGGGTTCCACACAGGCGCATGCTGCCTTTGACGAGGTTGAGATATACTGTGTTCTTGCTAGATTGATAGCGAATGGCAAGAACAAAACAGGCAAAATTAAAGGGTCTCATTTTGAATCATATATAAAAACTGTAGGTCCTATTGATACCATATGATCTCGTCTACGATATGACACACACGTGTTCCAGCTTGAAGACTTTCCTTATTTAAAGTGCACATTAATATCAATTCCATTAGTTAAAACATTATGACTATATCGAGTTATTTTGGCAGAATAGGTAACGAGTTGAACTTTGTTTGTACAACCTCAACATTCGTGTTGAAGGTTATCGTGGGGATTCGAACTCGTGTGGATCCGCTCGTGGATGTGTTACGCGTTGCGCCCACGCGTGGCGCCTATGTTGATTTATGGCTTTACGCGTGTAGATTAGTCCACCACACTATCTCTTTTTCCGTATACATTTCTTTTCTCTCCTCAAAGCCACCTATTTTGCTTTTGTGACAGCACGTGCGTTATAATTGCTTGCAGTAATTTACTTAACTTCACATTTGATATTCGGTCAAGTTTCTGTTTCCTCCCAACTACCTAGTCCTTTTAAAAGCGTGCTACTTGCTTTCAATTGTTGCACCTCCTTCTTTGCAACACAATTAAACATAGCATTTAATTTAAATATATATACTCCTCATGTCCAACTCTTTACTTGTTAAATGTCTGTGGCTATAGTAAATGTCTTGCTTGTCATTTTTTAGAAAATACTTGGCCGATAAGAAATGTCGCTTGATATCTTTAATAGCACGGAATTTTGGTCAGAGAGATTCTGGTTACCAAATGATGAGAGGTGGGAAAGCTTCGACGCCCCGCGGGTAACTGATTTCATGTATGGAATGTTTGTCGCCGCCGCTTTGTATCTCTTCCGAGTGTTTTTGTACCGGTACTTCTCCCTTTCCATATCATTATTCTCAGCTTAGTTATGTATTTACGCCATTTGGTTTGTACAATGGTTTGAAAGTAAGAAGAATTCATAAAGTACCTCATATTCCTCTCCTCGAAGAATATTATAACTGTAACAAACGGCCGACATCTAATGACATTCTGGTTTGCTTCCTTCCTTCCGCCTTTATCCGCATTTTAGATATTATCAAAGAAACTAGATGTTAGCGTTTCCAAAATTTCCTCTTGGTTTAGAGTCAAACGCAATTCCGGCAAATTTCCAGTCATTGTAAAATTTGCTGAATCTGGGTATATTGTTTTACCGATTATTTAACTTAATTAGTTGGAAATTTTCATTTTACTTCTGTTTATTTTCTTATGGATTCCTCTGTTTATACCAAGTAAGTCCTGGTACCTTCGTTGATGACCAATTTTCTTTTAGGAAAAATGTTTATACGACACCTCTGAATTCTTTCGCTTATACCCCCACCATGCAATGAGCCGATGTATATTTTGGTACTACATGACTGAATTAGCTTATTATGTATCTGGGCTTATCTGGGTCTTTCTTGAAGTTAAAAGAAAGGTATGTATCAATTTTTTCATCTGAGTGAAATTCGTCGTCGGTTTTGGGGGTGTTTTATTTACTTCCTCAGTGGTGGTATGAAAACCCTATTAAATCTGCCTTGTGAATTTGAAGCATTTATTCAAGTGTCCCCACGCAATATTGTTTGACTACTTTCACGTATCTTTGAAATCACTCACAAAATGTACTCTAACTGACTAAACTGTTAGCGCAGGTGCGAAAGTCACAGGTTAATTGTTAACCATTCCTACCTTTAGTATTAGTGAAAATTGAATGACATTCAAATCAAATTTTGTGCTTTATTTTCACCCCGGGGTTTCAATTTATGTGCGCAATTATTTATAATCGTGCACTTCCGCCAATACTAAATTCTATCAATTCAAACTTAATTCATTACTCCTCAATAACATTACTTCAGAATTTACAGTCGCCGAAATCACTCTATTCTTGACCGTTGGAGGCCTTCTGACTTCTCTACACGCGCTCATAGTCTCTGAAGAAATGAGTGTGAATTTTTGTGTCTACCATTTGAATACAAACGTGTTGTATCTCACATTCTCTCCATCTTTTAGGATTTTATTGTGATGATTACTCACCATATCGTTACTGTCACGTTGATCGCGTTCTCTTACCTCACCAACTACTTTCGTATCGGCTCGGTCATTATGCTGCTTCACGATTCGGCTGACTTCTGGCTTGAGGTGAGCCTCCCTTCTCGTGCAAATACCTAATTTCATATGGGTGCGGCGGACCTTACTTTCCACCTAAATTTTGGTCTACAGTGGAATAATTACATTTGGTTAATCAGCTGCCTTGCACTTTGTGCCAAGCCAGCTGTGAAAAAAAATGAGCAGGGAAACAAAAGAGACCCTCAATTGGCCTTCTTACGTGCCCTTTTCTAGGCCGCCAAGATGTTCAAGTATGTCGGCAAATTTTGGTCCTGCATGACTTGCTTCACAATATTCATCTGTGTCTGGATTTGCACTCGTCTTTACTATTTCCCTTTTCGGTAAGTTCGGTATTCACTTCTTAACACTTCACAGGGTTAACCTGTCCTTCATCGTAGTATTTGGCAGAATGGACAATGTTACGACTTCTGTTTACTACTGCCCGTATTTGCATTATTGTGTAATTCATATTTGCCAGTACAATCCAGTTGTATATACTGCTTGGCACATGTGCTCATTTGGTCAAACAGTCCAACAAAACTTAAGCCCCTTGTGACCCGCAAAGATAGGTTGTTCCTTATAGCTTAAACTATTCTGGTCAATTATTTTCGCCTCCATTATTTCGGTCCAGGAGCCGATGGAATTTGATTGCGTTTTCTCATCCTGACCCTGCACCATATGACTCCTTACAGTCATGTTTCAGCGAGTCCATGTTTGAGGATACACATTTATGTTACAAATTTCTGTATCATTGCTAAGCTGAGTGGAATTGAAGGGACGTCGGGTAATGCTGAGCCCCGTGGCGTGTGTGTGTTTTAGCGCTCGCTGTAGAGTTTGATATCGCTCCTCGAACTTTTCAAACATTACATAATAATTTAAGTGTCAATTCTTAGAATTTTACACCATTTAATTCTTTGGATACATATTTTTCTGTTGTCTTAGCTCCCTCAACTTCTCTTTCGTCTGATCTGGTAATTCAACATGTGCTCCTCCAAAGGAACGCAGTAAAACGAGTGTTTATTCCACCCCTACGAGTAGGAAACGAGAACGTAGCAGACTAAGATGCGAGTGTGGCGATAAGGAAGGTCTAGGGTCTATTTAAATCCCAGTTACCGTGATGGCAAATGTATCTATTACTTTCTTATCCTTGAAACAGTACATGACAAGATCCTGCCTTCTTCTCTCAGTTTGCGCGTTTTTAATATGCTTTCCGCGCACTTCTGCCCTTTAAATCCTCTAAAGTGAGGCCTCATCCACCTCTTTATGAAATGTTATTTGCTTTAATTCGTCTGATTTTTGAACCACTGATACTTTTGAGAAACATTCCATCCATTACTATTATTGAGTAATATTGTTTATGCCAAAGTGCCTCGTGCCTGTCAATCCTCCCTCTATTACTTTAAGTTGCTTAATCGCCCAAACGATAGATCGCCGTCTTTGCACTCGACCCTCCTTTACTCTCCCCCTCCCATCCCACTCCAGCCCCATCGCCCCTCTCCGTCCCTCTTACCGATTGACACGACATTGTTAGCTTCTTACTATTGAGTAGACCTTTTTCGTAGGATGTGTGTCAATTCGAAGAATAGATCCATGAATCCCTGTTTGTGTATGTAGGTAAGTGAATGGCGATAAATGTGGACATATGTATACATCTCCAGAACATTTTATTCAATGAAGCCTTTTCTAATCCTCCTCCGTTATTATGCCTCTATTTGTGGCAGGACACAAACATGCCTCTAATGCGGCAAAACGAGGCAGCCGAATTTCTCCTTTCCAACAGAGGGGCTCTCTGAGTGCCCTAATTTACAGTCCATTTTATTGCCTAAAACGGATCCCATTGCGAAACAGGATCACCCTCTCATTTGAGTCCGATATACTCCTCCTTAGATGAGGCAGGCTGTTAATGCCTCAGGAAAGTTGCGAGGTGGTTTTGGCTCAGAGCAGTTGTAAAAGCCCTCCCCAAGTTTTTTTAATATAATTGTGAGAAAACTGCTATCCCCACGGTGTTCTAACCAACTCGGCCATGTATATAAGGTACCATTTGAGTAGGTTGACGTTTCTCCTTCCCCTTCTATTCCTCCTTCGTTTCCTGATTATTGTAGGTTGTGACTGTAGTAGAGTTGAATATTCGTCAATCTCGATGACACTGACATGTTGATGTGTCGTGACCCTGTTACCTTTCTGATCACGTGTTCTCCACCTGATCTACCGTTTGTCCCACTGCCAATGTAGATTTGATTGCTACTATCATTCCACTCTCTAGCATTGTATTAGTCGCCTTTAGTCTCTATTTCGACCTAAGTTGTATCCTCACTCCCATGATTTAGCTTGCATAATATGCTAAACGTTCTAGGAACTTGTGAAGATTGCAGCCCTCACAACTATCCAAATCTGCTTTCATGCTCTGATGAATCATCTTCTGCATTTAGGGTCATCTTATCAGTGCTGTACGAGGCTCCGGACTTGATTGGATTCTACCCCGCCCTTAATGCCTTCTTAATCCTCCTAATCGCCCTTCAAATCCTCCACGTCTTTTGGACTATCCAAATTTTCCGGACGGCGGTGAAACCGTTCACAACTGGTCAGGTATAGAGAAGTGAACTTCAAAATTACGATAAAAAAAATGAAGTTAAATTATCCCTTGGTTAGATTTGTTCTATAAAAAGTTACATGATGATTACACCTAGTTTCACTGGCATTGTATTTTCAAGTTGACTTCAGATGCTCGAAGTGACAGTGAAATGTCAGACACGGACACGGATTGCCCCAACGGTCTTCATATCAATGGTACTTGCAAGGTCGAATGAAATAGTGGAAACTAAACAAAGGTCTGTGCTTGATTCCTCCCAAGTCTCCTCTGGTTTCCTCTTTTTCATACTATTCCCTTCCTTTCCCCTTATCTCCCGCTACTCCCTTCACCCACCTGGCTTACCTCTTGTTTCGTTTTCCCGCGTATTTTTTTATGTTTCGTCCATTTTCTCTGACCCATTCACTGCTATCTCGCCCGATTGCTGCAATACAGACATGTTTGCTAGACATTGGAGTTTGTTTACGAACCTTCTCTTGCCTTTCCCTTAAAAAACTCCCCATTCTCTGATGTTTTTTTTTGTCCATAATTTACTCAGGGTTGCCTTCAACGTCAAAATCCACCAGCTCCCTAAGGTTTTGTAATGGCCACAAAAGGACCTATTCTTGTCCAGGTGTTTTGGGTCTGTTTCTACCATCATAACCCTTGACACCCCTATTTCCCTTATCAAAATGCTAAATCAACTGGCTAAAACCCTGAATTGACGGTGTCTTTACTTACACAAATTATTTATTTATAACGTCAAGCTGTCATCGTAAAAGTGTGGATAAAATATACGAGGAATGCACCCAACTCGAGTTAAGTTGACTATTAATTACATCAACTAAAGTGTGTACCACATCTTACAACGTAAACGTGCCATCTTCACCCAAGTGCCAATTTGGGTCACCAACTCATTCGGATGACGCATAAGCGTTACGACATTTATCGGGGTCACAATCAATACGCCCACAGAAAGACAAACCTGCACACACAAATGTTCACGCAAGGCCACACCAGCACAGACACATGCAGCCTGCACACTTTCAGTCGGTCAGAATGCGTGGATTTTAGGTTGTGGTACACGATAGAAGAGGGTATGACAGAGAGTTAATGTGGATCACAAAACTGTAATTTGGTATGCATGTATTTCTCCCCGAGCCATGATTCCTGTTGCCATTCTTGGATGTGGTTTCCTTCCAACTCTACAAATAGTGGGCACATTGGTAGTGGCATTGAGTTAGTCTTTCATCACCGCCCTGTCTTTCTCGTAACCACGACAGTGATATCGTCTGTGTTATTGAGACCGTCACATTGCTAGCCGTGAGTGCGACGTCCGACTGATTGAGTGCACTTAGTTGTTTGTTACTCTAGGGTAATCACAGGAACAAAGTGCAAACTAAGGTGGCGCTGTCGGGGTTAAAGGTAGAACAGACCATTTCCATTCAGGAGGGTGATTAACAATAGGGAAGCTCTGTTGCCTTAAGTTACCAATCCGAGTACTCCTGATTTTACCAAACGCGCATCGTGAGGATGCTCCATATTTGTAATGCGCTCGAGTAGTGAATTACACTTCACTACAGTTTACTTACGTCCATTTGCCATAATTTAAGGCAAGACATTGCCTTGCATCTGATTTCCCCTCCTTCCCTCCTTCTCTCCTTACTAACAGATTTGTTCCTAGATTGATTAGGCATCATGTTAAAAGTCCTAAATTCTTGGGGCGTATACGACATATAACAGCCAAGGTTATTTATATGTTGAAAGGCCAATTAGACACGCAGACGTGGGGATAAACCTAATTAAAGCCTTTAGCTGGATGCCCGAGAAATTTTGTTTTTGTAGTAGAAGGGTAAATACCACACGCACCATTGGCATTCTTACCCAGAGAAGTGGGTAGTGAAAAGGAGAGGGATGAGATGCTCGTTTAAATTACGGGCCAGGGTCTTTCTCGTTGGCACATCTTGACACGAACATATGTTGGTATGATATTGTGCCAATCTGAGCGTTTAATTCTACGGGGAGGATGTACCGATGTTGATCTATCGAATGCACACTTCAAATGTACTACATTAAAGGCGTCGCTATTCACTGTATCGCTAAGAACAAAAACAGTATTTAAAGGATGGGTTCGAAATATCAATTAGACAATTTAAGGATCTTGGGGATGATTATGCTGATTAGACAATTTTAACTAGTGAAAATGGAATATTGTTCTCACTATAAGTTAATTACGTACCTAATGAGATCTACCATTCTTTAGTTCTTAGCCTCGAATCTCAAAATAAGATGTGGGTCAAATGGGTTCGCATGACATTTCTTCATTGAAAGATACAAAATGGCATGACTCAATCTCAAGGATTATCTCACAATGGACAAGGGACAGTAAAACACATCCATCAATGTGTATTATTCTACGACATCATTCCTGCTGGTAGGCGAAAAGGTTACACGTTAATGCGATTGATCTAACCATTTGCAGCAATTACTAATTAGTGGAGGGTTTTATTGTAAACACCGAGATCCATTATACTCTAAGCATATATATCTGAATTCAGGAGATGATGGCGAAGAAAGTTGTTCTCAGTAATTATTCAGCAACTGGGTTATTAAACGCAGTAGTGCAAACCGGTTAGTAAAATCTAACCGTTACCTTACGTTGTCATGATGCTCTGTGCCTTCAGGCAGAGTAGGGGCACATTAGCGTTACTTGAACTACGTGCATGAAGGGTACATTCAGAGCGATGACCCTACAAAGTTGGTGATATTGCTCATCGTAATTAAAGCTGTGCCGAAATAAATTACAATATCTTACGCGTATCGCATGACTATCTTCGTAGCATAACCAGCCAACATAATTTGAGGTATCCATGCTTAGCCAGTGCAACAGTATTAGTATATCAGCTTACTAAACCGACTAACAAGAGGGTGATGAAGTGGATGCAGATATCAATACGGATTTGAGGAAATGTAGGTTTCGTAATTTGTTCTATTATATCAGGTTTCAAGGTGTTCTAGCTGAAGTAAATAATGAATACGAATCAATGAAGATGATTTTAATAAGTGATTGAAGAAGATCCACAAGGTCAATAATGACAACTTAATGTCGATACCGGCTGGCCAAATTTACGCATGACATAGTAAATGCGAAAGTTTTCAGACAGGATTGAAAGGAAGGTAAAAAATAGAGGTTGCTCAAGGATGTATATTTGTGCTTAATTAAAATAATCACAAGCCCAAGTCGTCCAACTAAAACTACAAAATAAAGTATTTTAATATAATTTATTTTTTTAAATATAAAACATTTTGCTCTAGCTCACGAATTCTTTATTTAAAAAATGGCGTGGCCTAACTTCATTTACTTTAATTCGTTTGTTTAAATGGCTACGATATCACCAGAATTTTGATTCGCTGAGAGAACGCCTCGTCCGATGCCCAAGCGCTCTCTCGCCCGTCGTTGGCGTCCTTAAAGTCAGCTCACTGCATCAGATCGCGAACCTGATAACTTGCTAATAATGACAGAAGTTTTGCCTTTACCGGGCTCGTGCGCCATCATTAAGCCTCCCGATCCTAAATCAGGCCTCGCATCTCCCCTTAATACCCTTCGAAGTCAAACCAAGCATAACCCCTTGTCCAGAGAGAAGATTCTGTCAATTCTCCAGGATCTCGTCATTGAGAGTCCTCTTGTAGACTATATGGTGGCACATAGGGTTATTTCGTCAACATCAGCGCGAGATCTTTTGCAAGTTGATTGTAAAAATCAACAAAAGATCGAGAAGCTTTTGGACCTGCTGGACTCCGAGTACGATACTCCCCAGCAATACACCCAAAATGCGAAACTTATTTTACTAACAAATGCGTTGCGAAATACAGGGCAACATGCCCTCGCAAGCCAACTGGATCGTGGTCGAAAAATCAAACCAGCTCCATTGGCAGCTTCCAAGCTTATCGATGCTGGATATGGTTCGGACATCGGTAAATTTTACGCCTACTGACAATGTCTTTGTGGAATGTTGTATTCTCGCACTTGATCTTATTATTATATCGGGTTGTGATCAATAAAGCATTCCTCTTAACGTTTATATCACCCCTTAAAGTATTGCTTTCTTTTTTATGAGTCTTACATTTTAGCATAACGTAGAACTAATAATTAGGCCTTTGGCATCAGGAATGTAAATAACGCTTGTCATTCATATTAGTATTCTTTTAAGGAGATCGTTCTACCTATGCAACGTATTTACGCTAGCATATTCCTTAGTGTTATAACCAGTCAACTTTTTTCGTGGCGAAAATATTTGCTCCTTTCAATCCAACTTGTTAGCTTTTTCTTTCGAGTTCTTGCGCTTTTTTTGGGCATTACCTTTTTGAAAGCAAAAACCATGTCATTATTTAGTAACTTCATTACTATTAATTTAGGGATATTGTTAGGTGGTTGCACTTAATTTATTCGTCGATCATTTTGTGCCTACAGACTGATGCCGCCTATGCTGTCGTCCTGGTAATTCACCTTGTGTTGTGTAACTTGTTCAAAACATATAGAATCTGTGCTTTGCATTTATTCAAAATTTGACCGGGTTTCTGATCCAACTTTAGGAAAATTTGTAAGGCACTACTTCGAGAAGAGCGTAAACCCGATTGTTCTCCTAAGAAGTTTGTTTGCGCAACTTAAGATTACCTAGTTGAAATGGCTTTTCACTTTCTCGAAACTTATACATTCTAGACTTAGATTCGTGAATGCGATAAAGTGGTTCCAGGTTTCTTTATACAACGCACCTGCAAAATACGTTACTTCCTAAATTGCATCGCACTATATTTTGCCATTAGGAGATTTCACAAACCCTAGAATTTAATATCATTTTCTTACGATTTTTAGTTAATTCTTGTTTTCCAACTAGATCTGATGTTTGTTTTCTAAGATCTCCTAGGGGTGTTGTCATTTAAAAACTTCGATCCCTTATATGAACGCTTTTTTATTAATGACAGTATTTTTGCCATTCCGTTGTGTGGAGATTTATTATCTTAGCTTCAATTTGACGTAAGTGTTTGAGTCGTTATGGTCCCTTGTTTCTGATTTGCGATCCTGCTCATTTTGACCCCTTACCAGTTTATCGGCTTATTTGGCTACCGCTTGTTTGTAAGTTTACCCAGGAATGTGAAGTCCCTTGCAACCTTACACTTAACTTTCCCTCATCTGTCGTCCTTAGTTGCCTGCCACGGACGAGTGCATTGACAACCGTCTGCGCCATTTTACGCAAATTTTAAGGTTAAAGACGGACAGAAAGGACAGGCTTTTTTCCAGCCTCGCGGTAGTTTTGCCGTGACCTCAACGGCTGGCGATACCTTTGAAAGCTATATTTAATAAAATACGGGTAAAAAGAGGTACCTTCAAACTTTCTTCTTCTTGAGCTACTTGGTTTTTCGTTCGCACTGATACGCTGGTAACCTATCGTTGTGTTCCTTGGTAATCTGCATATTTTAATTATGAGCAGCTGGGCTCATCTACTTTTCCCCTATTGTCGAATACGTCTAAAATGTGTTTCTTGTTGATTGCACAGCCGTTCTTGTTACGCTTCTACCGCTCCAAAATCTGCGTTACTCTATCACGATTTTAAACCTTTGATATCCTAGGTAGAAAATAGCATTTTTCTTCACAGTATTCCCTTTATTTTTGAAATCTGGCAAAATGTCAACCATCTGGTTTTCTGACGGTGTCGAGTTAATCCGGGTGTAAGTGCAAGTGTTTGGCATTTCCCACTGACTGAAAGTGCACACGAAGAATTTTATTTGACACCAGTGCTGATATCCTAGTTACACTCCTGATTTACTTTTCAAGAAGGTTCCCGCTCATGCCCTCAATAATCACCTTTATTGTTCGTCTGTTTTTGCTTTTTCTGTGGCTTACTCAGCCTCTGATATTCCTTTATTTCCTACATCGCCCACTGACTCATTGAGGCGCTACTCATTTTCTGCGGCATCTTATCTTAAAAACATTAGACTTCGTAGTCACGACGCTAGCCTATTTTTCACCTGAGCTCTTAGCTAAAGTGTACAGGACTTAACACCCTTATTAGCATAGCGATTTACCTCTGTTGGTATATTTTTGTAGCGCCTCGATGGTGATGTTTCTGGCATCTGTTCTGTCTCCTCGCATGGCAATGTGTCCTATCTCAAGAACTTCTTCTGTATTATGCTCTATTGTTCCAATTTTACCATTTGCATAACTTTAATTTTTCTTTTATAAGATGAAGCTCCGGCCAAATTTACTTTTTCTAGATGCGGGAAGTGGGTTTGATGAGGGCATTTTGTCTTTTATATATGCAGCAAACTATGACGGTTGTCATTATCATCTAGTCCACTCTTAACCCATTCACGAAGCCTGCATTCTGCCTACAATGGGCACCACTCGGAGGGTGGGGTAATGTAAAACTATACGCATCAAAAGACAGGAGCTTAGTAAAGTGCCCTCGTCGAAATTTCTTCCCGCATTCAGAATATCTAAAATGACGCATTCAGTGTTTAAGGTACGCGCTGTTTTGGTTCCGTGATCTCGGTTATTCGTAATATCTAGTGAAGTTCACACCAGAGGGTACAACGACTCTCCAACATTATTTCTCATCGAATTTGAAAAGTGGACTGCAACATTGGGCTGCACTTCAAGTTATCTCGGGGCCCGCTCTTTACTTTTCCTTTACTCCTTTCACTGTCTTGATTATTCTATTTCTCTTAGTTTTCTTATGTCATTTCCAAGGGTTCAACAGTGGGTATATTATCATTTTACTACATTAACTTATCCAATTTTGCAGTTTATACTCAGCAATTGTTATTAATCCTTATAATGCCCTCTAAGGTGTCAAATCTGAATAATTAATGCATTGCTACTTATATTACCTTTTCGGTACATGCACACTCGATTAGAGCTGACATTGGCATTCAGTCATCTTTTTACAACTTCTCTCATTCGGAGTATTTCAACCATTTTTGGCTTGATTGTTAGCATAGCTGCCCCATCACCAAATATTTCTTTTTACCAGCAGGCTCGAAGGTATTTCTTAACTCGGTTCCTCGTTGATAGCTTCTCAGTATTATATCTATGTTAGTCAATTATGATATAGGAATTCTATTGTTCATAAAATTGTGCACTACTCCATCACGCCATACTACTACAAATAACAACGCAGAAATTTTCATTTTCAACCTGACGAGTGTTTTCAGGTTTCTCCGCAGTTACCTACACTCCTATACTAGTTCGCCAGTGTACATACACATGTGTAGAAAAGTGATTCCAGTTCGGCCCTAATTCCATTCTACACTTGTTTTAGTCACACTCCGACTTTGTCTGCATACCATATCAGGTTTATTTTCCGACAACCAGTCAAACTGCTACCGTACTACGTAAGGGTTTGGTATCCTATTAGCCTCTCGAAGATCCCTTCCAAGTTCCACTTTTGGTCCTGTTTCGGGCACCCCACGCATTCACTTGACCGAGATGCGTTGGGTCATGAATGAATGAATGGCAAATGTCGTGCTTGCGTAAAAGACAATCTTTGTACTAACTCAAGACATCTGAGTAGTCTTTTGTAAAAGCCGGGTAACATTTCTATTTCCATACATACTTTTCCCCAAACATCTCTGACTAGTATCTCGCTCAAGCACCCATTAACGCTCGATTCAACCAAACATGCTTCGAAAGCCCGTAAAGTGATCCAATCTCGCTCCTCTTTCCATAGATTTTTTAAAACCCTTATTAGATGAGTGATTCTCTCTTCCATCATATATACTGAAATCGTGATACTGGTGTAAGACCGTAGGCTACCAAATTTTGATCTTAAACTGAGCTATTTGTACTCCTAAGCATTGATTTAATTCATTTTCACGTCCGATTCTACATCCTTGCTTCGTCCCGGTAGGTGCGCATGCAATTCGACTGATAAACATCATTTTCATTACAGATGCTACTGCCGGTTCCTCCTCCCCTAATCTACGTCGACGTGGTCAACTTAACCTTTGGGTACAGGTGGCCGCGATACGCCTGAGTCCCGCGTCCTGCCAACAACTCCTACCGCCTCCCTCACCACCTCAATCTCCGCCACTCGGCTCACCTCCACGACCATGGCGAACCAATAAGCGCCTCCTCTCTAAAAATTCCACCGGTTGTGAAGCCAAAGAGGAGGCTGGGAACGCTGTGAAAAAGTATGCCCAAGTGTAATATTGTTGCCTTTTGTCTGTATTTGAAGCACTCCCCTCTTAGTCTGTTCTGCAACGTCCAGCTTCCTACATTAGTTTCCAATTCATTCGAGAATTCAGAAGAGGGTTTATAGTCACCACTCAGGGAAGTTGGAATGGTAAGTGTGACAGAGCTCGTGGGCATGAGGCAGCCAGTACTGTCTGTTAGCATTCGTCTCCTTCGGCTACCTTAAGGCTGTTAGGTGTATTAAAATCGTACGCATTCCATATGATTGGCCTTTGGTAATTTTGTACGAAATTTCACAACCATTCTTTTAAACATTTCGTTGAACGTGAGAACACACTGTCATGTCGGCCTTCGAAGCCAGCACTCCCTTTGTAGTTCATTCAATTTTATTGACTGTTCCTTGTGTCATCTGGTTTTACTGAGACCTCCGATGTTGACCATTCCATGTTGCGCTGTTGGTGGTAGTACGAACAATTTAATAGGCGTGTTAAGTGCAGAATCCATGTTCATCTACATCGATGATTCTCAGATTTGCCGATTATGGGGTATCAGTAGTTTTTTACACTTCCACCACCTCATTCCTTGTTTGGCGTAACGAGGTGAATTATCTCCACCATTGAGCCATGACACAGTAATAGGCCGTCAAACGAGTTAAGTCCCGTTTTCTGTACACAGTTATTCCTCTCAATGTTCAAAACCGATTCCATCACAAGTATACACACTTTTTAAAACCAATTTACTCAAGAGTTGGGCACCTTGACACTAACTCTGTTTACCCTGTGTGCTTCCTTCTGATTCGAATTTATGCTAAACAGACACTTTTGGTGTTGTATTGCATTTACGAACTCTTGTGTCTGTTCGTCCTTTCTTTTTTAGCCATCTGTGCGGGTAGACGTAAGCTTTTTTTCTTCAGACATCTGAAGTGTTTGATTTTCGCTAGTTTTATTTCAGCTGTGTTGTGTGCAGTGCCCGAAAAGGCATGACATTCAAATGTATATATAATTGGTGTTAGTTGATCTGATGCTTTGTTGCCTCCGTGTCTAAATGTGAATTTGCTTCAAAATAAGGATCTGAAAAACCGCTGATGATGATGTTGCCTTTAGTTTGTTAACGGCCTTAAATTCACTACCCTTCCGTTCCAGACTCTGGGGCTTTGGCTAATCCCTCTGAAATTTATCTCTTAGACTTTCTTTCCTTTTCGGCAAATATGCAGTTCTCAGACGCAGGCTCCATTGTTCTGATATTCTTTTCCAAATGGCAACTTCTCATCATTCAGCCATTAAGCAGTAGATATCTCCATTTCTGTTGCCATTTTCAGATATTTATCATCTGATCCACTTGAAAGCGCGCAGTCTTACGCTATTATTTTTTGTGAGACTAAAAATACCTGTCATGTTTCAAAAACCCAATTAATGTAGCATCTGAGTCAGTGAATCGTATTATTGTTAATATTATCCCGACATCTCTGATGCGGCGGCCATCCAACCGCGTTAACCGGGGAAGAGTGGTAGCTCCCCCTTAGAGAACCTGTGAAAAATTGGGCAGCCATACGTGCACTCGGCCGTCTGGGAGTTTGCACGCTTGGAGGAAAAGGGGTGGGGATGTGAGCCGACTTGATTTATCCCACAGCAAGCGCACGATAGTGAGTCAGTGTTCACGTTACTCAGACCAAAAGTAACTAAATTCATAAATTCGTTTGAGGTGTGCTTGTTTGTCTCCACCTCTTTGCCGAAAATTCAGTCAATTTGTAGTCGATCTCCATCCCGCCTCGCCGCTTTTCTCGTTCCTTTTATCTTTTAATTCGACGGAACTGGAACCTATAGGGGGAATTTCTCGAGTGGAGATCGCGAGTGGATTTTCCTGTCTTATTTGTATACAGCCTATCAAAGTGTTGATTATAATGTCGAAAAATGAAGGTCATTCATGTCTTTAAAGCACTTTTTTAGTTGACTGTATGGAGCGAAATTGTTTTCGTCGCCTCGTGGGACGGTTAATGGGTTCTTTTCAAGATTTTAACAAGAAGATGTGAGTTAGCGGCTATTCTTGAACTAAACTCTTAATCAACTGGAACTCCAAAAATCACGTTTTTTTCATCTGTTACCAGTCCACATTCCTGAGTACGGAAGAGATCTTGACTATCTGAGAAAAGTACACATGGAGTGAGTACCAAATGAATTGGAATATGTTGGCACGGATTGAGGATAGCGTGAAATTTAAATTAAAATGCTGAAATATTTGGATTAAACAGATCATTATCGAAGGATGTGTAGCCCCGAGGTGACGGTAGACCGTGTGACTGTCGTCTAGATCCAGAAATCGCTCCCACACTTTTACTATTTTTAATCACTCCTTGACATTGAATGGCAGTCCTCGTTGCTTCCACACATACGTCATGCCCTTCGGTGTGTTCGGGTTTGTTTGCTTATTCGTGTGTCCGGAGGAAGGCTTGCCCTTCATCAAGCACTCTCCTCTCTCCCGATCATCCCACTGGCACGTGTTCTTAATTACTCTCGTGGTGTATCCATGAGTGTGTGTTTGTGTGCCCTCCTATGCATGTGGGATTGGAACTGCGGATTTCGATAAAGCCTCTCGGCGCGCCACACTTCGAAGGAAGGTTCATCTGATCTTGTTTATGTGTTGATTTGTATAATCTATAGTGGCATCAGTTTGCATAACAAGTGTTACCACTTCCATTTCAAACGCGTCATATCACATTATTTCCGATTTCAGTCTCTGTCGGCCTCGATTCTGAAGTTTTCGGTATATTTTCGTCTAATTAAAAAATGGACTATTTTCAATCTTTGTGTTACAGCATTCTTTTTTTGCCTTTAATGTCATTATCACAATACATTCGCTCTCTTTCCAGCCTCCTAGAGACATCAAACGGTGTCTACTTTTGGATAGATCTGAAAGGGTCTTCTGTAACGACTGCCGAATTCAATGAGGCAACAACCTCAACCGCGGTCCCTTCTCTAATCCCAAAAGCAAAGTCGAAAGTCATCGCCATTTCCCGTTTCCTCGCATGCCTATGTTGTAGAAAGAAACGTCGAAGTAAGTCACCCGAGGAAACAGTGAGGAGCTATTGCGGTTCCATAGACTATCGCCCTCCTTCATCCATCCAATCACAGTCCCTAAATGTGGCGACTAATGAGACATCATCAGACGATTCTGAGAAGCGTGCTCGAGAGCAGACCCTTCGTCTCGCCAAGTTGGCGATCCTTGATGCCAAGTCGAATGACTTCTACAAGGCCTTGTCGAATCCACTAAGTGATGCCTTGGTAAAGTTTCTTGAACAGACTTTGGGCGTATTGGTTTTTGGCGCGCGAGTGGAGTCGCATTGCCCTGACGATTGTCTTCCTGAAGGCCTCCTTCAGCCCCTCTCAGCTGCTGCCGCCGTGTCGATTGTGGCGACGACTCACGAGGCTCTTGGACGTCTTCAGGACGCTGTTTCTTTGACACATCAGGATAAAGCCCCCTATTTGCCACCCCCCAGTATCCTTTCTTCTGCTCTAGAAGCTATCTTCCAACAGGAGACGGGTTTTCTGGAGAAGATCGATGTGAAGGACATCCGTTTAAGTGTTGCATTGCAAGCAGACGAGGTGAGGCTGGCGGCGACTGAGTTGGAAGAGTGAGGCAGATATCTATTTGCCAACCTTACCAACTATCTTACTCCTTTGCATTCTGTGATTTTGAGGAGAACCTCTCCCTCTTTCCCTCCTTGGCTTTTTCCCCCGCTTTACTATTACCTTTATTTTTAGAGCATTCATCTTTTCCTTCCTCCTGCTTCCCCAGCTTATCGACATTATTATTTGCTCTTGGATGACCTGATTGCTGTTGCTGGTGTGGAAGACAATCGTGCATATTGTAAATACGAATCACACCATTTTGTAACACTTGTGCTGTAATGCTCGGGATTGGGCCAGCTTGGGGGAGTTACTCATTCCATTCAGTTGTGGAACCCCATTTTTGGCCAATTTTGGTTCGTTTCCTTGCAGTAAGTTTGTTGGAGTGGAAATCGGCATTAACTGATAACTATTTACGCTCCTCTAGGTACTTGTCGCGTAGTCCTAATTCCAATTCACTTTCGCCGACATTCAACTTCATTTATATCACCTATTTAGTTCGGTATATATGCCGCAGCCCCGTCTGTTTGCCGAGGTATTCTTCCTTGCACCAGTAACACTAGGCGTTTTGACCTTCACCGGACGCACGCACATCTTCGCTCCTCCGCACCGACGACATGTCTGTTACATAAAGGAACAGGCGTTTGAGCGGCTCCCGTATTAGGTCATTTGTTATTGTCCGGTTTAACTTCGCAACGAGCGTGGGCGGCGTCAATTTGTCAGTAAGCGCCGCAAACGATATGTGGAACTTATCGGTGTTGGGGCGAATTCTCTTGCAACCATCAGACAAACCTGCTCCTGGTCTCTTAAATTATTCATCTTTACCGCTTCACTAAATCATTGTCTGGGCGGGGGGACGGAAATCTACTCGTCATGACCTTGAGATAGGCGAGCGTTATTGGTTCGTTGCGTCTCCTCAGTCGCTTTCTCGTGTGCGTTAAAATTTTGTTTAAATACTTTCCTTAAGTACTTCATGTTTAGGGCCTTAAAATCTTACTTTAATTCATATATATTCATATATATATGTATATATATGGCGGAACTGGTATATTGACGGGGTAGAACATAGTGGAACATGATGCGATGTTAGAGCGGTTTTTAAACTCAGCTATCATGGGCTCACATTTGCGTGTATGGCCTGATGGCTGTGTCCACTCTTCACTCTTCTCCTGGTGAAAAACGTCATAGGTTTCCCATTCTCGCCCTCATGTTAGTTGTGAATGATCATGGAGAGGATAGGAATGAGACCTTTCTTAATGCCCTTAGAGGAAACAACTAACACTTAGAACCGGACATAAAGTGTTTCGTTTTTCAGTGTCCCTTTTAGGTAACATTTTACTGCAAGAGGCTTTTGGAAAATTAATCATCCCATTTCCACAATATCGTCCTACCTCCAGCACTGTTTGTAATCTCCATTGACATGATGACGATATCCAAACTCGTATCACGTCGACTGTACGAACTCTTAGAGGAAAGCGGAACTAGCTCTATGATCAAGTATCAAGGGAAAGCTCCAATGATATTAATTTATGTTTTCCGACATCGAAACTAAGAATTGACAGTAAAATGAGTATATCTCTTCGACAAACTAAATGTGCAATGAACGAAAGTGCCTATCTGCCAATTTAATATGAGCACCTCTGTGCTTTCTAAGTTTTATTAAATCTAAGATTAACTGCCAAGCACCATTTTCCCAGCCTTTTAACTTATAAACTTATTTATCTTCATTTAGCCTATATAATTCTCCAAAAATGACTGGTAAACTTGCCCTAATTATATTAAATTTTCATATACCGAAAATCCTACGTTTGCGACAACTCTTACTGAGATGGCGTTTTTTAAACATCCTACTCTGATAATGCGGCATTTTCCCTCTCTCTTCTCCCCAACATCTTTGCCTTAGTCATCCAACTATTCCCATTTTTAATTCACACCGATTAATATTCCGTCCACCATTATCAAGGTGCTAATTCATGCGGCTACAATACTGCTTCACTTACATTTTGAGGGGCCCTTTGATGTGAATGTAAAGGTATGTATCTCAAATAAACACCCTAATGTTGATTTCTCTAAGTGTCGATTATTCACTCTTCTTGATGAAATTGCAGCGTTGAACGACTTCGACAGATTACCATAAATGCAATTCTTCATAACTTTCTTTCACAGACTCGGCGAAGAAAGGTGGATATCGAAGGTTAGGATGGCCTTTTGCCTTCCTAACACGACATCAAATCGCATTAATTTAAACACCGAAACGACTGTTCGGTCATTTTTTCGCTAAATGCGAGAATTATCTTTATGTCCTGAAAAGAACTTCGCAGTCTCCATAATGTCACGGTGACCTGTGGGGTAAATCTGTCCTCACATTTCGCCTAATGAATAAATGTTTTGTCAGTGACTGTTATGCATCAATCAAGAGGTCGGTTGGACGGCAACTTGAGGTTTGATCGTCTCCTGTTTGGCTGAAAGGCTATAGTCCAAACAACTACATAAATAAATTAGAAGTATGAATGAGTAGTGAGCGGTCAGTTGGTAGAGTTTCATTATTTCACGGCATTGACAACCGTGAAGATGAAGGTGTAACCAACCTTAGGCTTTGTTTAACGTTCTGGTTCTACGGTTTTCGAGACCGAAATAATTAGGATTTAGGAGTTTGCTTGTTTGGCAAGAAATGTCATCACTACGAGGTGTGGACTATAAAGAAGCATGAAACTTGAACGGAAATACTGCAGAAAAATTCGATGAGGTGCAGAGAGGCAACAATGTAACGGTAGCGATAGCGACGGTGAAGGGGCGAGAGGAAGATTGGAGAGCGAATTAGGTCACCAGACCAGGGATTTTAGTGTTTCGAACCGGCGCTCGGAGTACGTCGAGACGTTGACCAGGCGTGGTTCAGATTATTGCTCCTCACCGTTGTGGCTTTCGTTGCCTGAGTGCTTTTTAAACGTTGGGTTAAATGGAAATCGGTTTGAAGTCCGCCAACTGAGGTGTTGGGAGGTGGATTGTGATTCACGTCACCGGTGGAGCGTTGATTCAACTGAGTACAACTACCTCCGAGCCAGGGAAATGTCTGCCGGGAGTTTGAAAGGAAAAGTTGATGAAAGCGAAGGTGAAGAAGAAGTATAAGGATCTATAAGTTGCCTCCTTCATAGTGGTGGTTAACCCTCGTTGGTGAAACATGGACATACTCACCTGTCTATCGCTCGATGAAATTTGAGAAATTCTCTTGTTCCATATACCCAAAATTAATCAAATCTCGATAAGGTTAAATGAAGAAACCTCGGATATTTGTTTTTCCTGAGAAGCCGTAAGTCCGATCAAAACAAGACGTTTTTTCATCCCTCGTTCCACTTCCACCCTCATCTCCCCAACACCCCAACGAAGTTGGCCCAAATGGTGAAACGAAAGGGAGAAGAGAATTGTCTTGAAACTCAAGGTGGGAGCATAAGTTTGGACAATCCCTCACAAGTCTTGTAAATATCCATCGAGAGAGGAAAAGTGGGTCACGCTCGCATATTTCTCCGCCTTCCCAACAGCACTGTGATGGTATTGGCCCGTGTTATGGTGTAATCGTCCCGGTAATTCAATCACCTTCGAGGCCTGTATCCAACCCTCGCTGCTACTTATAACATCTTAGTAAGTAAGTGAAAAGCTTTAAGTTAATCAATCCACTCGAAGGCGTTCTCAATCATACGGATTGATTGGATTCAAAATGAAAATCACATTCAAAGGGACCGTTTGAGGAGTATGGCCTTTCCCTGCTCCTTCCTCCCCCTCAACTCAGTTTCCTATGCCGTCTTTTGGGACAGTTTACTCAACGTCTGTAAGGAAATTCTGCGATATATCAGTGTGATTTTCGAGCCTGCATCAAAGGGAGAGTTGACTAGGAGGTGGTCGGGTTGAAATAAATAAAAATCTAAACTTAGTCAGTTTATGGTCACATTATTAGTTCACCATTCTGGCATGCAGGTTGAATCTCGGTCTCTGCACGACCTCATAGGCGAACTCGTCATGGTCCCAGTTTTAGCATGACTCTTACTTCCGAGTAAGATAAAGTAGCTGAGATTGCGCAGGTGTCTAGATAACCACACTAGCCTTGCTCTCCACCGTGCGGCCAGTGGTGGACTTATTCACCAGCGAAAATATTATACGTGAACAAAGAAAATGCATTTTCCCGTCACTTCCGCTGTCTTCGTTATGTTGTTGATAATGTGCTGCCCAAATCTCTTCATGGGAGGCTAAGTGGTCTATAATCTTACAAGATTTGCATCGACTGTTGATGGGATCTTGGAAGGTGACAATTGCTGCATAATTCGTTTGTATGTTAAAGGTGCTCCCGGTAAACTCTAGACGGGACGCCTCCTGGGCCACGTATGGATAGAGAGGCGTCCGGGAGCCGCCAACATTAAAATGCTAGTCTATGGGAGAGAAAACTGCTTTGTACCTCCTTACGTGTTTTGGAAGCCTCGGTGGATTGTTGTGTGGTAACATGGGAACTTACAGTCGATTGAAGCTTTATTGCAGTCCCTCGACTTGCCAGCGTGCACGTACTCCCCGCTATCTTACGTTGATCAGCCCTGGCAAAAGTGTGATGAACTGGCGCATTCTGATGTGCCGATTCTGTCATAAAAGGCTGCAAGTTGTCCACTTGTACAGTCGCCTTTTCTTCGTGTCTCGCTCTCCCGTTTGGATTTTGTAATGACAGACCGTCAAGGCAGATGACAGATGATGTGGCCTCATTTGACGTTGGCCTACGAACAGGTGCATCGTCGGGAGTCTCGGTTTGTAGAGGAGGTTGTACCGTCGAGTTAGCGGTATTACGCATCTCCTCGAAGTAGGGAAGTTGAAGAAGGACGCTGCAACTGCTTCGACCGTTTGGATCCATCACGAGACAGGACTAAGATAAAAGAGAGAGTTAAATGGGCACCATGGCCACCTCTTCAATAGAGTCGCCATTAATAACAACCAGTACCAGTGAAAGCCGTTGGGGAAATATTCCCTCGCTGTGAATTAAGAGTGAGGGTAGCCTTGTCGACGTATTTATACCTGTTTTAAACTCTTCTTTCAACCTCTCTTCCCCTCTCCCACCCCGCTCCATGTTGGAGAATTTTAAGTCTAGCAGTCGTCCGACTCAAATATACGCGATGCAACGATTGTGACTTCTTCCCATGAAAAAATCACTCGTCAAATGTAGACACTCATAAATATTCATGGTAAAGTTGATGAAGCTTTATTAACTCACCAGAAGAGTTACAGTCGGTCAAATTAAGTTCATTTTCTAAGTGCAAGTCAAGGTGCTTGTTATACCGTTTCTTAGCCTAGCCTGAATGATACATTGTTGATACTGCGCATTAATCAACAGTGCTGATGGATGGAATGTTGCGTTGGCTCACCTTGAGGATTTCCAGTTCACAAGGCGTGATTTTGGGTCTCAATCCCTCAAACTTCACTTCCAAAGGTTCCTGAAGCAAATATAATAATCTCTTGGAAGCTAGGCAAGTGAAAGTCCTTCGACATTCTCATCTCTACCGTCCGATTATCAATTGCGTAGAGTATAATGAAATTCTACCTATTTAGGTACAGCACTTCCAGTGAAAGAGACGCCGTATAAACCATCGAAGATATCTACGGATATAACTTCGCGTCCATTGAGCCCTCCCAAGCATTGAGCGGCTCAGTTCTATGGCGCAGTTATATATTTTGGCCCGACACAATGCCCATGTCATGCAGCGCCTGTGTGAAATTTTAAAACACAACACAGATGTACAGCAAACAAACTCACAATACTCTGTGGCCGAGGCAACACGACGCCAGTAAAGTAACTGTTGGTCAAAAAAGTCTTCTGTTGTTGGGGTAGGAGGTTGCCTATAAAAATGGCAGTTATCTGAGAATCACAAGAGTAAAATAACACTAATTTATTTTAATCACCCAATTGAACTGCGGATTCATCGAAAGTCGGAACTTGGGAGAGGAAAAGTGGGTTTTACAAATGCCTTGAGAAGGAAAGTTAGGTAACATGCATGGAGGCCTAAGGCGGGAAGAATAAAGTAGGGTTCTAAACACCGACCATTTTTATAGAACTCCATTTTAGACAAATTTCGCCCAAGTCGGAAAAGTGGATCAACGATGCCATATTTATACAGTAATGCATCATAGACGATTTACACTGTTACTGGTCCACCCACTTAACGTTTATTTATGCGTTAGAGGATAGTGTGTAATTCGGTAAGGCATAGCAACTGTCCTTTTCTCCTTCTACTCGTATTTTTGAACATTCAGGAGACCGATGGTCATATTTTCGGCGTAGCCCTCGTGTAAACTTGCTTTGTTCAGTTTATTACTTTGTGTAATGAGCTCATGTACCATGTAATTTTAGCAAAAAGTATTTATTAAAAGGCCAAATTATTATTGTATCCTTAAAATATGCTAATATAAGTAAAGTTGGCAAAAGAACCAGCATCGTCATGACTTTGGATAGATCGAGGATAGATGACCCAGGAGAAGTACGCCTATGAGAAGCATTTTCCTCAGTTTTATTATGCCTAATGTAAGGCGAAATGGGTTCTGAAAACAGTAAAATATTGTCGGCCTACTTGAGTCTTCAATTGTAGTAAAATTCATACCAAGATTTTTGGTGATAAGGTAGAGTTGATCGAGGTCCGATCGACCAGGCCACAGGGGTAAACGCATTAGCATTTCAGCGAAGACACATCCTACCGCCCAAATATCCACTGGCGGTCCATAGTGGGTGTCACCAACCAAGAGCTCTGGTGAGCGGTACCACCGTGTCGCCACGTAGTCGGTATAGGTGTCTCCCGCGTCTGCTGTTAGGAAAATATCTCATTGTCTTTTAAGTGTCACTAAGTAGAAACATTAGCCTGTGCTTCAGATTACATTACTTAAGTTTTTCTGGAGAGATAATTAAAAGTAGGTTTAATTGCCGCTTTAATATGCCTATCCAGTTGCATTAAAAGAGGGGGGATCACTTAGAGAATGGTTCTTTTCCGTTATCACCAGGCTATTTCCCTTTCCATAGACATATACATACTCAAAATACATTTTATGGTGAAGTTCTTTATTTTGTATATAGGAGGAGGGGCGAAACATAGTCAGATCAAGATACATGGAAAGGGAAATGCTTTTTCTCACACATCGGCTGTCGACTTACCCAGAAATCTTGCGAATCCAAAGTCGCATAGTTTTACGTCCCCTCGTGCGTTGATAAGGATATTCTCGGGTTTTATGTCCCTGTGGATACACTATGATTCCGTTTATGAGTAAGATGAAGAGTTGGACCAACTTACGTTAGATTGGTGACAAAAATTGATACCCTGTAGTATTTGCCAAGTGATTAGCATGATTTTTTCCCTTTCAATGCCACTATAAAAAAATATATATAATCATAAGTCAGCTTATTTTAATTCTTTTCGAATTCGGCACCATGAGCCGTAATAAAAAAATTTAACTGAAAATTGTGGGAATCCGGCAAGAGATTGTTTTTGCAAAGCAATTTTATTTGATAAACGCGAGCCAAAATGGTTGTCATAGGCTTACGGTTGGCAGGTCAACATCTGTATTTATTAAATTAAGCCATTTTTCAAAAAGTTAAACTTGGAAAATGAGGTTCGGAGTAAGCAATTTCCAGTTCGTTGATTATTGCCTTACAAATTTCCTTACCTCGGGCTCTGGCTATCCAACTCATGAAGTAGACTGTGGTCGATGTACTGAAAGACCAGGTGCAGTTTCCGTTTCCGCCGAAAAACTTCTATTAGATTCACGAGATTTGGGTGCTTTAGCCTCTGAAAAGAGTAGATATTGGATGAAAATGTCGTACACGTTGAATTTTGTTGCTTTGATTAGGAGTGTAAGAAATACATTTGAATTAATCGCTTATCGAGAAAATCGTGAATTGTTTTGAATAACCAGATTAGAAAGATGCCCTCGATAAATGAGGTGCGGCTTCTTCAAATGGTTGGATGAGTTAGGGTGTGCCAGTAATTTGCCGCCGCATTGGTTGAGGCTATCCCAAATCTTGGATGTTTGATTAATTTATTATCGTTAATCAACTAATTGTTGATTGGCATGAGCCTTCAGTCGTAGTTTTCTGAACTAATCACCATTAGGTACATTCATTTGCCAACTTCTGTGGCCATTTACCTTGTAAATAGTTTGCAACACTTTCAAAATTTGTTGTAAACCATCCGACAGCACAATTGTATAGAGCTACAGTTGTTGTGTTAAAGGTACCTTTGTATAATAGCTTGGCCTTACTATCTGAAGAGGCGGAATGATAAAAGCAACTTTTTTCTCAGTGTGAATAGCAAATGTGGATTACATGCCTTGAGCATCTTGATTTCTCGAAGGGCAATCTTCTTCACCAAAGGATCGTCGTCTGATGCATTGAAACGTTTGACTGCAACCATGTTACCAGTCTGTGTGTCAAGGCATTTGAAGACCATGCCGTACGCGCCTTCTCCTATCTTTGACACTTTTTCGTACCGGTTAAAGAGTAAATGGGTACTAAAATCAAAAGGCAACCTGGATAAATTGCAAGGAAATCATTACCAATTCATATTGCCTCTCTTCCACTCACTTTGCTGGGTACCTCAGAAATGATGGGTCAAGAGGAGGTACAGTTACTATATTTCATTTTAAATCCGCTCGTTATTCGTCAAGCCATTTGTGGATCCACCTTATTACTCCACACTTTTGCATTGTTAAAACGTCGTCCAGTCGAACTAAATCCCTTTGTATTTGGTGTCATGTATTTAAATTGTTCTACTGTGAATTCCCCTATATGTGCTATTTTGGTGTTCCGGTCTTTCTATAGCTTCTATCCAAATTAATAGCCATTTTGCCACCATTGCCCTACTTATTGTGTCTAAGTGGATTGCATATATTTCACATGAACAGGCGGGTCCGAGTAATGAGGAGCTGGGTGTGAGGCGAAGAATATAAGTTTCAAAAACACTAATCACTGTAGTCTATATAAACTAATTGTAAGATTTTTCAATTTAATTTACTTGCTAGATCTTTGATTTCGGCACTCATGACCTTTGTTCTCAGTGCTACCGGGTGCTGAGTTATCCACCTCACAATTTCCTGCTGACGAGAGCTGTTGTGTTGATTTTATTTGTGACTCCAGTTGTAATCCCTTGTTGGTCACAGCAGTGGGTTCCATTTTCTAGAATGCGAACGACTCTTAATTACATCAGAAGGAATAACATTTGTTTTCTCATTCATGAAACCAGACAATTGTGGAGTATTCGGTTTACGGTTCCTATTGAAAAGGTTCAGGCAGTGTATTACGGCTCCTCCTTATATTATTGAGAGGACAATGTACCAACCTTTGGTATGATAGAGGGCTTAACAACGGGAGACTTAAGGTGAAGAATAAGGGCAGAAAATTGATGCATATGGGAAGAGTTAAATCTGAGACCTGCCTGCCCAAGCTCAGTACGGAGGGGGTATCTTAGGACAGAGGATAGGTGCAATTACTTTTGCTCTTCCCGACGGCTTCTGCAGATAGCCAATCATACGAAGGGCGTCACCTCTATTCTTTTATTGTCATGGCGACCACCTATAGCTGCTGATCTCTTACTATTCCCTGCTCTTTCATCCAGATGAAGGATGATGTCTTTTCTTAATTTGGAATGGAATCCACACTGGAAAATATTCTGCATTTATATGATTGCTCTTCGATTATTATTACTAATTGGAATGACACTGAAAATTGGTCGGAAAGTCAGTTCTCACACGATGTGCCCCGACTCATTATTGTGTACAGGTAGAGGTCTGTGGCAGTCCAGTCTGAGGGATAAACTCGCTTGTCATTAAAAATCAAGTCTCATGAGAACTGTGCGTAAATATTTAAGTTCTATGAAAATTATGTTCTTAGGAGTACTCTTGCTATAATCGCCTGCAGTCCATTAGTATCTTGATTTGAGGCTCTAGGGGCTTATTAGCTTTTTTACTTTTTCCGAACTAGGGACCAAAGGTGGGTATCAAGTCTCAGTTGCCCAGAAACACCTAGGTACCGCAATTAATGGCGGGTTGAGTAGTTGTCGTCGCCACTAACCATATTATCCAAGTCCGGTATCATCCGACTCATTGAGAGGTTACAATTCGCCCTTTTCGATATAGCACCGAGAGTTCAATTGACTGCAATTTTTTGTATGGCCGTCCCTAAGGTCTCAAAGTTATAAACTCATTCCTCCGTTAACTTGTTGGCCATATATACTACTAATACTTGAAAGGAGGTATGTGATGAACTGACGCATGTCATATACCTCGCATTTTGGATATCGCAACTTTCCGTACTGATAATCTTAGTGGGAAACATCTCAACTCTACCACTTATCTTAAAATTTTTATTTATTTACGCCACGCCAATGTTACTTATTTCATTTCAGTAGAATTGGTTGATGGCTATGCGAAATACGAGAGTGGAACACTGCCTGGTCAAAAACCCGCTTTGAAGTGCTATGCACCACATTCTGAGGGCAAATCTTCTTGGATGATTTAGTTTCGTACGGCCTCCACATTTATTAAGTGCTGGGATCGTCGGTGAAAAACGTTCGGAAAGGTAGATCTTATTACTTTCAATCACCCTACGATGGTGACTTTAAAATGCAAATCTTACTCCTCACGGTGGCTTGTAATACTTGTACCCAAAATGCGTTTTGGCAAGCCATTTGGCAGAGTGACAGTGAGACTAGACTATGTCTTTAGATGACACATCCCCAACCTCATTCCAATTGTTTATATTTGTTAAATAGCATTTCGGAGGAACGCATTGACCATTCTTAGGCTATGGAAACGACCCCGAGTAGAAGGTTGTTGTACTAACAACCTTTAACATGTTTATTAGAGTCCTCAACAAAGCACGTGAACATCAAAGCCTGAGTTTAATGGAATTTGTAATCGGCCAAAATATGTGAGGCGAATGAGGATGCATCAATGCGTCTATCAAATAGGAAATTCACTTTAAGACTTCCTAAATCAGCATAATTGATGATGTCTAACCTGAGACCAATCAGTTTGATCAGAACGGATCCGCGTTGCCCTCCGCCTTGATTTCGTGTTGCAAGATCCGTATTACAAGGCAGTCAAAAGAAAAGTAGTGCACTGTAGCCCCTTGCTCATGTTTCCCTTCAAGATAGTCCTAAGCTGTAGAATTAAACACAGAGTTGTTGCAGTGAGTCTGCCTTTTGACTAATTACGTTCTACCAAACAATGCGCTTAAACACCAAACCAACTAAATCACGGCAACGTTAAATGGTAATTTGGATGCCCTGGTGATGTGAGCGAGTGTATCCACTTGTTACCATAACTCAGTAAAACCGACGCACTCCTTCGAATGTGAATTCGAAGTTGAAAAATGCGAAAGGTTAGTTGAAGGAGGCAGTATGGACGATTACTTTATATTACAGAAATGTTGCCTATGATATGAGATGGGGCCACACCGTGCTTGTATGCTGACTCCACCACTGTTACCCGTGGCTTCAGTGCTTGTTTACACTATTTGGTTTTTCGCAGGATCAACCTATAAACAAAGGGGCAGATAGTAAGCCATTAATGCGGCCGCTAATGTCATGGCTGCAAAGTTGCCAGGAGACGAAAAGTAGACCTGGTTAGATCAGTTATTCGGTGTGAGGGTGTGGAGATTTGGCTCCAGACACTTGACATCATACAGCCTTAAGTGAGTAAATGATACAGTCTGTGTGATTATTGCATAACCTCTTAAGCTTATCTAATTTCAACCACCATGTTGTCATTGTGTCCCAGACAGACAGATGGCGTCTCAATTCTTAAGTCGTTTATTGCTTAGTCATGGCAAGATGAACCTGAAGCCGCTCTTTTGACGGTTCTAGTGGTTTAAAGTGGCGAATGGAGCCTAGTTAAATAACACGAATGAGGGATAATCACGTTATGTTTGACCTGACTAGAGGCAACTGCATGTGTTTATACTGACTTGAAAGTGTTAGACACCCTCACTCGGAAATTTGGATTGTGCGCCTAAATACTGAGGCAGAAATAGTCGTGAATGCAGCTAAATCTCGGGTATAACCGAGACTCATACCCTTGAAGGCGAATTAAGCAAACCGGTGTAGTCGAAAATGCATCTTCATGCAGGTCCTGCAGACACTTGATACTTGAACCGGAAAGGAAGGTGGGAAACTTAACAGTCTGAGCTGAAAAGTTATAAACAAGAGAATGTGCGGATTTCGGCTTATCGCAAGCTGACCTCAAAACAGTACTCATTTCCTCTTGAGATCACATGATTAGAAAAAGTAATAATCACCCACATTAATATGTGAAGGTTAGAAATAAACCAGTATAAAGTCGACATAAAAAAGTGACCACTATCGCGCACTGTTACTTCGGCGATGTGGAGTCAACTTGCAATAACTCAATCTCACCTATTTAACACACAAGAGGCTGGGGGTAATCGCCCCCGTTGTAAACCCCACACGAAAAATTTTGTCATCGCTAACACCGCCTCAATCTTAGCACCCTAAGTTAGAGCTGTGGGTGTTCACAATAGATCATCACACCAGGTAACACCACCATGAGTACTGTTGTCAGCACTGTCTTCGTTACATGGGCTACATGTGTGCAATCATCGTTTAGCCTCAGTTACAAAAGACAATAAAGCAGTCGTCGAAACCCCAAGTTGACGCAAATCTTCAGTTAGCAATCTAACCTTGAGGCCTATGACGGACAGGTCAGACTTCACTGGATTTTCTACCCTTGCATCTTGGGCAAAAATAAGTGAAATGATTGGAGTGGGTCGTAGATCTTTCAACTACTATTTTTAACTCACAATTGTGACCATAAAGCATGTGAAGAACCGCGACTGCGGTCATGGTGACCGTCACCAGGACGGCGTGGTGAGTCAGCAACCGAGTTGACGACTCAGGTGAAATGGGAAAAAGAGTATGAGAAAGGCCCAGCAATTACCAAATTAAGCCACCCAGCCCTAGAATAAGTAAAAATTGCATCGTGATGATGTGCATTCATCTCAAAGCGAGCAAGTAATAAATGTACAGGCGAGAAAGAATAGGGAATGAATAAGCAATTATGTACACAAAGTGATTATACGCTTAGATGGGAATCAGAGGAACGGGTACAGACGGGAGATCTTTCCGATTGCATTTCCACAGGCACCCGGAATTCGGAAAAACCGACATAAGAGCATTGTCAAAGGAACGAGATTGATGAGAAGCATCGATAAGAAAACTATGGTGGGATGAGCCTGCAAGCTGCCACCCATGAAGGGTCCAATTAAAAAGGCCACATTGATGACAGTGCGAAGGATGGTTTGAGCATAGTCCTGCCTTGGCGCTGGAACGAACTTTGTGTAGAGCGATTCGGAGATGGCCAACGGGAATGGCATTCCAATTACATGAATTCCAACACCGGTCACAACAAGGAATTTGCCCCACTCACCAATGGAGTCAAGAGTGGAAATGACAACAGTAAGGTAGAGGTAGGAGGTGATGAGGAAACAGAGGCCGATGCAAATAAGCTTGCGGTCTTCGATGCATTTGGACATGAAATGCATAACGGTGGACACGAGAATAACGAGAATACTAGCGGCGATGTATATGTAGCTCACCTCAACAGGACCCCAGCCAAAAGCGCGATTGGCAACGGGGGATAAAACTGATTCTAATGCCATCACTGAATAGTAGGAGGCGAATGTATCGAATAGAGTGTGAAAAAACTGAAATGTCTGAATCCAGGGAAACGAGCATCGCCTTTAGCGTTGGATACGTTCTCATTTGCCTTAGATACTGTACCCTGAGGACTTTTTGAAGCATCTTCAGCTCCTGTGCCAGATTTATCGATATTAGGATAAAAGATGACAATAAGAATAGAATGGATGATCCAAAGACAACTCATAACTAGACCGGGACCATTATAAACGTTAACTTCCATATCGAATATTTTCAAGTCCAAGCGTTTTAAGATGAGTGTGAATGCAGGTCCGAAGATAAGTCCAACTTGCCGAGAAAGTAAAAGAACGATAATGAAAGGGGTCCGTTCGCTGATTTCTGTAGATCGCGTGAGGTCTGCGTACATTGGAGGTTCGCAGCTAGCCCCGATTCCAGCCAACAAGCGTCCGATGAAGACTGCCCAGGGGCTATGAAGCACAGAGGTAGGCAAGGTTACCAAAGACTTCAAGGAAGTTTGCTAGAAGGAGCAGGAACTTTACGTTGATGCCATAATGGCCAGCGTAGCCAAAAAGCGGAGTTGCAATTAGAATGGACAGACTGAATACTCCGAGAGTGCTCCCGTAAAACTCTGCCGCTGTGTCAGGACCCCAATAAGTACTGAAGAAGAGCCACATGGTTGGGATGATGATAGCCCTTTCAATGTTGGTGAGAAGACCCCAAGTGGAGGCTACAAAGGCGATAGGATACTTGGCTTTCCTTTGGTTAAGCGACGTTTTCTTACAACAGCGCCCAGGATCCTGACCGTTAGAACCCTCACGTCGGTGTCTCTGAACAACTGCATCGTCAGTCGAATCTTGTGAGTTCGGAGGACCAAGAGTACGTACTCTGATGCTGCTATCTAGTGTAATTGGCGAAACAGGGACATCGAAACTCCCTGGCAAGAGAGGGACCGTGTCGGACATTACTGCAGGCAGCAGTGAGCCACGTATGACTAGGCCTTTTAGCATGTTAGCCATCGATCGCACAAATTTACACTTTTCTTACTGGTTGAATTGCAGCCAATCAAATAGCAGTACGAGGATGTTTTTGTTCGCGCGCCATCGCAGCTGTGCTGATGATTCGCTCGTCATTGTGTGAAGGTCAAATAGGACGGGTTCTGTGACTGTCGGGTATTGGCTCTCGTTTCATTACTTAGGGCATGTTTGCGTTCGCTCCAGTGACATGACGGCCTAGGCGATGTATTTTTCCTTGTTAGCTGCCATGCGGTATTTAAGGTTAAAAATATTGTAATTAGGGGTCTCGAGAATGGGGCAAGAGGCCTATCAGGCGTGAGTAGAGTTTGTCAAGTTGTTTCGGAGCCTACATGAAGCCATGGTGGCCTCCTCTTGGCGGCTGGCGGTACCCGATCTTCTGCTTGGGTGGGACTCTTCTGCTCAATAAGAAAAGCAAAAGAACCCTACAGAAACAGTGGAGTAGTCGGGTAGAAATGTAACTTGGCACAATTTGTGCTGTCAGTTAGGTAGTGTTAATCCAAGGCACGTCAAATTAATGCGCTGACGAATTAATTTGGCAACACACTGCTCCCGCAATAAAGAGAAATTCTGAAGAGCAATTTTAAGTACTGTTGGCTTTGAAGTAGTTTTCGCATTTAAGCATTGAAACCTGCTTCAAAGGCATGGGTTTTGTTACTTAGGCAAGTGTTAGATGTGTTCATGTCAGCAAAGTACACTTACTACTTATCCATGTAAAGTAGCATAGTAAGATTAGTCTAATAACAATCCGAAAAATCGTATATAACAAAGTTTTGATTTACTTTCCACGCTCTTCTACGTGGACACAAATAGAATTTTATTGAGGATACTGATTCTAAGCATTGATTTGCCTTAACTTAACATTGCATGTCTCATAATGACAGGTTTGATCTCCTTTGAGTGTACGTGTGAGCGATGTCCGACTGCATACTTCATAATCGCAGCACTTTGCTTTAATTTACTTTGGAATGTCAAATTGCGCTTTCCTTTTTTATATATATTTGGATACTTTCGTGCAAAATCGCTTATCAGCGCTAGCGTTAGTTTTTATTTTAAGTAGACTAACGAAAGCCCCCCGTCAGTACAAAATCCTTACAGTTGTCACTCGAATGTGCATTGTTTTAAAAGTGATTAGTAATAAACAAGAAGGCTATTCAGCCTTGAATTAAATCTTTGGACTAGGTGGTGCTTTTTTTGAAGTGTTCGGCTCCTTACTATTAATATCCTAAGTCAAGGGCATACGAAAGAGAGAATTACTCAAGTACTCCTGTGTGGTCACATATCGTTCGGTTTTTACATTACACTTTCGGTATGTCCTCTCACGACACAAAAGATCTAAGGATTGGTGACGGTTGTAGCCGGACCTAAAAGCACACTTTATTGTTCGTTTTGGTCACACTTCCTGTACTTAACGTGGGGAAACTGTCAAAGTTGCAGGAAACCAGCACCAATTTGATAATCTCCTGAGTTGTGAAAGTATCAAATAAGGTGGGACTGGATGTTGATCGTGAAGTGTTAGCGAAATCCACGAGGCAGCGCTCTCTTCTCCACATACAGCAGTAAAGCAGCAAATGGGAGGGGAGTGCAACGAATGGAGCCGTTTGAACTGATAGCTCGCCATATCTGGGGCCGGTCGATGGTAGAGCAAGGCAAGGTAAATGTTGTAAGATTAAAATGATGAGGTACCCCAGAGCCGGAGAGAGCCACAGGCACTGGATAGTGTATGGGTGATAAAACTCGGCGATGACGATAATAGGGCAACATAAAATAAAAAACCTCAAGACTGAATGATGTCGCTTTAACATGGGTGCATATCTAAACGGCGATAAAACCAGATAACCAGGGATTTAGCAGCGTCGCAAAAATTCAAATATAATGACGTCATTCAATGGTCCTGGTTATCGAGTTCATTCAACATCTAATAACAACAGATAATCCTGCGATTTAATACTCAAAATAGCGGCAAATATTTTCATTTGCAAGATGCTTCTCTGGGTTCGATTCATAACATATTTTCTGCTCTGATTGGCTCATTTATGGTTTACAGTGTCTTTGACACAGACCTGACCTACTTTCGTGCAATTTGTAACCAGTGGTATGATGAAATTAGGTTCAATAACAAAATTCAGATGAATTATTAATTTTCGGATAACGCCTAAGTCCTAGGTACAATGATATCCCCAAAACTAATCAGTAATAATATTTCGAGAACAATTAGGAATCAAAATATGTTTACAAACACGAAATGGAATGGATCTCGAGATCAGTAAGGCTGAATCTACACTTCTTGGGATGATTAAAAACGCTAAAAAATACCAAGTGTCGTCCCCTCTCCTTTCTTTGCTCAAATACCGGCACGAGTAATAGGAGGCGTAGTGTGGTGCACCACACCTCTTGGCGCAGTAGTTTGAGACGGACACGCGTGGCTTTCAGTATTTACGTACACTAGTCTTCAAGGCCCGCCCTGCGAGTTAGCGTAAGCTGAAGGCTCAAAGAACTTAAGGTAAACACAGGCCATTATTAGTATAATTTTCACCTTCGAGCATGAGTTTTTGCCGCCTTGCTCGCCATATCGCCCATAGTGAGTGGTTGGATGATCAAACGCCATCGTAACGTTCGACAATCTCTGGGCCTATTCTGTGTGTGTTTGTCTGTCTCTCTCTTTCACACGTTTTGGTCTGTCACACCTGCAATCCCAAACCTAGTATTTGTTTCCGTCGAACAACTTCCATTCTGTGGTGAGTACAACTTAGAGCGACATCACAAATGGATGATTTGAGCTTAACGCCTTTGTGGTATTCGACATGAGTATGTAAAGGCAACAGCGCAACTGTGTTTTTTACCGCTGAATGCTTACGTCTTACTGGTATACAAGTTCACAATGTAACTTCTGATAAACTCCATATCAAACATCAACTTTTCGTGATCGAAGGAGTCACGTGAGCAGAGTACAATTCCTGACGTGAATGTCAGAGTTGGCACTGAGTCCCTTAACAGGCTAATTGATGATAGTTAAAGCAGGGAAAAGTGTTAGACTTGACCTAGTCGATACTGTTGGACCGAAATTTATGTATTTGTGGGCGGCGTACTAAGGTATGTGAACTGACCATATACGAGTGGAATGTGCGACTTAGGAGAATCACCCGAATGAGAAACGAGAACGAATACCACTAGAGGACGATGGAACCCCAGTAGAACAAATTCTTCATGTCAAATTAAAAATGGGCCCAATGCGATGTTTTCTTGCAAAAGGGTATTAAAAGAGGTGCCAATCGGCGGCCTAATGCTATCACAAAATAGGAGATGAGCCACCCACCCCCGTCTATCCAACGCATGAGCAATTTAATGTGGTCGCGAAGAATGGAAAAACAACCCAAATCGGCTCTGGACGATCATCTCCTTACCTTACTCGCCGTCCCTTTTGTACCTTAATTATAACCGCGACAAATCCTCCCAGAGTAAGAGTCAATGTGCCTGGTGCATGGTAACTCCCATAAACTAGGTTACCAACTCTTCTAACCCTCCGCCATCAACGGTAAAATAATAAACTAAGCCAATTCCAACAACTCAGTTGACATAAATTGCAATAGTTCTACATCTGTCGAGAAAATCAAACTCAACATGACTGAAAGGAAATGAGTCAATTCAGTGATATTCACGCATATGAAGGGTAACAATGCCCATTAGAGATGTAAATTAAGGGTGCCGTTAAAATACAGGACGATGAGGGACTGAGGTGGATTGGAGATTGCCTGTACAATGGGAAATAAGAGGACGAGATTGAACCAAGTTTAGCCTCGTGATAAGAAACTTTGTTAATAAAAGATGTAGAGGTAGAACCATCAGGGCTGCGTGCGACCAAGTATACACACCGAGACGGATAGCGAGGAGAAATAGAGGAAGAGACGACGGAAAATGCCATCCTGAGGGGTATTCCCGTCCCAGCGATGGAGAGGGGGCTAGAAACTATTTTTGGTGGAGCACATACTAGTATCCACATGATTAAGAGAGTTGAAAAGTGACTTCTTCACCGCCGGCAATTCAGCTCGCTCCCGAATTTCGGCCAGGCTATAGTCTACCAAGAGACGACCGTTCTCAAACACCGTTACCAAGAGATCCTGTAACGTGGAGACATAGAACGACTATCCGCATCAAAGGAATAGATAATTTCGACACAAAATTCTCATAAAATTGTGTTGAAAAACCACGTGGATTTATGGCCCCTGGGACACGAAGCATAATATGAAGGCCGCGAGGCGTGGAGGTTGATCTCACCTTCTCTAAATCCCCTTGACCCTCCTCCAACGTAATATATCCATTTTGAGAGGCCGAGCGTTGAAGACAGAGACGACCCTTCTTGGAATTTTTCTGGGGATCTGTGATTGGGTGTTTGCACACATCAATCTATATAAGAAGGAAAATGTACCTGAGGTCTGAGGAAGAATTCTCAATCTGAATACGAGCAGCATCAGAAAGTAGAGGTACAAAAATTTAGATGAGTTTTTTAGTCAAGAAGTAATAAGACAGACGAGTATTGTGCATTTTTTTGATTCAGTAAAGTATGACGGCTCTTGCCATCGGGTTTATCGCATTCAAAGGGAAATGTGGAACTATTCATTGATTAAAAATACCCCAAATTTATGAATTGATTAGACACAAAGGGACGACAAATTGTACACCACCACTGGCCTGCTTTCCATTGATTACGACGTGACTGCACTTGTAGGCACACTTCTGTGTGTCCCTATTGAGACGCTGCAAAAGAGCGCCACCACTGCCGAAGGAAACATTGACAGTACTCCAGCCGCTGCCTTCACATTCTCTAATATTTTTCCTAAAATATAACCAAAGGCGGAAATCAGCGTCAAAAAGCAAATCCATTTTTCGTTCCTCTTCCTTTAAACCAGTCAAAATACCCCTAAATCTGTAAGTAGATTGTTCTTCTTGATATCTACACATACCAAAAGCCACCACATTGTGGTGGAAACGACATCCGACGCTAACAAATCGGTCACCACTTTTCTCGACATAAAAAATGATGTAAGGGCTGAAATGTACACAAATCTTTTTATCTTTGCAGTCGCCTGTAAACCGCAGATTTTCTGAGAAAAAAAATCATCCTCGGATAACAAATGGCAACATGACACATCCTATTTGAAAAAGACTGAGTCTTAGGTCGTAATTTCATTTAGATTAAAGAGTGAAAAATCTCGCGAAGGACACTTCCCACCTGATCGAGAAAAAAGTGTCAAATGACATAATTAGAGCTTTTAAATGCTACCCTTGATGGTAAGCTAGAATTGCCAAAGTGGAGTCTTAACAGAAATTCATTGTTGAACTAACTAAGAATAAGACGGAGTTTACAAGTCCATTACATTAATACTACTTGGAAATATCAACTTTAGATTATGTAGCGATAAAGTGTAAAGCAATTGATAACTAGAAAGCGTCAATGGGCATAAATACAAATTGCATAATAGAAATCAAAGGAGACACACCTAAACTTTCGAGATTGACTCCGTCACCCTGAATAAGGCGTAAGCAGGGCGGTAGCACTTTATAACCAAGGCTATTCAGGCTGTAGCCGAACTTAGCCCCCAGAATATCCAGCACCTGCACTACCACCTTTTCTGGGTTGCCCGAGTCCGGTCGGATAACCAAAGTGCCCTGACGACTCATTACCTGACAGGAAGCACAATGGAAAAAAAGACCCTTAGCGCCAACCCTAATTCATTTTCCTTGCTTGCCGATCTTATCTAATCCTTTAACTAGAAACAGGATTCTTAACCATTTGACGTAAATGAATGCCTACCTCATAATGTAGGATGAATGTGAAAAAAGGAAACCATTTCAATACTGATAGACGATCAGAGTAAAGATGATTAAGGGGTATAATTTACCATATCGTGAAGATCTTCTCCCCAAATTTTTTCGCAAGCATTCCAAATGTTGTAACTGTCGGAGACACAAGCGACGTGCCCTGTAGGGAACTTTTCCAGCAAGTTTCTGTACGCATCCTCTTCACCAGATTCACACCACGCCGTTATTGTGCTAAAGGCGAAATAAGTTGTGGTGTGAAATAGACATCCAGAATAACCGATGCCACACAACCCTTAGCAATATACCACCAAGTCGCGGAAATGTTCCTCTTCCAAAAATTCGCTATTTATTTCTGCTAGGTAACTAGGACGGTAAGAAATAACACATCGAGACGCTAAATTTGTAAAGACTTGCAAATGATCCGTCTCTAACGAAAATCAATAGATTTACAGCCTTCCCTTTGTAACGTGATTCAATCAAAGAAAATTGAGTACATCACCTCCTTATTTAAAAATGGACGCTTTGGTATGGCCAAGACTCAAAATACATGACAAATGTGTATAGCTACGCAGGACACAAAATAGCAGTACTAAGTAACGGAAAATATTTGGACAAAGCGAAAACAAGCAGTAGAATGAAAGACCTGTGTTCAGTGGCAGGGATGCTGAAGCCAGCCATTTCACAATTGTAGTATTGTTTAGCAAATAAGAGAGCAGCCATCGTATCCGTGCCTTGGAAACAAACCAGATGCGCTGTGCCTCCAATTGATGCCGACTAACAATCAGAATAAAAATCTCGTGGGAAATGTCATTTAAAAAAAACAAATGAAGGAACGACATTAACATCTCATATACGGGGAACCGGATGTCGAAATCATCAAAATCATACCTTAAACTGACACACATACCTCGATAGATGACACACCACGAAAACCAAAGTCATGCATCAACAAGGGTAGCGGAGATAAATCATCAGATGTTTGTTCCAGATACTCAAAAATAATCTTCTTAAACTCGAGAGAATTTGTTGCAACCGTGACCGGGTACCATACTTGAACAAGTATAGTCTTACAAAACTACATAATCAAAACACTGGGTTACCTCAAGATAGTTCGTTAACCAATAACAATTAGGATCGGTATTCTCCACTGTAAAGAGAACGTTTCTCACGGGAATTACTGTCCCCTCAGGAACAGCTTTTATGCAGATAGGCAGGCGTCCACCATGTTTCTAAACAAATAATAAACCAGGATGAAGGAAAAATGCCTCTAGAATGTAGCGCCAACCAGCTTCATTCATCAAGTCTCTTCCAAAATGCTCTCGCATCATCCATTTAGCTTCCTGTATTTTCTTCTCAGTTATTACGGAACCAACAAGATACTTCTTCAAAATATATTGAAGTCCAAAAAAAACAGTGGCAGGAAACTTTCCACCACGACTTTCAAAGTAGGAGTACACTCTCGTTGTACCTGGAGGATATTGGACATAATGTGAGACCTTCAAAACTGTAATATAATATAAAAATTACTTTATATGAGTCACTGAGGCAAATAATGTTTGCATCACCCGGTAGGTTGTCAACAAGATCGTGACCATTCATTGATGAGACCGACATCCCTTAACAAACATCCACGAAACGCGTCGGTTAAGTACGAGATCACGACCGTTTCAAGAAAGCTAGCCAATGTAATATTAGTGTGCCGACCAATTAGAAATAAAACATAACTAAAAGAGTCGTGAACAAATTTAATCAGGGAAATTTAGGGCCCAGTAAAATATTTTGACCACTTGTAAATCTACATTAATTAAATATACTGAATATTGCTTAATAAGGTGCCCCAGAGCCGGAGAGGGTCACAGGCACTGGATAGTGTATGGGTCATAACACTCGGCGATGACGCTAACAGGGCAACATAAAATAAAAACCTCAAGACTGAATGAGACCGCTTTAACATGGGTGCATATTTAAACGGCGATAAACCAGATAACCAGAGGTTTGGGGGGCGTCGCAAAAATTCAAATATAATGACGTCATTCAATGGTCCTGGTTGTTAAGTTCACTCAACATCTAATAACAACCGATAATCCCGCGCTCTAATACTCAAAATGGTGGCAAATATTTTCATTTGCAAGATGCTTCTCTGGGTTCTATCCATAACTTCTTTTCTGCTCTGATTGGCTCATTTATTGTTTACAGTGTCTTTGACGCAGACATGACCTGCTTTCGTGCAACTTGTGACCCGTGGTATGATGAAATTAGGTTCAATCGAAAAATTCAGATGATTTATTAATTTTCGGGTAACGCCTAAGTCCTAGGTACAAAGATATCCCCAAAATCAATCAGTAATAATACTTCGAGAACAATTAAGAATCAAAATATGTTTCCAGACACGAAATAGAATGTCTTGAGATCAGTAAGGCTGAATCTACACTTCTTGGAATGATTAAAAACACTAAAAAGTACAGAGTGTCGTGCCCTCGCCTTTCTTTGCTCAAATTTTATACGTACCGGAAGTGAGCTTTGAGTTCACAAATACTGGCACGAGTAATAGGAGGCGTAGTGTGGTGCACCACACCTCTTGGCGCAATAGTTTGAGATGGACACGCATGGCTTCCAGTATTTGCGTGCACTAGTCTTCAAGGCACGCCCTGCAAGTTAGCGTAAGCTGAAGGCTCAAAGGACTTAAGGCAAACGCAGGTCATTATTAGTATAATTTTCACCTTCGAGCATGAGTTTTTGCTGCCTTGCTCGCCATGTCGCCCAAGGGGAGTGGTTGGATCATCAAACGTCATCGTAATGTTCGACAGTCTCTGGACTTATTCTGTGTATGTTTGTCTGTCTGTCTGTCTGTCTGTCTCTATTTCACGCGTTTTGGTCTGTCACGCCTACAATCCCAAACCTAGTATTTGTTTCCGTCAAACTCCCATTCTGCGGTGAATACAACTTAGAGCGACATCACAGATGGATGATTTGAGCTTAACGCCTTCGTGTTATTCGACATGAGTATGTAAGGGTAGCAGCGCAAATGTGATTTTTACATCTTACTGGTATAGAAATTCACGATGTAACTTCTGATAAACTCCATATCAAACATCAACTTTTCGTGATCGAAGGAGTCACGTGAGCAGAGTACAATTCCTGACGTGAATGTCAGAGTTGGCACTGAGTCCCTTAACAGGCTAATTGATGATAGTTAAAGCAGGGAAAAGTGTTAGACTTGACCTAGTCGATACTGTTGGACCGAAATTTATGTATTTGTGGGCGGCGTACTAAGGTATGTGAACTGACCATATACGAGTGGAATGTGCGACTTAGGAGAATCACCCGAATGAGAAACGAGAACGAATACCACTGGAGGACGATGCAACCCCAGTAAAACAAATTCTTGATGTCAAATTAAAAGTGCGGCTCAATGCGATACTTTCTTGCAAAAGGGTATTAAAAGAGATGTCAATCGGTGGCCCAACGCTATCACAAAATAGAAGATGAGCCACCCACCCCCGTCTATCCAACGCATGAGCAATTTAATGTGGTCGCGAAGAATGGAAAAACAACCCAAATCGGCTCTGGACGATCATCTCCTTACCTTACTCGCCGTCCCTTTTGTACCTTAATTATAACCGCGACAAATCCTCCCAGAGTAAGAGTCAATGTGCCTGGTGCATGGTAACTCCCATAAACTAGGTTACCAACTCTTCTAACCCTCCGCCATCAACGGTAAAATAATAAACTAAGCCAATTCCAACAACTCAGTTGACATAAATTGCAATAGTTCTACATCTGTCGAGAAAATCAAACTCAACATGACTGAAAGGAAATGAGTCAATTCAGTGATATTCACGCATATGAAGGGTAACAATGCCCATTAGAGATGTAAATTAAGGGTGCCGTTAAAATACAGGACGATGAGGGACTGAGGTGGATTGGAGATTGCATGTACAATGGGAAATAAGAGGACGAGATTGAACCAAGTTTAGTCGCTTGATAAGAAACTTTTGTTAACAAAAGATGTAGAGGTAGAACCATCAGGGCTTCATGCGACCAAATATACACACCGAGACGGATAGCAAGGAGAAATAGAGGAAGAAGCGACGGGAAGTGTCATCCTGAGGGGTATTCCCGTCCCAGCGATGGAGAGGGGGCTAGAAACTATTTTTGGTGGAGCACATACTAGTATCCACATGATTAAGAGAGTTGAAAAGTGACTTCTTCACCGCCGGCAATTCAGCTCGCTCCCGAATTTCGGCCAGGCTATAGTCTACCAAGAGACGACCGTTCTCAAACACCGTTACCAAGATATCCTGTAACGTGAAGACATAGAACGACTATCTGCATCAAAGGAATAGGTAATTTCGACGCAAAATTCTCATAAAATTGTGTTGAAAAAAATATGCGGATTTATGGCCCCTGGGACACGAAGCATAATATGAATGCCGCGAGGCGTTGAGGTTGATCTCACCTTCTCCAAATCCCCTTGACCCTCCTCTAGCGTAATATATCCATTTTGAGAGGCCGAGCGTTGAAGACAGAGACGACCCTTCTTGGAATTTTTCTGGGGATCTGTGATTGGGTGTTTGCACACATCAATCTATATAAGAAGGAAAATGTCTGAAAAATTGTCAATCCAAATACGAATAGCATCAGAAAATAGAGGTACACAAATTTAGATGAGTTTTTTAGTCAAGAAGTAATAAGACAGACGAGTATTGTGCATTTTTTTGATTCAGTAAAGTATGACGGCTCTTGCCATCGGGTTTATCGCATTCAAAGGGAAATGTGGAACTATTCATTGATTAAAAATACCCCAAATTTATGAATTGATTAGACACAAAGGGACGACAAATTGTACACCACCACTGGCCTGCTTTCCATTGATTACGACGTGACTGCACTTGTAGGCACACTTCTGTGTGTCCCTATTGAGACGCTGCAAAAGAGCGCCACCACTGCCGAAGGAAACATTGACAGTACTCCAACCCGCTGCCTTTACATTCTCTAATATTTTTCCTAAAATATAACCAAAGGCGGAAATCAGTGTCAACGAGCAAAACTATTTTTCGTTCCTCTTCCCTTTGAACCAGTCAAAATACCCCTAAATATGTAAGTTGATTGTCCTTCTTGATATCTACAAATACCAAAGCCACCACATTGTGGTGGAAACGACATCCGACGCTAACAAATCGGTCACCACTTTTCTCGACATAAAAAATGATGTAAGGGCTGAAATGTACACAAATCTTTTTATCTTTGCAGTCGCCTGTAAACCGCAGATTTTCTGAGAAAAAAAATCATCCTCGGATAACAAATGGCAACATGACACATCCTATTTGAAAAAGACTGAGTCTTAGGTCGTAATTTCATTTAGATTAAAGAGTGAAAAATCTCGCGAAGGACACTTCCCACCTGATCGAGAAAAAAGTGTCAAATGACATAATTAGAGCTTTTAAATACTAGCCTTGATGGTAAGCTAGAATTGCCAAAGTAGAGTCTTAACAGAATTTCATAGGTGAAGAATAAGACAGAGTTTCCAAGAACTCCAGCACTATTTGCCAGATGTGCATTAATACTACTTGGAAATATCAACTTTAGATTATGTAGCAATAAAGTGTAAAGCAATTGATAACTCGAAAGCGTCAATGGGCATAAATACAAATTGCATAATAGAAGTCAAAGGAGACATACCTAAGCTTTCGAGATTGACTCCGTCACCCTGAATAAGGCGTAAGCAGGGCGGTAGCACTTTATAACCAAGGCTATTCAGGCTGTAGCCGAACTTAGCCCCCAGAATATCCAGCACCTGCACTACCACCTTTTCTGGGTTGCCCGAGTCCGGTCGGATAACCAAAGTGCCCTGACGACTCATTACCTGACAGGAAGCACAATGGAAAAAAAGACCCTTAGCAGCAAAATTAATTCATTTTCCGTGCCTACCTCATAACGTAAGAATAATGGGAAGGAAGGAAACCATTTCAATACTGATAGACGATCAGAGTAAAGATGATTAAGGGGTATAATTTACCATATCGTGAAGATCTTCTCCCCAAATTTTTTCGCAAGCATTCCAAATGTTGTAACTGTCGGAGACACAAGCGACGTGCCCTGTAGGGAACTTTTCCAGCAAGTTTCTGTACGCATCCTCTTCACCAGATTCACACCACGCCGTTATTGTGCTAAAGGCGAAATAAGTTGTGGTGAAATAGACATCCAGAATAACCGATGCCACACAACCCTTAGCAATATATCACCAAGCCGCGGAAATGTTACAATTCAAAAAAATTCGGTGTTTCTTTCTGCTAGGTAACTGGGACGGTAAGAACCAACACAGTGAGACGCTAAATCTGTAAAGACTTGCAAATAATCCGTCCCTAATGAAAATCAATAGGTTTACAGCCTTCCCTTTGTAACGTGATTCAATCAAAGAAAATTGAGCATATCATCCCCTTATTTAAAAATGGACGCTTTGGTATGACCAATGCTCAAAATACATGACAAATGTGTATAGCTACGCAGGACAACAAAATGGCAGTACTAAAAAACGGAAAATATTTGGGTCAAGAGAAAAAAACAGTAGAATGAAAGACCTGTGTTCAGTAGCAGGGACGCTGAAGCCAGCCATTTCACAATTGTAGTATCGTTTAGCAAATAAGAGAGCAGCCATCGTATCCGTGCCTTGGAAAACAAACCAGATGCGCTGTGCCTCCAATTGATGCCGACTAACAATCAGAATGGAAAACCTCGTAGGAAATGTCATTTAAAAAAAAAACAAATGAAGGAACGAGATTAACATCTCATATACAGGAAGCCAGATGTCGAAATCATCAAAAATTAAACCTTAAACTGACACACATACCTCGATAGATGACACACCACGGAAACCAAAGTCATACATTAACAAGGGTAGCGGAGATAAATCATCAGATGTTTGTTCCAGATACTCAAAAATAATCTTCTTAAACTCGAGGGAATTTGTTGCAACCGTGACCGGGTACCATATTTGAACAAGTATAGTCTTCCAAAACCACATAATCAAAACACTGGGTTACCTCAAGATAGTTCGTTAACCAATAACAATTAGGATCAGTATTCTCCACTGTAAAGAGAAACGTTTCTCACGGGAATAACTGTCCCCTCAGGAACAGCTTTTATGCGGATAGGCAAGCGTCCACCATGTTTCTAAACAAATAATAAACCAGGATGAAGAAAAAATGCCTCTAGAATGTAGCGCCAACCGGATTCATTCATCAAGTCTCTTCCAAAATGCTCTCGCATCATCAATTTGGCTTCCTGTATTTTCTTCTCAGTTATCACGGAACCAACAAGATACTTCTTCAAAATAATACTGAAGTCCAAAAAAAACAGTGGCAGGAAACTTTCCACCACGACTTTCAAAGTAGGAGTACACTCTCGTTGTACCTGGAGGATATTGGACATAATGTGAGACCTTCAAAACTGTAATATAATATAAAAATTACTTTATATGAGTCACTGAGGCAAATAATGTTTGCATCACCCGGTAGGTTGTCAACAAGATCGTGACCATTCATTGATGAGACCGACATCCCTTAACAAACATCCACGAAACGCGTCGGTTAAGTACGAGATCACGACCGTTTCAAGAAAGCTAGCCAATGTAATATTAGTGTGCCGACCAATTAGAAATAAAGTATAACTAAAGGAGTCGTGAAAAAATTTAATCAGGGAAATTTAGGGCCCAGTAAAATATTTTGACCACTTGTAAATCTACATTAATTAAATATACTGAATATTGCTTAATAAATGCATTGCGGCAATTGCTGTCAAGTCCCATAAGATAAACGGGAAGTAAATAATGGCAAAAAACTAAGAGATTTGATGGCGTCACAGATTAAAATTACTTATTCAATAAAAAACTTACTTCTACTAACCATAATGATCTTGCGGCCTGGCAACGCACCAACAGCTGCCGTAATTTGCTGACGGCGTTATATTCCTAAAATTCACTAAGTCCAACTCCACGCCTGCAATATAAGGAAATAATGCCGACAATTGATCGTCGAAATTGTAGTTCCAAACATAATACACCGTATTGGGTAATTGCGTAAGAACGCGCAACAAAAATCCTCACCCTGAAAAAATAAAATGTCTATCAGGAGGACGTTCTAAATCCATGCGAGCGCGAGCCCGTACCTATAGTTGTCTTTAATAGTCTATGTTAAGTAATGCCATTTTCTCATAAACGCGCGCTTAACTTTTATCCTATATCGTTGTTAACAATGGAGCAATTCCGCGCTTAAAATTTCAATCATATCATGCTATTTTAAAAGTTTTGTAACAAGGCAACTTTTTTAAATACACGAAAATTTGTTCCACAAATTTTTACATTCTAAAGATGGTGTGGATTTAATTTCTTAGGGTCAATTCTCTTGGTTGTGTTAATACCCACTAATGACCTTCAGACCCATTTAGAAAAGCCAGTTTTTACGCTAGGTCATTCTGAAGCATGAATCACTTGCGTAGATTCTCTATAAGCCGTTCGCTCAGATTATTTTCTACATCCCTATGGGTATAGGCGACATATTTCAGGTTTGATTTGTAGGATTGTCAAAAGATTTCAATTGTGGGTGCTGCTGGTCATGTGGGCCAACCGTTGGCACTTCTTATGAACAGTCTTTATTCGTTTCGGAGATAGCCCTCTATGATGTTTCAAATGTGGCAGGAATTGCTGTAGATTTAGGACATATAGAGACACCGGCCAAAATTAAGGGATATACGGGTCCTGAAAATCTGAAGTTAGCCTTGGAAGGTGCTAAATTGGTATTAATCGTTGCTGGCATTTCGCGAAATCCTGGTGGGTTCTGATTTCGTTATCTTTATGTGTAACAATTTTCACTGTGTTTGCAATAGATACTATTTATTTTGCATCTTAAATCATGTTATCATATCGTACATTATTGGTCTATTTTAAAGTCGTTTTCTAACTTTAGGCATGACTCGCGATGACTTATTTTCAAATAACGCATCTATCGTCGCTGATCTTGCCAGGGCCTGTGGAAGATATAGCCCTGAAGCGATGATTTGCTTAATAACCAATCCTCTAAACAGTACAGTTCCTCTTGCAGCTGAAATACTCAAAAAGGATGGCGTATATAATCCAAGGAAACTCTTTGGTATAACCACTCTGGATATAGTGCGCGCCAATACCTTTATTGCGGAAGCCAAGGTATGTTTTTATCACCTAATTTGTCGAATCCAGTGATGTGACATACGTTATCGTCATCGATTCGTACGATATTGTCGACTCAAAATCTAAAATCTCACCAATTAGTGTTTTACAAGCCGACAATTACCACTGCAAACTGTGTGTGTGCGTGTAACATTTACAATACGGTTTCACTTTCACTAGCTTGGATTTTCATTTTTTAGGATTTAGACGTCGTCAAAGTGTCCTGTCCTGTTATTTGCGGTCATTCAGGCAAAACCATAATTCCGATCTTCTCTCAGTGCGCTCCATCTATTACTTTCCCTCACGTATGGGTGTTTTATGTCATTTTTCTTAGATCTTAATATTATGACACGCCGCAATCTACGCTCTTGTCTTCACTCCTAACTCATAGGGCTCACTAGTGCTTTTCGATTTGAAATTGTTGTCACCTTAAAGGTCCCCACAATAGTTGTTTGTAGCCGTTCACATATTATTATTAATGTCGAAACTTTTTGCACACGATAGTTGAAGTCTGTCATCATGCCGAGCATATAAATATCCATTTACAATACCTTGTCACAGGTGTTTTATATCTTTTTTTGTTTTAGAAAGTGTGTGAGGAATTGGTCACTCGCATACAGAATGCTGGCACCGAAGTGGTTAACACCAAAGCCGGCGCGGTAGGTTCTTTTCTTTCGCATCTAGATATCAATATGTCCACCTGTGTTTGGCGTCTCATTTAATGGAATATCTTCCATTTTTTTCATATCTCGTGATAATTGGCTAGTTAGGCGTTTGCTATTTTGGCCTGTAGGTAATGTTCACTTATATTTTCTTTTGCATGGGGAATTATTAAAGCACAAAGTTTCTGCAATCTTGTGTGAAATGTTAAATGTGCATTGGCAAGGAAGGGTTTCCGTGGCTTGCCAAAGTGGTTACTCATAAGCATCTAAGTGAAGACGTAGACCTGGCTTGAAAGAAAGTACGTGGGAGAAGGTTAGAGGAAGGGGGAAATTGCAGACGCGTCATCCTGATTTGTGCGGGGTAGTGCGCACGTTCAATGCCACACACAGCTAGTGTAACGGTCTAACCGACTTTCGCATTAAAAAACTGGGGTGATAGTGGTTCATTTGAATGCACTTCATCATTACCCTAGTCTCTTGTCCAAATTAACTCCGGTCAATAGACTTTGTTGTCCACTCCAAAGGAGTTCGGAGCACTTTAATGTCTTTGGTGATCAGGTTCCATTTATTTCCTCCATTTTTTTTTCGACTAATTCCCCATGTTAAATTTATTGAAGGACAAATTTTATTTGGTCACCTACTTTCGATGAATAATTTCTATAGCTACGACCCTTTGATTGAGTTGAGAGTAATTAGATAGCTCTCTTTAGGTCGATAAAAATTAGATCATAGGCAGTGATCTTGTGTCAAAACATAAGATGAGGAGTGAAGAAATCGAGGCAAATTTTTTACTTCCAATATCTAATAATTTTATTTGTTTCAACTGGTGGCGGTGCAGGGGGCAGCAACGTTGTCGATGGCCTATGCGGCAGCCCGTTTCGCCCAACTCTCTCTTGCATGCAATGAAAGGCCATGCGGACATTGTAGAGTGTACATTTGTGGAGTCCGATTAGCCGAAACTGGTTTTTTTTGCATCACCTGTCCTTCTTGGCGTAAGTTTTTGCGTCTCCCATACTTGCCCACGATTTTTGTTCCAATGTAGTGCGCTACAGATCAAAGCGAGCCACAAGCGTGGATTAGAAGAGTGTGGTGAATGACACATGTTATTTATTACTTTCAGCCTAACGGTGTCGAGAGGGTGTTTGGTCCAGGCAAGCTAAAACGATTACGAAATTGATATGTTGAAGTCAGCTATGCCAGAGTTAAGGAAGAACATTCTACGAGGCAAGAAATTTGCGGCCTCCTACTAGAGAGAGAGCCTATCAGTCATCCCAACTGGTGATAGCCACTTTTCGCGCCGTTCCGAAGCCAGCTTTCTACGTATATTCCTGCTGTGCCGTACTAACGCTTTTTGCACCAGCTTGTTGCCTCCTGGCATGGTATTTTATTAATATTTTTTACCAACTTATCACAAATTCCGTTGTTGTAAAATGGCATAAGTCAGGGATGTAACCAATTCGCTAATACCAAAACCGCTTTCGATTTCTATTAAAATTTCCTCTTACTAATGGTTTTAATTATCTTTACTCGTATTGGGGTTACATGGTCAAGTGGTTGTGTACTAAAGTAGTTCATGTTTGCCTCAAGTATTTAGAAGTGCCCAGGTCTAAAGAGATCTTAATTTGCGCAAGAGCAAGGTTCATCTCCAGTCCAAGCAGTCCATACAGCGATGAATGTTGATATTTTCTGGAGCGCTAAAGAGAAAGTGACAGTCAGTCCGATCTTGGTTGCCCACTTGATTGCGTAAAAAAATAGATGATTCTATACTGCAAATATGTGCGTACGCGTTTTGCGTTTATTGTGATTAAAATGCAGTCAAGCAGCTCTATCGGCTAACCCGTTGCCAGAATATGTGAAAGTCTAGGCATCCGGTGTTTGCGTATATCCTCGGTGGCGCGCATTTCGTGGGTAGACATTCTGCCCAAAGTGTTTAGGTGATGTGCCTATATTTCGACAAATATTACAGAATGGTAGTGGCGTGATGATGTTGCGTTATTATCACCAGCATTAACGTTAGTGGCACAATAGTATTTACCACGAGGCTGGTACGTGTTTTTTAACTACGATGTACTATGGGAAAACTGGGAGGGTTCTTGCGCTACAAACGATCAAAGGTAAGATTAAACAATTCCTTGTCCAATTATCGAGTAGTTGCAAAAACTCTTAACCAATAGCCCTCATTGAAACAACTATTTGGCGTGGAGCCGATAGACGGCATTTGGTAACCACGACGTCCTCCTACATTTAACACTTTATTCCCCTCGCTACCATTACCGCAAAAGTTATTCGGCCGATGGACAATGTCTTCTCCGTCACCAGTTAAGCTAGGAGATGGCGCAAAAGAAGAAAGCTGCCAGGGTGAAGGTGAAAATGAAAAGGTAAGAATTTGATTACTATTAAGGGATAGACGATATAGGTTAAAGCAATAGAATAATACATGCTAGATGGTATGAAAATAAGAACTGTATTCCTCCAAACTGCCTAGCTTCCTTGTAACATTCCTAGATATTCCTGAAATGGTAGCAAATCTTAATGGGCGGGAATGTACGAAAAGTCCGCGGCATTCGAGGCTGATGAAGTCCACGCGACCACGAGGGACACTAAAACAAATACTTCCAAGGCCTCGACAATCTCCTCCAATCGCGTGTGCATGGCTCCCAGCTTGTGGATCTAACTACCCGCCCCAAATACACCTTTCTTCTGTGACGGACAAGCCTTCTAATAAACCGAATAAAGTAGGTCAAACTGAGTAGGCCGAAATCATATTCACCACTAAACTGTTCTAACACGACTGTCTGATGGCGCAAGTTATTCCTGAACAGCCATACCAAGACACAACCTGCACCTGCGGCCTCAGGCCAAGGACCCTCCTCGACCAACAAAAGTGGTAGAGTAGAACCAAAAATCGCATGACGGCATTATTCGAAGTGAGAAAGAAATAACCCTTGTCGAATGCGCATCTACTTGTGATTAGCGTACAACATTGAGAGAAACGAAAACCAAAGGTGATGTGGAGAAAGAAATGTGCTGAAACGACATATAACATGATAGCAAATAAAAGTTTTCCTTCAGAGTCACGTTCGGCAACTAGTAGGTGGCTGCAAACTCCTTCCTCTCTCGATGTTCTTCTTTCAGCTCCGGTATGGCCTTCTTCAGCAACTCAATTTCGTACTCGTTCAATTTGCCGGACCGAACACCTTCTCGACGCCGTGAGGCTGAATGTGATGAGCATTGGTTACGCATGGTCCAGACTCAAATATGCAGTGAAGAAGGCAAAAAACCACCTGTGGCGCCACGGGAAAAAGGTGATAACTTACACTTAGAAGGACGGGCGAGCAAAAAACTCCGTCTCGGCGACAGTCGCATGCCACGAATGTGCAACTCCACAGTGTCTGCGTGTCCCTATTCATCGCGTGCAACAGGGAGTTGGCGAACTGCGGGCACCGCGTAAGCCATCGCCAGCGTTGCTGAGCCCTACGACAGTGCCAAAACAACCGCGTAGCAGTGAAATCAGTGGCAGGAAGCAAAAAATGTGTTGAATAAATAAGTAAAGGCGAGCGCTGCTACTACTTAATATTAAAGTACAGCCGACCCAACCAGACGTTTCACTCCCTGTCATGAATAAGCATTTTGCCCTGTCAAGGCAAGGGCGATTTTTGTGGCTGAGGGGAGGGGCACTGACCACTCTCAGTACTTTGCTTTAGCACACCACACAGCCGCCCACACAGCCCGCGCGACCCTGCAAACGAGACTTAAGAAAGAGCCTCAACCATGTAGAGCATGCTTTTGGCCTGTTTTCGCGGTTTCCTTATCCCATCGGCTTTTGACTTGGCTACTCCTGGCGCTCGTCACCTCATCGTTCACTCGTTAATGTCACCACTTCCGCAATCACGCATGACAATAAAGTAATCAGTGAACGTGAGAAAATTTACACAAATCGCTCGACTACCCGAGTGCCCCTCATCCTCCTTCGTCCCTTTACACCCAAACGAATTTTTTTCTGACCAACACCTATCTGACGATATTTCCTTTGCCGGTACAAGTCTTTACGCCAACATTTCCAGACATGCATATATTGTGAAAGATAAATGGCCAAGTGTTAAATCGATAATGCGGAAAGGATGTCGCGCGAATCATTCTCCAACACGAGGGCAGGCGCGCCTACCTCAATTTCTCCACTCTTTCACTTCGCCAACACTTAGCCCTCTTCCGGGCTCATTACACTTCCAACCTCGTGAAATGAAAATAATTAAACGCTTAATATTAACAGTGCTCCTGATTGATGTGGAGTGAAGTAGTCACTTAACGGTCCAACACACGGCCAAGGTAAAGCACGACAGACTAACCCTCCGATGTTAGACTAACAAAGAAAGCCTCTATCGCGTCAGCCATTGGTGCTTTTCACGACCATGACGTCTATAGCATTCCCGCTCGTAGTACCAATAAGGCTTAGCAAGTGAATAAATAGAGAAAATAGGACATACTAGCACGCCCAGCTTCGCATTGACCACTTCGGTGGCCTGCATTCTGTTAGCGCGTCAACGAGTTTGACGGTCGTGTTTCTATAAGATAGGAACATAAACAACACTACGGAAGGATAGACACAGACACCTCGCCTGTAAAACTTTAAACTCGCGTTCAGCCATGCGAGCACACAAGTGAGGGCTTGGCCATTTTACATGTCGAAGTCACAAAAGGGTTGAAACGACAAGCGATGAATGCCGAATGGGATAACTGCCATACGGGGATTTTGATAATATAATAGAGGAAAAGGCAACCAAAGTCGGCTAGAAGTAATCGAAGCCCTCCAACACGCATGACGCAATCAGGCGGATAGACCTGCACAACAGCTAGTTCCTCCCTCACAAATGCGAGGAGTGGACTCCCTGAAGGGAAGCTCACCGATGGTGTGCCGCATTAGAAAAAACAGGATGATGGTGCCTGATGCCTCCATAACGGGCACGAGACTTGGTGACATCCACAACCTTCAAGCAACTACACGAGAAGTACAAGGCATCTCAACTACTTAAACGGCTCCAAAGCCGGCCCGCGAGATAAAATGTAAGTATAGCGCTGGAAACGGGAAAGTCAGGCTACCACCTATACTACTGTCTCTGACAGAAAATGCCTCGCTAAACGGGGTTTAAAACCAAATTGCAGAAGTGACGCAAACAACATACTGTGCATACACAGTCATATCAAAAAAGGCGGGTCATCACATTGATAATAAAAGTACTTCCACAATACACATGCTCCGACTGTTACTCACATGTCTTACCCTTACTAAAATTGCCAAACGAGGGAAAGTCGAATGATTATGAAACATAAGAGTATGGCAATTATGTTGCCAACGTGTAAGTTTCCAATTCACGCATCCCGTCTATGTCGTTAATGTATTCAGTCTTCCAGTGTGGGAAGAACTTCACGATACTACGGACGTCATCAATCACAAACAATGACCATCAAACGGGGAGTCAATCAAATACTAAGTCGCTCAGCCAAATTGCCAGCAATAAGAAAGATCAGTCACAAAGATGTTGCGATAAGCGAAGATCAGGCCAAAGAACATCCTTTCGACCATATGGCAAATAACAAAAGGAGAAACCGCGCAAAATTGTCGTCATCTTTCACATGTCATAAACTGGTGCAAGAAAAATGGTAGTCCTCGGTGAAAAAGCAATTATCTCGATCGCCATCCACAGTAGTCGACGACAGAACTCATATACTATTATAATGAATCAGCATGAAGGAAAAATTAGACATTGACACCGGATGATCACTCACTCTCAGGCTTGTGCACTTTGCGTGATGTTACTGTGAGTCAAGAGTACGCAATGGTGAAACAAAAGACAAGTCAGCATCTCAAGGCGCGTCTCTCTATAACGGGAAACATATGAGTAACAATTTCTATTAGCACATCTTACTTTGTTGCGTACTGAAGTACAAGGAACGGAGACACTACAGCAATCACGGTTAACCAATTTATTTGACCAATGGCCTGATGCATAATCACCAGACATGCTTGGCCCTCTGTCTGTACAGCTATTTAATAGGCCAAACGAGACCTACGAATTAGAAAGTTGCTCACCTTGCTTCGGACAATGAGTTTTGAGTGTATATGTCCAAAAGGTGAGGCCAACATTCTTGGTCGAAGAAGCACCTCCCTCCTAAGTATTGTCAGCTGGAGGGAACCAGTGTTCACTAGGGCTTAGATTATAACACATGAGGCATAGCTTCAGGAAAAAAATTTCGACGCAGGCCTTTGGAGAGCTCAGCCACAATAGACGCATCTTCGAGAAGTAAGATCATCGCGTCATACGGTAAAAACGCGAAACCGATCATTAATAAACCGAGTCGTCAGGTTCCTTACACTTTGGGATTTAAGAGAGATGACCCAAACATACACACAAGTTTGGGGGGCGACGTGAAATATCCATGCATAAATATAATTGACACACGCCCTAAGCGTAGAGCAACAAAAAGCGTACGCAGGGTATTCGGGAACGCCGGCGGAATAGCACCATCTGGCATCAGTAAAGAGCTCTCAATTTCTCCGGACATTGTAACTGTTACTGTTTTGGCGAGTCTCAAATAGGCTAAGAATCGGCTGCCATCGCCACATTGCAATGTCGACAGCGCTATCTCGAAAACGCAGCAACGATGTTCATAGAAGCGCTAGTGTTGTCGTCGCCACTGCACCAAGATTGCAATCTTCTGCAGTCCTGATAGGAGAACATACAAATTTATTGCCAACAGACCGTGAGGTACGAACAGATATGACAACGATCTATTGAACGCCCACGCACACAAATCTGCGAGACAGTTCATCGGCAGTGGACTTTCAGTCTACGAGAAAACACGTGAGAAAGTCGAGTCGCCGAAGAGACATTGGAATATAACTAAAAAACAAAGGCAACCATGATGAAAGCAGATTTCGTGGCCACAGTCATTTGAGGGGCAACTTTGAGGATAGTGCGATATTTCCGTTATAATCTGACAATAATGCGACATAATTGAAGTCTTTAAGTTAGGCCAACTGGCTATACATTAGTAACCCATACAAAGGACACTCTTGAACATAGCAATTATCTCATGGATAGCAATAAGGCAGCATGATGAATGCGTTGCAGGTTAATTACCTGGGCTTTACGACACGCAAAAATGGGCTCAACGTGTATCTGGCGCTTCCCTTCTTCGAGCGCAAGCTGGCAGCCGACATCGGCCGATGCGAGAAAATTAACTAAAGTTGCTCATGAAGTTGAGCTTCAAAGGCAAAGCTTGGTGAAACCCAAACGTCCCAAACGGCCGCCTGTTTGCTTCTTTTCTTCTTACCTCCTACGACTCCACTCGTTCAGAGGCATCGAGCAGAGACGCATTCCTGCCGAGTTGCTGCAATGGAGCATTATTTGTCAGTTGTGGACCGACCGAGTAATGGAAGATGGTGAACGCAACACAAATAACATATAGATACTGGTTATCCCCCCCAATGCACCGTCACATCAGGCCTCTTTATTCAACCTCCATGATGGCTCACGGTGGCTAATGACGTCAGTGAGCACTTGCAACACATATGGCCTAATCATGTCAAATTAACCGTACTAACATGTTGCAATAATACTCGCAGGCAAAAAACGTCTCTGTAATTTGGAAAAGCGGTGACATTATCAATGCTCTTTTGGCAGAGTTAAGTAGGGACCACAGTTAACTCTGTAGATTTTTGATTGGTCCATCTCCCCTTCACCTCGCCTCAACACAACTCTGACCTTGGGGCTGCCGATTTTCTTGCGATGGTGGATTGCTTCTGGCAGACTGGTTTATGGCATCGGCGACGCAATCTTACGATGATTTAGCGCCGATTCCTTGATTACTATATTTTCTCATGTTATACTTTACGGTTGAAAACGTTGACCCAATATCTAGTGGAGAAACTGAAAGATCTCATCGCAGTTGATTAAAGCTGTGGACTGCTGCAGCTGTTGGACCATCTTGCGTCGTTGATCTCAAAAAAGTGTGGACAGATGGTCTTGACGACATGAAGAAGATGGTACTTTCGGTCGACCTTTGCTATCATTTGTAGGACTGACAACTGAGATAGCGTTGCGGCCGCGGGTTTACTCTATAATGACTGAGGCCTTAGCCGTCAGTTAAGGGAAGTAATTGGTTGTCCACCAACTCAGCACCGTTATACATCAGTTCGTGTACTTGTGCCCATGTACACTTGTAGAACCCGACTTGAACATTGCGATGCTGTATCGATGCTGTTCCCTTCTGAATTCGCCCTCCTAACAGACTGCATTATCACGGTTCATCATATCGTTCGATACTGATCGGTTAGTCGAATAATAATCTCATTGCGTTTACATTAATTCCCTCAACTAGCTCTGTACAATACTGATATACTGGTCGATATAATCACCGGTCTGTTCTCCATTGTTGCTCTTTAAATCTCGTAATTTAATTGAACGACTTATACTTCAACTTTCCTGAAACGTGGCCTGATATTTTTTGAGCACCTCTTGGAGCGCATTTCCACCTTTTTCACTAACGATGGATTGTAGGCAGGGGTGCTCATGTGCTGGGCAGTGTTAAATATCTGTCTGCTTTCATTCCCGACACGAAAACCTGCACTGGTTGAATATTGAAATTTTTTCCATGGCTGTAGGATATATTTAATTTAGTGTGTGGATTTTATTGTGCTTCTCACATCATTAAGCCTACATTCATTTTAATTAATATCTCTCATTATTATTCCTTGAAATAGATGTGGTATAGTATTGTTTTTCGCGACGTCATGGTACTGACTTAAAATGCTTATCAAGATTTCAACGCCAGCCAACTGCCGGGATTGGTCTTACAACTGGCATGAAACAAAGGCTGGTAGCGATGACAGTTTTTTCGCTACTGAGTCTGTTCAAGAGGATATTGCTTGACCAAGGTCGGAAAACGCAGTCTTGGTGGGGGAGAATACCTTCAAGTCCGTTTGGTGTGAGTTGATTGACCGTGTTGTTTCTTCGTTCTGCTCTCTTAACCTTCACTACACGTAACATGTCTTTTGCACAGGAACGAACCCGCCTTATTACTGCTTTGAGGTGAATAGCAGACTTTTGTCGGCCGCTTCCACGATTTTGGGGAGATGCAAAGACCGTCTTGCCTAAGGAGCATCTTATACCGGCGTTAGAATTTCTGCGGAACGATCGCTTCTTGTGGCTACACAGGATTTGTGTACTTGTTTTCCGTCGTACTTTGTCCAACAGAGTGTTTGAAGGTTGTATGACTTTTCAACCTCCACAGACTCTCATCGAAGGCACGTCTCATCGTGCTGAACTTTAATAACTCGTGCCACAGGGAGGAGCGAGAAGGCGGTTAAACTATATATGCTTTCTTGTCTGCCTTCGTAATAGGACTGAGATCCTGTTTATTCGAGTGAGTTGTGCCACCATGTCATCAGCTAACAGACGCCTTTGCAATTTTTAGTCATTGGTGGTGGTATTAACGAGAGCAGTGTTGCCGAGACGGAAGAGCAGACTAGTGGTGTGGTTGCGTCGTTTGATCTCTCGTCAAGACATCTTCACACGTCGCTTTACGTCAGACTTCTTCTTATGCCGAAGTGTTGCTATTGTTCGGCCTGCTCTTTTAACACCAACCAACAACTTGCCATTCGTGATATAATCGTCAAACGCTGGACAATTGATGTCCCTGCTTTATGCGCAACATTTCTGCCTCTCGGAAGCTTTTTACCCAGAAGGTTTTCACATTGCAGGTGAGCCGAATAGTGTTGCTTTTACACTGAGACGAATGTGTTGGGAGAGGTAGTTATACTTCCTCCTAATTATTTAGTCTATCGCCACACAGGCAAGCCCACGTACCAGTGACAGTGCGTTTGAATGCGCATATCACGGGTAACCTGCCCATTCATGTGTTTATCAACTCCTGAAGACGCACGTTTTAACAAAAATAGGGTTCAGATTAAAGTGAGTTGCCTTGAGTTTACTTGCCTTGGTAGCCAGACCCGATTCCCCTACATTGTATATTTATTCGTGCCCTGATTGTGATTCATAGTGATACACTGCTGTTACTTTTAAGTAACTGCAATCCTACGACGGAGGTGCGAATTTGTCAGTGGCATGTCACTATGAGATGGTGAGACAGGTTTGGATAAATTCATGTTCGAGTCACTCAAGTGGATTTAGTTGTGTAGTTTATTCTCGGTGTTTGTTAGAATGTCATGTATTGGTACAGAAAGGCTTTCTAGTGAGTAGTGATTTGAATTTCAGGGGTGGATATACCGTCAGATATGTGAGAGCGTGCGCCCACTACACCCTCTACTCCTGGAGCTGCTTGAGACTTATACCACTAACGCGCTGGACAGGCCGCTGGCATGGTCAGTGGCCAAGTGATTAGTGCCGGTGGTGGTTGTGTGCCCTTCACAGAAGCCGAGCTCTTCGCCAGTTCTCCGACCCTGCCTTTGGACCTGACGCGCGCATTTGTGCACCAGGTTCCACTGATTTTGTCACTTGATCTCGTTGATGCAAATGATGATGCTTCTGTGGGCTGATCTGACACCACAACTCCTCTTTCTCTACTACATGTTTTATATTTATGATCAGGAGTTGAGTTCTCGGATTGCTGATAGTCGAGGAATCAGCGTAGGTGTTTTCATTTGAAATTCTCTTTTCGTCCCACTTTTTGAGATTGAGATGTGGGGATATTATTCAGTTAAGACTTTGCTCTATGTAGGTTGTATTGCCTTTGCGCGCAAATTCGCTGTGTTTGCCATGCAATTGTGAGGTTTGAGCGTTGAACATTGGTAACTCACTTGTTAATGTACGTGAGCAGTTTTCTCTGAATGTAGGCACTCCGACAAAGGCGTCTATGTCGCTGTTTTCGGACAAGCTGTGGGATGCCATTTCCGATTACCTATTTACTCCAATATGCGCGTTTCAATCTAAGCTCCTACCGTCAGTTCTATCCTCGTCTCCTTCAGTGAGTAGGCATTTCGTTGCCGAGAACACAGTTGGTGGAGGATTGGCTTTCTTACTTTTATGTCCTGTTACTGCAGGCTTCGTTAAATTATCTTATCGAGAGCTTTTTCTTCTTGGTCACTTACTCCTACTCTACATGTTGTTAATTTAATTAAATTGTGTGACCTTTGATGTGAATTTTACCCAATAGAAGATGAATAATGTGTTTCCTACTCTTAGGTTGGTGACGAACTACAGGCCTCATTTGACAGTGGGCGAACTGACTATTCAGGACGAACTGCTGCTCGATCCCTTCTGGCAGTCTGCGTCGAATCCACTATCCGCCGATAATTTTTGTGTACCGAGGCTTTCAGTTGCGTCCTCGAAGCCCTCCATCGCCAAACCAATTCCTCTCAGGTAAATTAGCTACAACTTCGAGTGCATTTATCGGTTTCAGTCATACCAGTGATACAAGTGCTGGAGATGGAGAAAGTTTGACTCGCTGCAGCGGGGAGGGGGAGGGGCATGGGAAGCACTTACTTGTCTCCTTTCAATTACGCATGAGCTAGGAAGTCGGCGCAAAGCGAGACGAGCGGTTTTTACTCCACCATTAACCATGACCTCTTCCACGTATCTGTTGTCACCTAAGCCGTCTTTCATGCATGTGCACAGTGTGCCTTTTGGTGGTTGTAACATCTCTCAACCTGACGCGTTCTCGTACTTGGTCAAGCCCATGTCAGCGTCCGTCTCACTTTAAGTCAAGGACATGAAACCGTTGTTGCCTCGACTGGTGACCTCGGCGCTCATGTGCTGAAATGGTGGCCTTTGGAATGAGATATATGGGTACCTGCTGAATTGAAGCATATAAATAAGTGTAGAAGAAAGTGGTGAAGATTGCCCGAGTGACGGTGGGAGAAGAGGGAGAAGCCAGGTACTGAGGCGTGCGTTGGTTTCGTGGTTGGGCCATGTGATGTGCGGATGGACTGACGGAGGTCGAGCAGTGAGTTCGGTTGTGAGTGGACTTGACGCGAAAAGGGTGAGGCCCGTGCAGACGGAGTCGCAGATTGGCAGACAGGTAAGGCGGCTCACCAGGCCGACAGTGAAGTCGGGTTGTTTGAGAGTGTAGCCCAAAGTGGGTAGTAGACTCGATACCAGACCCATGTAGGCTCATGTAGCATTCCGACGACGCAGAATGCGGCGTAGACGCGGACGCATGCGTGCACGCACACACGCGTGGTCAGAGTCTTGTCGAAGCCAGTGACCACACCATTGGACAGGCCAGTGATGTGCCCGTGGGCCTCGACGCACAGAGTGCGGAGAACGCAAGGGGCAGGCGAGGGCAAGCACACTGAAACGGCGCGAGCGGTGGTGAAGGCGGTCATGATAGTGAGGAAGGAGGTACACTGAGGGAGGAAATAAACTGCTGGAAATTGAGGCATAAGTTAAAAAGCGTATAAACTGATTTGGGTACGATATTGACTTGTCTTGTATTTTCAAATGTGGAAGGGTAGGCAAGGTTTGCTCTCCCCGCCATTTCGCCACTTCCGCTTATGCTAACCTCCCAAGTCAGAGCAGTATTTTGACTAGGTGTGGGATTGTCGCAGATTGGGGAATTTTGGAATATGTGAATTTAAGGCTTGCCTTCTCCTGTTGTTCGCCTGACCTTAATACTACTTGAATATGGTTTTTTGTGCTTTATCGCGTCTACGAGAACTAGAAGTATGAAATGATTCATTTATCATTGTATTGGATTGACGAGAACTGGAAGTTGTGGATTTCCACGGAATTTCCTCATTTTTATGCGAATGATTGTCGCTACCTCCTGCACTGGGTTCCACTTCTTCTTCCTTTGCTAATTTCGCTTGTTTGATTAGAGTATTCGCTTGTGCAACTTTTGTGGCCTCGGAGATGAAGAGGTGGGAATGAAGGTGTTCCAACATTTGTTTCTGTGTAATTCATGTCTTTTTGCAGCGTTTTGGGAAGATCTGATCGTTGTCATCCTCCTTTGAGCCTAATGTCCATTGGATATTCTATGTGGTTAGTAATTAAAGTGATCTCATTGGGATGTTCTTTTTTTAAGCCCACTATTTGCGCCCGATCCTCCCCTACTCAGGTGGAAAGTGTAGAGACGAGTTCTCCCATTGCCTGTTTGTTCTTTTCCCTCATCCTAGCGTTGGACCGGACCCTCAGTGTGGACAAATCGCCGGACGATCTGAAGATGGCCCGGGCTGAGTGCATCCTTGGGGTGAATGCGCTCTCCCAAATGGTGAATGGAGAATCAGGTTTTATGCGTCTGCGTCGCCTGCTCCCCTATGCCGAGGCAATCGGCTGCCGTTTACCTCGCGTGTTGGTGGAGATCGCTGCACTGTCGGGGAATCGACGTTTCGCTTCTGCTGTTTGCTGCCTCTGGCGCAGTCTCCATCGCCTTATGCCCCACAGGTGAGGCAGTGGGAGCTATAAAAGGTGTTGATTTAAGGAAGTAGACAAATTTAACGCGACTGGAAGGAACCATTGAGGTTCAAGCTTACATTACGTGTTGAGGCGACACGCGAATCACACCCATTAATTGGGTTGTAATTCGCCTGAAGTGTTGACCCACTCTTTTGACTCCGCGCTTCTCATGAACTCAATTGTGTGACCACAAGGCCAAATGGAGGAGTAATGGGGTGCCCAAACAAAATTTGCCTCGATTTGCTTACTCCTCTTTATTTTAGGCTTGAGGTCCTGACTGTCAGAACCTTGTCAGCGAGAAAGGAGATATTTGCGGGCTTGAGCTATCGTGATCTCATGAACGACCCCGTGGAGAACATTGTCATGGCCGTGGATCCCAGGGTCTACAGGTTCGTCTCGTAACTCTTTAAATGACGTCCTCATTTAAAGGGAAATGGAATGAACGACTGATAGGGTGATTTTGGTCCTTTTCGTATGTGGGGTACTTGAGTGCACATTTGATGTGTTAATTGGCGACTATTGAGCAGCGCAAGTGTTGTGAGATAAAGGCGGCCCAGTGCGGTAATTTTGAATCACTTTTAGGTGTCCACCCGCGGTTACTCTCCTCATCCGCATCCTAGAATGCAATCTGATGGCTTCACGGTCACTTTGGGAGTACCGAGTGGCCACTCGATATTTTGTCTCGCCCACCAGCATGGGAGGTGGGGAGAGAGAAAGCACCGACATTGCTATTGTTGCTGCTGCTGCTGCGAGCCCACTTCCCCTTGTTCCCTATCACCGGCGAGACGGAGATGCAGGGATTAGTGCGAGGAAGGAGAAGTGGTGGCAATGGGAGACTCACTCTAGAACTTAATACTACTACTGGTGGTAGTGGAGGTGGCGGCGGCGGTATGGAGGGGAGTACAGCGTCTACTTCTCAGACCAATCCTCCGGAACCGCTAGCATCTGATGAGCTATGTGATCGCTTGAGGATGACCCTTGTCACCAGTCAAGATGCTGCAGTCGTACAATTACTGTTTGAATTATGTCTCCCCACTGCAGAGGAAAAGGTGAGCTTGGTGAGGATAGCATCGTGTAGAAGGGGTAAGAAGTCACAGATACGCCTTTTCTTGACGCTAGAGGCTTGGTTGTTTAATTGCACCCTCGAATGTTAATCTTAGTCCCTTCTATGGCTTTGTTTCCTTTTTCTTTCCTTTTCAGCGTTTAAATTCAGGTGTTACTAATTTACGTGAAGTGCAAAATATTATCTGCACCTTCATCAACTTCCTCTTCAGCAACGATCCCAACCTGGCGAGTGTCGTCTTCTGGCAGGTGAGTCAGTCACAAGTGCTCTGCCATTTTGGTGTTGCGCACCCATCAGACAGTCAAGCAATTGTCTGTACTCGCAATTGATGGCGTCGCCACTGAGGACAAATTTGTGGCCATGAGAGTAGTAGGTTGTTTGTATACCAGCCGATTTTTCTGGGCGTGAGAAGGAAATAGAGGAAAGGGGTAGTGTGTTGCCGCCTGGGAGACTGTGAATTAATTTTGCTACCTTGTCACTGCAGACTTACCCCCGATCATCGAATGCACTTGCAACTCGAGCCATACCGTCCATCAAACTCTGCAAGGATATGGTAGTAGACGTGTTTGTGAAGAGCGGCAGCCTGGAGGATGCGGTGAATATTGTATTTTTACTCTCCTTACACAGCTTCTCTTTTGTGCTTTTGTGTTTCCCTAAAGTGTTTAATCGGGTGGCGTCTAGGTTTTTGCTTTAGACTTCGTCTCACACCTCGCCTTGCACTGCACCTTTACGCCAATCCTCGATCTCGCCACGTATACAGTGGAGGCAATGCATTTAATTTTCACGCGTAAGTCCCTGTTCATGGGCACGGAGGAGTGGGACAAGGTGTTCCCTATTCCCCCACCCCTCGGCTTGGAGCATGGAATGTGTTTGCAGCGTGGATGCTGAGCTCTCTGATCATCCCACGAACTATTGGGTTGGGGAGAGCTTAGTGGGGTTTTAGTGGCTGTGGGTCGGAGGAAGAAAGAACTACAATTACCTTATATTCCTTTGTGTAATTTGTAATCTTCTATCTGGGCAGCGTTAGGAGGTAGCCTTGTTCAAGGAGCGCGTCACATGTACAAGACACAAGATTTTCATGATTACTTTGACGATGCTGTTGCTCATTCACAAGAATTGGTTGGTGTGGAGGAAATAACGCCCCTCTTGTTGGCCTGCGGACCGGCTTTCTGCCGCATTGGCTGCGCCTTTCCTTGTATCAGTCACCGTTTGGCCGGCATTCTCCTAACCTCAATGGCGACTCTGGCCGAGGCTGTAACGCTGGCTGGTGGAGCCCCGTACCGCGATGCCCTGGTGAAACGTGTCAACGCGCTCAAATGGGAAGTCTCCTTCCGAACCACTGGTGCGTATACTGTGACCGAGTGATATATGGGAAGAGCCCACCCCGGTCAGCTTTGGACGAGTTTCAAACAGGTTATTTGTGGTAATCTCCTCTTGAGAGACACATTCTCTGCTACCGGTAAAAGTCCAATCTGGCGTCATTCTCGTTTACTTGACCTCTCCGTAGAACCTGTGTCTGTTTAAAACAGGCGTAGAGAAGCTCCTTCTATCGCATGTCTTGAATTATTCACCGTTACTTTCGTTTTACTGCCGGTAAAAGCTGCCCCTTGAGATGTATGAGCCGATCTCTCTCACTCACGACAAGTAGTTCTAACTCTGAATGAAGGTACAACTTAACGTGTTTGTCTTTTTTTTGTATCGACACGGTTCATATGGGTGCCTTGGTGACTCATATGTCGTACTCCCTTCAGACTCGTCATCTCGGGGTTGGGACGTGTTGGAAGAAGACGAAGACAGCTTGCCGAAACTGAGTCACCTGACGAAGACGGAGAAGTACTTTGTCGCGTGTGTGCAAGCAATGCTTTGGTTCAACCAACTGGTGCGCCTCACGATAGCTCAACGTCGTGTATATCTTACACCCAGCCTCGAAGAACTGCCCTCCCTCCTGTCACCCAAGTCATTCCCACTTTTGCACAGTTCATTTCATTTAAAAAAGTAAACCACATGCTGGAGGAACGTTTCCTTCTGCGTACATGGGGACCAAAAGTGAATTCTTGACCCTAGTAAGTATGTGGCACTCGTTTTGCCTACTTTCCGAGTTTGCACTGATTGAAGCTTCTCCGAGTGACGCACACCTTTTTGACCCCAAGACGCCACATAGGTGGTTATCTGCGTGCTTATAGCATTGCTTTGATGAGACTCGTTTGAAATTAGGCCATAGGGAGGCCAGCATTCCTGCCAGCCGAGGAACTGGGCTTTATTCAAGTGCGAAAGGTCTTGAGACGCGGCGCTTGCATGGAAGCTGGCCTTCACTGTAAACAGCCAATGTTTAAGTTCTCAGATAGTTCACACGAGGCATAATTCACCGGCTGTAAACAGGTGCGCTTTAATTCTACGTCCGCGGACGCACAGGCACTAGAAGCGTTAGCTGGGAGAGAAGATTTGCCGAAACATTATGAGACGATAGTAAATCATCTAGTGAGGAAAACAGGTGGGGAGGGAGGAGGGTTTGGGGGACTAGTGAGTGGGATTTTTCATCACGAGGACGTTTCCGTCAGCCTTGCCCAAATAGGCCTGGTGTGCTGTGCCAAGGAAGAGGCCGGTGTCAACAATGCCTAGGAAGAAAATAAGGGGATTTATGCAAAAACAGACCGGATAACCCACAAAGTACGCATAGTACTGTGGTGCTGTAGTGATGAAATGATTACACACCAGCATGACACGGGAATGCGCCTACAGACTTAATAATAAGCGAACTGATAAACAAAATTTCTCTGTCCGACCGTTGTTGACAAGTATGAAATTCACGAATATAAGCATTTACCAGGTATCATGTGGAGTTCACTGTTTATTTGATGCCAATCGATCGATGGAGAGGCCACAAATTTCCAATCCATAAGGAAATTTCCATTATCAGTTACAACTGGACCCTGCAATAGATGTGCCTGTCATAAGATTTGGATTATCATTAAACCATCAGAAGACAAATCACTTTTATTTCAAACAGCAGAATTCATGAGAGCAAGTACCATTTTTGCGACGCCCATTCGTACACTGGCCTCACCACCAAATCTCCTCTCAATCTCCAATTTCACGGGGGTCACTGCCATGGGAATAACTTCAATAGGAAGCCCACGAGACCAGTGTTCGCCGAGGTATTTAGACATTTTACTAACAGCGGGATCGGAAATGTATTCTATTAGAAATCAAAGTAGCAATAATAAACGAAATTGGACCAATTATTGTTATGTCGTACCATTCATCTGCGACGACAATGAAATATTTTGAATTGGCATCAACTATTTTCTCCTGAGTTAGACACCCACCACCGCCTTTGATTGATAAAAACTCGGACGTTATTTCATCAACTCCATCAAAAGCAACATCTAACTGAAATAGGCTATTAAACTTGTAATGGTAAATACTAAGGGATAATCCGTCAAAGAAGTAAGAGGGAGTTTGGCTTTCTTAATTAAGTGAAGAGCCTGTGTGATACGAATATCAATGAGTACATGAACCATGACATTACTTGATAGGACGTTGGCACACATCGGATGTCATAATTTCGTGTTTTGACCAATTCAACTAAAAATATGCCAATAAAACGAAAAAAACCTATTTTGTCCACAACGTAAACCACCGTCGTGCCGCTACCGATACCGACAACTTGATCATGCTAAAGTTGTGATTAATAATTTTTCAAACCTTAAGCCATTCGTCAACTGCCTTATAAGCCGCTGCTTTTTTACTTACGTCCACATGCGCCATCGAAAGCAATTTTCCTAGACCAGCGACTTTACTAGAATGAAGACCGACCGTAGGGAGGCGGCCGATGACGGCTGCGAAAGCGCGCATGATGACCTTCGCGATCTAGTCGAATTTTCCCCGTGGATAAAGGAAAATATTCAAGGGTAGTGTATGGAAAGCTTCAGGACATCCCGATAACTCGCACTAATGTCGATTTTTGTTGGTTCACGTTTACGCAGTTGTGAAGATTGCACACTGGCTTCGAGACGTAACAGGAAGATATTTACGTTTGTAAGACGCTCCAAGTAATTTCTCCTACTTCGTTAACAGAACACTGTTGATGCAGGATCAAAATCGAACAATTTTAAACCACTTGTAGGAAAGTGTTTACAGCCCTTCACTTGTATGAGTAAATAAAAACATCCCGAAAACTAGCACTGCATAATGTTGTTATAAGCGGTCGTTACCGGAGCGAACTTTACAAAATGGCAGCCCAAGAACAGAGCTTCAGAGATGAAGCGTCCGATTCCTCTTTATGTATTTCTCCATCGCGCATGCGAACAATGATGAAGAGTTCCCCAGACGTTGAATGCGTAAGCTCAGAATCTGTTATATCCATGATCAAAGCGACGGTTAGTTCGAACCACTCATCTAACATGTTATAGGAAATGTTTATCAAAGAGTTAGCATCCCTCTCTACCGTTCCAGAATGCAACGAGATAAATTACCAACAACTATCACAGTTGCAGAATAAACATGAACGCTACTCATTCCTCTCCGACATTCTACCGCAGAAAATTACCGCCCGGGAATGGTCCGAAAAGTACAAGCAGTTATTCCGAAGAGCCTAAAAAATTTTGACTCTACATTCGCCTTGTATTTGAATGATCTTTGCGGAGATTATGTTGTCGACACGCTTAAAGTTTTATTGTATTGGATGTTCACATTTCATGGGGATGAAAACGACCAATGCAATATGTGAGCAACCACAAGCACATTGATACTGTTTCCGAGCAGCCTTTTCCTCTGTTTTTCGCTAAATTCATCTGGAAAATCTAAAACAGGAGACATTACGTCGTAAACAACCAAAGGTATCAGTCAAATGTAAGTCACCTAATTTGTTGGGAAAGCAAAGCAAATTCGCCATTTCCCTCGAATGGAATGATCTTATCCTCTTCACCACAGGATCCTGTATAAATAAAAAATCTAAGATTAGAAAATGTAAGGTTGTGGTCTTAGTTATGCAAGTATATCCATGTCGTACATTAGATAAATCTAGAAATGATCCTGTTCCTTCAAACCTCTTTGCATAGCCTTTTGTGAAACAAGCACTTTTTAGGCTGTCTGGTTTGACGATATCGAGAATATGATTGTACCTCCGTAGTTGGGAATGGTTTAAAAATAAGCATTCCTAAAAAAATCCTCCCTTTGAGTGATCATACTGGCACTTCACATTCAGATAGGAGGTAACTGGAAATTGGTCGACAGAAACGCTGATATTCCTCGTAGTGATTTGCAATAGAAGTTACATGGCTGAAGAGCATAACTTTCATTACTGTATATGGCAAACAAGGCACGTGACTTAATCCGCCAATGGGGACTCACGCAACTTGGTCAGTGCATACAACGCACTGACAGTCTGGTACTTTCGACGCCGCGCAAACTGGCAGGCGTATGATAGTTTTATCCGGATCCTCGAAGTATTCTTTCGGATCGACAATTCTACGTCCGAAACTGAACATACATTGTTCACTATGTGTGCGAATCCTCGCGGTAAGGTAATATCGTAGTCGGCAGTTAGGAATGCCAAATTGAAGAGGCGTAAGAAGAAATTGCTGCATACGGAAAATAATGACTAGTTCAACTTGCCCGAATGTCGTAGTCAGATTCGATAAGTGTCTTAAGGAGAGTTCGCCAAGCATCTGAACCTTCAAAACCTTTCACATTCTCAAGCAGTATTGCTTGGGGCTTCACTCTAAAATTCTATTGTTACATACAGCACGCCAACTTTTGTAGAAGTCGGATAACAGCTTTTAGTGAGTTACTTCGCGAGTCTTGGCTCTGTTTCTGCTTCCCCATTCTTGTGAACGGTTGGCAAGGGGGACTCATCGTCCAAAGATCAGCGCCGTATGACATACATTCATTTTCGGATAAACTCTTTAACGATTAGGCTGTTAGTATTTACTTCTATTGCCCGGTTTGAAGCAAGGGAGCATTTGTACATGTTGTTGTACAAGAAATTGCAGGAATTATTTATATCGAAGGCTTTTACTATTTCATATGGTAATCCGGAAACTGAAAAGATAAGTATTTGGTTTACATACGTTCAAGCGCTGCGTGCATGCCTCCGATACCCGAATACAGTTCCAACACTCGCATTTGAAAATTAAACAACAAAAATCACTGAATGGTCCACAAACGCTAGTTGCGTAGGCCAGGGGTTCAGGAACAGAGGGCGACCTTCAGTGGGAACTGACGAATACGGTCGGCAGCTGAGATGACCGACATCCTCATCAGTTTATCATTATCCGTAGATTTAATAATTTAGAAAATGCGAGTATTCTGCCACGTGCACAATCGACAAACTTAAAAGACGCACTGGAAACGGGCGGTGTGGCACTTTGAAATGCAATACACAAATATGTGTTATATAAACGGACCAAGTGATGCTTTGTGCAAAGCTAGTTTCTTTGTTTTTCTGACAAAAGCTTCGGTAACACATTTTTTGAAGGTGGTCAATTTTTAGTTTTTTGTTAGAGTTTACATGAGTTTGGGTTTTAACGGCTGAGACAGCTGACTTATTTAGCGGCGCCGACTTTGCACTTCTTACCCTGAGGTCTGCTAGTTCCACCAGTTGGTGTTCGGGTGGAGGGTTAATTAATGATGTCAAAGTATGACAGGCTGGCAGACCTTTGGCGGGTCCTTAAGCCATTGTTCGACAAAATGCTTAATATGGATGGTTTGACCAAAACCGAGCACGCGTCGATTTGTAATTATGTCTATGGTTACTGCATTAGCGTTGATACATCGTCCGGTGTCGGCGAAAATAGTAAAGTCATTGGTTACGAACTATACAAACGTCTGCGCTGCTTCTTTAGACAACATGTCCAGTCATTAAAGCTGGTGCACATTTTTGTCATTTTTTAACTGAATTTAGAAAGCTGAACGTCTGACAGGTTCCGACCTACTTACCTTCTTTGAAAAGCATTGGACAATTTACTCCTTGGCTGCTAAATACATCGATCATCGATGTAACTATTTAAACCGTAACTGGGTGAAAACCAAGGTTGATGAAGGCCAAAAGGATGTTGTAATTGTCTATTCCGTATGTCCTTCTAATTTGGGGTCTTTATACTACAAGTATACCAAATTCTTTGTCCCTGAAGTTTGGATGATTTTGAGAGCTTGCCCTTCACTGTCATTTATGGCCGTTTTTCCATTTAGCTTGCCTTAATGCTGTGGAAAGACGAACTTTTCAAGCCTTGCAGTAGAGCTCTTATGTCTGCTGTTCTTAACGAAATTGAATGTGAACGTAGAGGCGAAAATATAGCAGCAACACGACTTTGTACTATCGTTGGCAGTCTTGTCGAATTATGCATTACTTCAGAACAGCATCCGCAGGCGACTCCCGTTTCTCATTATCCTCCCATCCATAGTAATGAGCCTCCGGTAAATTCCATACAACTCTGCTTCTATATGAGTCAGCAGTATTCTATTGTGTCTGCTTTTGCTTGGTACCAACCTGAGTATTGTTATTTGTGCTTTAGAATGCTACGATAATCCACTTTTACAGCAAAACCCTTTGCCTCCTGTTGCATCTTACTTGCCCACTGATGCACACTCTTCATTGGACTGGAGACAAGAACTTCCAATCTATCGGGACCATTTTGAACAGCCATTTCTGCACGCTACGATGCATTTTTATGAGGTCGAAAGCAATCAATTTTTGAAATCTAACTCTGTCACAGACTACTTAAAATGGGTGAGTGTGCCATTGCGATCATGTTACCATAATTGCCTACTTGATACTATCTGATAATTCTTCACCATCTCTGATTACGGAACACAGCGTTACTGGTTAGTATACTTTATCCTTTTAGGCTGAGGCCAGATTGGAGGAAGAACGAACAAGAGCTCGAACTTATCTTCATTCAAGCACATTAAATGAACTTATAAAGACATCGGAAGAAAGTCTCATCGGCCATCATATAGAAACGCTCGCTGCTGAATTTCAAAATCTTCTGAAGGAAAATCGGGTCGAAGGCGAGCGTTTTTTCACGTTCTTATGTTGAAAACTTCCCGTTTTTTATCCTTACGTACGCATTTACATTTTGATTTTAGATTTGGCAAGGATGTACAAAGCTTTAATCCGCTTCGATGAAGGTGAGGCGCGCCTAGTCCAAATGATGGAGCTATACGTCGACGAGATTGGAACAGCTGCATTGAAAGATGTCTGCCAGACCGCCATTTCTGCAAGTTAATTTACTTTTTCAGAGTTGCAAATTTTCGTATTCCTCTTCTCATTGGTATATTTTAATTTTGTTTCAGAGTCCGAAAGTCTTTGTGGACACCATAATAAGAGTTCAGCAGAAGAATCGTGAGTTGTTGGAATTGGCATTTTCTAACAACTCCTCCTTTGCTCGAGCCATCGATAAAGGCTGTGAGCGCTACATCAATCGAAATGCCATTACAGAGCTCGCTGGCAGCTCCCGAAGAACCCCCGAGTTACTGGCAAAGTACAGTGATATGTTACTTAAAAAGAGGTAGGCATTTTTCATCGCCCAAATTACTCTTTTCCTTCCACCTGATGTCAATATGGAGGCAATGGTGCCCACAGCGTGGTTCTGATTGGCTCTTGCGCTCAGCTGATTCTAGTGCGTATACCGACCGTCGAGGCCTTAAAAGCCGCCTACAGCGCTTTTTCAACCATTTGATTTGCATAATGTACGCTATTATTAGTCCTAATGGTCGATGCTTCGGTGTGATCGAGGTGCCATTAGTTTACGCTATAACCGAAGGCGATTTTTAGTTCATCCCGTTTCCTTCACATTTGAAAACCCTTTGTACCCCTTATTTCACTTTATTCTATTTTTCAGCACTAAAGACCCTCAGCCCGATGATCTGGAGAAAACACTCAACTCCGTGGTAAGTGGTCGGCTTAATTTTTACTCACTGAATCCGAATCAACCTGACGGAATTTTGTTGTAACTCAATTTTGTTCACGAACCAAATACATGCTTTCAAGGTAGTGAGAAATGCACTCATTTTTAGTCAGTGTTTAGGGTCCTGGAAGCCAATACGTTATTTCGTCTAAAAGTCGAAGGGGTAACAGTTGTTTTGCAACCATCTCCTCCGCTTTTCGAAAACGATAATATATTGATAATATAAAATAGGCATGCAAGGAAACCAGTCCAAAAAAGGCATGTTTTGGTGCCATTCGTCTCGTTACCAATTTAAATTTTTTTTCTCTACCACCTTTTTCATACTTCATCTTTTTGCTATTTATCGTTTTTTTAACCACCAAATATTTGTGTGTCCCTCCCCCGAAGTCGCAAGTTATGTAAAAAATTTTGAATTATATATCTAAAACCTAGTATTACAATGTCTACCTTTTATTAATTCTTCTAACGTTGAGACTTTTCACGTAAAAATGTTATAATATTTACTTGTTTCATCCAACTTTCTCCGGAATAGACGTCTAGTAGTGTTTCCACTTTCCTTTCCTACATTCTTTAGATGGATGTCTTCAAGTATGTAGAAGATAAAGACGTGTTCCAAAAATTTTACTCTAACATGTTGGCCCGTCGTCTCGTGAATAATCAATCAGTATCAGAGGATGCCGAGGCGCAGATGATCTCCCTCTTGAAGAACGCATGTGGTGTCGAGTACACTTCAAAACTGCAGCGCATGTTTCAAGACGTCAGCTCGAGCCGAGAACTCAACACGCGTTTCCTAGAGTGGATGGGCGATCGGACGCCACTTCTTTGCGGTGGTATGCGTCTCCTCCTCTATTCTTAGTCTTGTTTCTCTGCTCACCAGTTTTTAGCCTCGTATTTCGAGAAATTAATCAAATGCTTAAAGATCCCTTACTGGGTGTTGTACAGTTGTTACCCAGAAGACATTTCTTGAAAGTTTTTTCTATTGATCTTCGATGCGGCGCAAGACTGCTGGCCGCCTGATTAGCACATTGAATAGAGATTTTACCTTTGTTTAACAGTGGAATTCGTTTGGAATACGCTATAACCCCACTGCTTAGGGCACATTCATTAATATAACCGATTGTTTTAGTCGACTTCAACATTATGGTACTGAGCTCAAACGCCTGGCCATTCCAAGGACAGGGCACAATTAATGTCCCCGCCGAGGTCAGCCGCTCTCCTACATTTCCTCAACCATGCCTACCTTTCACTCCACCGATCTTGGCTTGGCCCTCTGACCGCCTGTTTTTTTGCTTTTCTGCTAGTTGGAAAGTTGTTTCAAATTCTTCTCCGAGTTCTATCAATCTTGTCATGAGGGTCGCAAGTTGACATGGTGTTATCAGCTCTGTAGAGGTGAAGTCATGACGCATTACACAAAGCTGCGTTACACATTTCAGGTAAAACTATTCTCTAAATTTGATTGGTTCCTACTTCTCTTCTATTTCTAAACTATCTTACCCGTTTAAAAGTGTCTTATCCTTATTCGACAGTGAATTTCTTCTGACTTAGTCCCATTCATTTTTTATTATTCGGCATGATTAATGTTTTTTGTAGGTTTCAACCTATCAGATGGCCGTTTTATTATTATTCAATGCTTCCCTCGTCTACACAGTGAGCCAGATACAATCATTGACGAATATCGAGTATCACACACTCGTGCAGATCCTCCAACTCTTCTTGAAGGGCCGCATTCTCCAGACCACGTTAGGTGATGGCAGAGAGGAGCAGCGTAAGCACCAGGCCGATGATGACATTGGTACTGGCTCCTCTAGCACCACTCCTACTCTCGTCCCTGATTCTAAGCTCTCACTCTTCATGGATTACAACAAGTAAGCTTGTTTCTTTGGCCTTATGATATTAGGGGTACTCATGACTATAGCAATTGGTGGGTATGATTGTGTTATTGTCACGTTGTTTTAACATTGAGGATGGCTTCACTGTGAGTTCGAACATGTGCACCTTGTACGATGATCATGTGGTTGATAGTGTTGGACACCAAACCCTCGTACATGCAAACCTTGAACTAACCTACATTTTTACTTTCAACTTGCCGTTTTTACCGAGCGAATTCTGCTCGATGTAATTGATCGAGAACTTGTCTACGTCACTTCTCCTACACTCAAACACACTTGAGGGTTTGAGATTTACACTAAATAACGCTGAGTTAGGAACTCTGCTCAAATAAATTACCAATAGTAGAGGAGGTGGCGCTATAGTTTTCATAGCTATTTTCTCCACTATCCTGTTTTCGTGCTTTTTAGCAAGCGTGTTCGTGTGAACTTCAATATGCCAATGAAGAGCGAGACGAAGCAGGAGGCCGAGACCACCCTCAACAACGTTGAATGCGACCGGAAACTCGGCATTCAGGTTAGTTTATTATCCCTATGCCAATCTTTATCAAAATCTTCCACTGGAAATTTTCTATACAATAATCGAAGGTGAGGTGTTAATTCCATAACTCGTCTGTTGATTTTGGTTTCTCTAGTTTTGATTATCCTGACTCCGTCTTGCTATAGGCCTGCATTGTACGGGTAATGAAGATGAGGAAAAGAATGGAACATCAACAATTGGTGAAGGAGGTTATCGAACAAATGTCTTCCCGTTTCTGCCCTGCTGTTCAACAGATCAAGGTACCGTCTTGCACCTCGTTAAGTTCGTACTTAATGCCTGCTTTGTGCGCTATCCATCTGGTCCCCTTGGATATATTTGCAGATGTGCATTAATTCCCTCATCGAACGGGACTTCATCAAACGCGATCCGAGTAATCTCTCCACCTACGAATATGTGGCCTAGAGTTTTGCACAAACCTCCAATCACGCACGTTTCTGCGACCCACCACTTGCCCCCTCCCCCCATTTGGAGTCGTTGAGTTCTCTCAATCAACAAAGGAAAGTGGGCTATTCCTTTCCTTTCGTTGATTCACCTTTATTCATGCTACATCCACTCATTTCCAGCTTCTGTTATAGTTTTGTTTTTTGTCAGCCGATTGGTTTATAAGTATAATTCCTTCGTGTAAAGGAAGGTGGGAAATGGGTGCATCAGGGCGGAAAGATATATATATCAGAAGGCGTGAATTTTCTATTTTCCTTCCTTTCGTCAAATTTTAGGTTAGCCGCCGGTAAATACTTTCCAGTGACGAGTATGGGAACGACAGGAGTCATGCGTTGACATTACAGAAAATTTGTCATTCGTTTTCGTCTCTTATGGGGGGTTTAAATTTTCCGCTGCCAGGTCTTCAAAACGGGCTAGTGTGCGGGACATCGTTTCGTGTACGTATTTCGATATGGCTTTGGGAGATAGGTGGTGAATTCAACATGAGGTTAAGTGCGGTGGATTAACACGAGTGTCGGGTCGGAATGTCGAGTGCGATGGGCCCCACTGGTATTTAATTCAGAGCTTCTGAGCTACATTCTTTACGAATTAAAACCCCAAAAAATGCCCCGTATGGTGTTAAAATTGGCCAAGGTGTGTGGGGGTACTATAAATGCATATCTGCTGTATCTCCAGTTAGTAAAGAAAAAGGCTTGCAATATGCAGAATAATCGCGCTGGAAGTGTTAAACCTTTAAAAATAGTGTATTTCGGGTATACCCCACTGCACTTTTTATATTTTGTAAAAGTAGCACAATTTACGCATCAAAAATAACTGACAATGTTGTTAAAGTATATAATTTTATTCAAGGACTCTACAAGAATCAAAATATGTCGTGCAATGAGAATTATGATCTAGCCGATTACGCGCAACCTTGAGGTTGGCGACGTATGAAAGACGGGGACTTTCCTTGAGATACCTTAGCTTTCTCTTGTGATGGGAGCTCCCTGTGAAGCTTGAGACTGTCAAACCTGTCTTTCGGCTGTGAGCATTATTCCCCATGGAACACTCGCAATTGCGGTGATCGGTCGTCCTTTTTCGAGAGAGAATTTTGATTTTTTATTTCCTCTTTCATAATTACGTTTTGATGGAGATGAATTTGTGTGTTATTATGCATTTCTGTGTATAATGATTTTGTGAACCTTTCCGTTTTATTTTTAACTAAAATCGTTGTTTTCGTTATTCTTCTACTTATACTTTCTGTATTCACCTCGTTGTTCTTTTGTCTGTAGAACTTAAGAATGGACAACGTCATTAGCATATTGCGTAATACCGTATCTAACGCCCTACCTGGAAATCAGGTTTCAAGAGAATTTGAACTGGAAAATCAAGTCGCATCATCGGGACCAGGCCTTATGTGGAAGCTCTATTCTGCCACTAAAAAGTCTTCGAAAGAGGTTAATATATGATAAAGATAGTGAGACTTATCCTTACTAGCCTGCAACCGTATGGCTTTTCGAAAAGAAGTTATTGGATCGTTTTTCAAGACGTGAAAAAGAGATGATTGTCGAAAAACTGAAACAAGGCGTTGCAGCCCTCACCCGTTTTCGCCACCCTCGCATACTATCCGTACTTCATCCCCTGGAGGAATCTCGCGAGAGCCTTGGCTTTGCCACCGAACCCGTTTTCACTTCTCTTGCTAATGCCCTTGGAAAGTTGTCCAATTTTAGTGGACCTAATCTTGATAAATTGACCAATTTCAAGTTCACCGACACTGAAATGAAATATGGTATTATTCAGGTAAAAAATTTCCTTTCTTTAATCTCTCGTTTTGTATTTTTTGGAAACCTTCTTCAGTTCACACCTCTTGTTTAGGTTTGTGAAGCTTTGGCTTTCGTTCACCGAGAGGGCCGTCGTTTCCATCTTAATGTGTCTCCCGAGTCGATTGCCGTGAATCGACTTGGCTCTTGGAAGCTCTGCGGATTCGAATTTGCTCGCGATGGAAATGTGGATGAAGGAGTCGACATACCATCCTGGCAATCATCCATCCCTCCACTCTGTCAACCCCATCTAGACTTCTGTGCTCCCGAGGTCGTCATTGAGGTTTGTTTATTTACATTTTTTCGCTCTTTGGAATTTCCAATGTTTTGTTTGTGTAACGATCAACATGTAGCTTTCTTTTTAACCATCACTCGCTTAAGTGGTACACGTGTCATTACTTTCCTGTGCATGATGTCACTTTATTTTCCGTGCTTTCATTCAAACGCATCTTCTAAGGCTTTTTGGCACTTTTACTTTATTTGAAAATAAGGGCTTGTGGCAGAGGTAAACGAAGGGATTTCCTTTTAGTCGGGGCAATAAGGAGTGAAATGTAGTACTTCTACCTTCAAAATGCCCCCTTTTGTCACTTGTAGGGTAGAGGGTGCGCTGCTAGTGACATGTTCTCGGTGGGAACGCTGATTTACGCTATCTACAACAACGGCGTGTCCATTCTCGACTGTCATGAGAGTTATGGTGCTTATCGAGAAGCTGCTAAAAAAGTGCATGTTTCTGGATTCTCGTAACAGAGCTAACTTTGGTGAAAATTAGCAAATACTTGGGAGTTCTCAACTCGTTAGGAACCTTGTATTCATTTGTTAGAGTATTCATTGTCTTTGTAATGACTTTCAAAAGTGCTTACTGAGTTACCGCCTCTAATGTCTATTATTAATTAGTTTATAAGCTGCACAATTTACTGAAAACTAGCATTTAATTCCTGAAACAAGATCTCGTCTTGAAAGTCCATTGCGCAGTCCTTGCTCCACGCCCTATTTGCTAACTTTTTTGTTAAGACTTACTCCTTGACAGACACCTTTCACTTATTATTTGGTGGGCACTTGACGATACTTTGTGCTTATTGGGAGGAGTCTGATATGCCTCTCCTTTTTCATTCCCTCTGTTAATTGTCCATTATTAGTTAAAGCTTCTTGCTCCACATCTACTGAGTAATATTCCTCCGGGTATTCGCGATTACGTCAAGATGCTTCTTCAACCTGACATCACTGTGCGGCCGGATGTACATGAAATTTTGAAGGTGGGTATTAAGTACACGGCCCTCTTAACGCTGATTTTCAGTGAATATTTACTCCAATCTTACATTAACTGTTGCAGCTCCCCTTCCTTGATGATGCTAATGTAGCTTGTCTAAGGAGCCTTGACGATCTGTACCAGATGGACAATCTGGCCCGTTCGAAATTTTACAGGAATCTGCCAAATTCTATCAAAAGTTTGCCGCCGGTAGGATAGGATAGCATAGTTTTATCTAGATTCCTTTAGCGTATCAATCTTCACCGTGTCTTTCCTCAACTCTCAGAGGAATTCCCGAACAAAAATATGGTTCCCTTCGTACTTCCTTCCATTCTCCAAATAATTGATATGTGTAGTCGGGAAGATGTAGCCACCTACATTATGCCGAGGTTTAGACACGTTCTCGCCCTAAGTGAACCCATACAGGTACGGTCTGTCTTTCTTTTGCTTCCTCTTTTTGCATCGTCACTAGTTCTGGAAAATTTCTTTTTCTAACGACTTGTTAGGTGGTTCAAGTATGTCTACAAAACTTGGCTATTTTGGTCGCTAAGCTTTCATCTTCCGATTTCAAAACCTGCGCGTTACCTTTACTAAATTCGGCTCTCGATTCGAACGTTCCTACCATTCTTGTAAGTTGACTTATTTGGTGAGTAAAGAGTTGAGGAGGGTGAGGGAGACGCATTATGTAGTCAAATATTTCCCTTTTTTCTCTAATATGTTGGTTTTCACTGTGAGTGACATCGGTCTCTCATTTGGTAACGCCATTCGTGCATTTGAGTGATTTGTTCTCTCGCCAGGAGCTGTGTCTTCGCAGCATCCCCGAGGTGGCGCATTTAATTGACTTCAATGTACTCAAAAGCAACATCGTGCCTCGTTTAAAGAAAGTCTACGCTCGAGTGGATCTCGTCGATGTAATTCCTTATTCGACCTCTCTACTCCGATTCCGCTGTACCCACCTCAGTTCTCCCCCCATCCTTTGTTAGATACGTTTGGAAGTCTTGATATGCATAGCCAGGATGTTGGAATACATGGACAAGTGGAGTGTTATGGATGAAGTACTTGCCTTCCTGACGGAAATACGCTCTCGAGAGCCCAAAATCCTCGTGGCGGTGTTAGGTAGGTCCTGCCAACCGACTGACTTCTGTCCAATAGTCGTGTCACCTGGATATTCTGTTGCCATCGTGACCGCTCATATACACCATAATTATCATCAATATATTGTCTAAAATCGGCTGGCTACGAGCTTTTTGGACCTCCCCGGAGTTTCAAGTCCGCTCTCCAGCCTCAATCGCGTCTGTATCTTTTGACAAGTTCTTTTGTTTATAACGTCATGCTAAAGATCTATTCTTTCGGAAGATGCTCCCTTCACTGCCCTGCCTGCAATTCCTGATCTTGGGTCATTCAAACCTCTTCTATTCCTGAACCTTTCTTTTCCCTACAAGACAACAACGACTTATTTTATTTGCTCCTGTCGCCCCAGATGTTTTTTTTCCATGCTCCAAAAGCGCGGTACACCCGAACCGACTGCTTTTAAAAAATGCGTCTACTCTCCGACTAATAGCACTGCTTAAACTTTTCTTGCTGTCTTCAAATGGTCCTATTTCTCGAAACCGATAGTGTGTGGATAATTGTCTTCAATGTAGTTAGACAAACACCTCCCACACTTGTGATATTGCCTTCAGGGGTTAAAAATCGTAATGTCACATATTTGTGGCGTGGGTCCTAAGCGTCCTGTGCAGGCTGCTATTCAGTAAATGTATAAGAATTTTAGTCGTCGAGGCCGAAAAAATTGAGATTGAGAAACTTCCAATCTACTAATTGCAACATTGAAGGGAATTAAAGTGCTATCCTTTCATTCTCCCTTTATCGACAAAGCAGCCATCTAACTTAGTTTATATACTTTTATGACAAGCGATCTACTGGGTCGCCTTCAGCCACAAGAAATTGGGCATTTCACGCGATTATCTGGCCACCAAGTCAATTCCACACCTACTTCATCTCTCGATGGATTGTAATCTTACACCCTTGCAGTACGCGGCGTTTTCTGATCTGCTGAGGAAAATGTTTACTGCCATTGAAACAGAACAGCGCGCCAAGCTGGTTGAATTGCACAGCCTTGGTGAGGATGCCGCGTACGTCTTGCCCATCATTCCGATTACTGCCTATTTACCTGTTGTCTTAACGCCTGAACCATTGACTCGGATTTTTCTTTCGAACAGGGCGTTTGTCTCACCTTCCCTCAATTTGGATGGGACTGCCTCGGAGATGGTAAAACTTAATCTTAAACTAGTTATACGTCTTCTTAAGTGTGGAAGGTGACGTTGCAGCGGTCTTACTTTGCCCCATGAGTTTCCTTCTTTTGATTCAGTAGACTAAATTTTTTTTGCATTTCCTTGGGGCATTTAATTTTAAGATAAACATGGAAGTCTCATGCTCGTGCCGAACTCCCGATTTTCGCAACTCGAAGATTTTGATTATCATTATTGAGAGCGGTCCCCTGTCTGTGTTCCTCATTTTTAGCAAGTGGTCCACCAAGGATACTACCAATTACGGCCAAATGATAGCTGTAATTTGTAGTTTCCTTAAATCTGTCCGCTTTTGGCACTGTTTGGCTGTTGTGTCTGGAAAAAGGTGATCTTGGTTGCCTCCTCCAAGACACGCGGGCCTCATTCACGCCCTACTTGCGATAGCTCCCTATTTTGTGTGTGATAAAGTGCCTGACATGTACTGAAGGGTTGGCTTCTGAAAAGATACCGGATTAGGGGTTGAAAATGTGGTGGCTTTTTAAGGGTAGACTCGAGGAATCTACGCGAAACATCGCTCTCTTAAGAGCCTAACTGTTCCGAATCCTCGTTCACAAAACCCATTTCTCATTTCTAATAGTGAACCATCATCTGTTTGACCTCTGACCGAGCATTCTAGGAACACGAGAGAGGAGAGATGGTTCTCTTGTGTTTACCATAAATCTTCATTTTGAAATATCAAAATGCGCAAATGTGCTGGTCTTGAACTACTACTCACTGTGTCTGACTGTGAAAGTACTCAGAAATCTCTAGAACCCTTTCGGACCGGAATTTCAAAGTCTGGAATTTTCGGCCCCTAGTAGTAAGTACCTAAGCCGTGCTTGTTAAGTGAAAATTATCCAGTCTCAAACATTCCGAAAATGTCGATTTCCAACCCGTTTCTGAAGTTTTGCTTGATATGGCTTTGTTTCTCTTTTAGAATATTAATAAGAGATCTTGGGAAATAACAGTCCTTTAATGGAACCAACTTTGTTCGGATGTCAATTTTGAGTCGCCTACAATTGTCATTTTAACTTCTCACTTGTAATTTTTAGGTTGGCTCGATAATGCTGTCGTTGGCGGGTGTGAGTATTTTACAAGGACATGTGATTCCCACGTCAGAAGGCAAGACCGCTGGCGCCGTACTCGGAGAGACAATTGTGTCAGACACTACGGTGCATCAGCAGCATTACCGAAGTCTGGAGGCGAAGAAACGTGCTATCTCTAACCTCGAACAGTTGGAGCGCCTCAAACAACAGCCCAGTTTACTTACACCAGATACAGCTCCTGCGCCCCGTGCTAAACCGGCTCCAACTGATCTTACAGGCAAGGCCTGATTTACTGACTGACTAGAGTGTAATGAGCTCCGATAGGAATTGCCTCCGTATTACGAGGGCGCTTGAATTGCAGGAGAATTTATGTCTAAGGCGACGAAAAAAGTCAAACCAGACTCATGAGCAAGTAGACAAATTGCCGACCCGCTTAAGGCTAATGTCTAAGACTGCACTTTTTCTCTTCATTCGAGTTGCTGAGTTGCGAGCTTGGACTATAACACGAGATCGTTACGTGCCATAGTCCTCGTCGCGAATTTCTCACCTCCCCTCCCCTATTCAAGTCGATTTAAACTCCAACACCCTCCCCTTCAATGACTATGAGAGACGAGTGCCAACCCTATATCTCCTTTAGACCTGTTGATCAAATCAAATTTGTCTCTCGATTGGAACCGGGCTACCAATAAACCCACGATTCTGTCAGTGCCCCCGAAACCGTCCACCGTTAGCGGTCTCGGCGTTGGTATCAGCTCTTCGCAGCAGCCCAATTACCGTCCGCATCCTTCCATCACAATATTCAACGGGGGAAATACGCTCTCTCTGCCGGGTAACCAGCAATTGCCTCCAACTTCCACAATGTATGGTCGACCCAGAGTCCTCACAAACGAACCAATGCAGGATGCTCAAGGGGGAACTAATATACCTACTCTTTCAAATTCCGATATAATGGACCTCCTGGGCTGAAAGTAAAAAAACTCCATCTTCTGTGATACCACCTCTTACACGCATTCCATCTACTGCCTTTTACATGTCAATCTCATCTTTGAATCCTCCAAGTATCTTCGTCACCATTCGGTTTACTCTGGCATGCAGACAATGCTGACATTAGCAAAACTGTCTTGTTTAAAAGAAAATATTACAATCAAAAAACATGTCGTCACCACAAATAGTTGGCACTTCTAGGATCAGAAGCGTCGATGCCGGGTCTGGGCGCATGTCGGTTCCGAGTTGTAAAGGTCACTCCCTAAGCGAACAAAATTTATAATGTACTCGAAATAACTTACCCAGCTATCTAACATGTCCGATAGACGCCTGAGTCCAATATTGATACCGGCTTCCCGCAGCGCAGCCTTTACAGAATCCAATTCCAATGGCTGAAGACGTTACAAAAGGAGACGTAAAAATTTGCTAGGTGAATCATACTTAGCAAACTGAACTCACGACATAGGTAATGATTTTGAAATACATTTGGTCATCGTCGCGCAGGCACTTCCATACCCGGCTTTTGAGCTCATCACGTGGGGTTTGTCGCGGATCTATCTTGGAGTCCTGGCCACTTTGGTTGGTAATGGGAACCTGTGTATCAAGGACACACAAAAGCTGATTCGAATGAAGGTTGAGGAAGTTGCCCCCAGCTTTTGATCGATTCTATATCCAATGACAGCGTCGAAACTGTCATCATACTTTCACATCAAAGCCGGATAGAGTAGAAGTCATGGTAAGGCTACAACTGTTTAATAAGACTAGGGGGACATTGAGGCACTGTTGTAGTAAATGATGTGAATGAATGCCGATCATTACACCTCTGTATTTTTCTCTACTGGAGTTTACGTGCAGCCGTTGAACAATATCTATGGATTTAGCTAACATTCTTTCTCGACCTCACGATTTCGCTGATGTGCCTGTAAATGTCAAGGCGAGAAGAATGTGAGGATATTCCTAATTCGCCAAATTTCGTCAATTAATAAATACCGAGGGGCCGGACTCAATGCGACTCCTGAATTTGTAACGTCGGTCAGAGGAATGGGCGTTCCAAAAGTAGAAGCTAGTTCCCATATTCTGACGATTCTCCTTGGGGGATTCGTCGTCGCTAAGATATGAAGGTGCTTCGACATCTGGGACGCAGAAAAGAGTAGAAAAGCGGTCAGATCTCCCCAAGTAGTCATGATACAAAGGAACATTAAAAAGCATACACGGATGTAACTCATCGTAAATATAGTTGAGCAAATGAATCGCCTTCTTTTTCGGTAGCCGACGAATGCCGTAGTCGGAAAGAGCTTTCTATAACATCGAAATGATGGGTTCATCATGCCGCATTTAAAAAAAACTGAGCAAAAATGTCACCTCACCTTCAATTCAGGAGTTCTCATCATGTGAAAAGCCGGTTTCGGAGTAATAGGAACATTGGTGGAAACTAGGCAGGTACCCTCTTTTCTTATAGGAGTTGAAGGTACTGGCTGTGATAAAAAATCAGGCGTCTGCTCTTCGCCATCTTCACCTCCGCCTCCCACTGCACCAATGGGCACTAACACGGGAGGCTGTGAGCAATGCAATGTGACATCCACTTCTGTCGAGTTATCAGAAATTCGGAGACGCTTAGCCAATGGAATGGGTGTTTGAACGGCGTTATTAGAAAAGTAGTCATCGGATATCAAACCCTGTGGTGCGAGGGAAATGTTCTGTCTCTGTGTATGAAATTCGTCAGGCCGTCCGGTAGTGCACTGAAAAAGATTTTTGTTACTCGATTAAATCGTGTAGAAGACTCAGAACTGATGAGTCTCGCAGCATTTAAAGGAATCTAAAGTGGCACATAACGAGAGTTTACTAAAAATTAGGGCAATTTAAATGAAAATTACTTGATCTAAACAGAGTGCTGGTGAGTGGGACGCTGACGCAGAGAAAATTTCATCTCTGTCTGCATAAGGTGGATCAACATCCAACTGCAATAATTGATCAAAGGATGAGAGACATTTAATGACCAAAAATGTAATGTAAACTTAGAAGTAGTTTAGGAGGAAGATCATAAAAGACGCTCAAAAATCATAAAAATAAGTCGCGGAAAGCACGTTTATCCTTGTTTACAAAATTCAGAAATGACAGAAAAGGGGGAAATTGAGGAAATGAGTGCTATTCGCCAAATGGGACATTGCTAGTGAATGAACAATAAAATAAAACGTTTTACAAACCTCAGTCAAAGCCAGGCTTTTTTCCTGATCAAAACAACTTGCCACTGCATTTCGAGACGTCTCAAAAGGGTTGAAGGGCTAAATGTAGGGGTTCGATGACATTTGACGCAGAATATAAAAAATTCAAAAACCGGATCTGGGTAAATAGTCGAATTTTTCTAACCTTAGTAACAGATTCAGCATTAGATGCAGACAGATGATCAGAACAGAACGGCGACTGAGATGCGATCTGAAGGACAAAGTATATGCGATCATTTAGATTTAAAATAATTAACGTATTTTTGCGATATAAAAGTGCCTCACGGATGGCGTGCCGAGAGAGCAATACAAGTGATCGGAGATGGCCTTTTCTGTCATTGAAGCAAATAGGTCCACTGACGCACGGGAAGAAGAGTTCTCGTTAGGACCAGAAACGCTCTCAGCAATTGGAAGGGTAACTAAGTCGACAGGTTTGGAGACAGATATAGACTCGCTGTTGTCTACGACACCTTTAATAGTGTCATTGGACTGAATTTTGTTACGTACTGAATCCAACATCTGCCAACTGAATTTAAAAGTTTTATTGCCAAGAGATGAGACTTTTCAGGAAAAAAGAAAAGCGAAGAGATTTACCAGTCAAGTGTGAACTCAGTCGATGCAGACAGAGTCGAAAAAAAAGGGAAATCAAAGGTATAAAGAGCATGGAGTAGCTTAAGTAATTCCTCTTTGCTCATTCCCGGTGCACTGATCGACTTGGTCTTGTTCTAAAGTTAAATAATTTATATAACTGTGCACAAAAGTAATAAGGATATAGACCATTCAATAAAGCTAACCCTGAGAAGAGATAGTTCAGGATCCCAAACAGCAAAAATGAAGCGATGTGCTGAAACCGCGACACCAGAATCCAAACAAATTGTCAAGTCTGAGCAAACAGAACTATCCACCATTCGAGATAACATCGCAAAAAGACCATTGCCACCCCCATCAACTGTTTCTACCTTGAAATTGGGGAGTATGTAAATCTGGTAGTGAAGTATCTAACAAACTTATAATAAATCAAACAGTTTTAACATGAAAGCAACATAAGAACGGAAAAATTATTTCCGAATGAATTGCACACCTCGCAGTGTAGAGGCGTAGAAGAGGAATGAGAAACGACCGGGACTTCTTTTACAGTAGATAGGCTCCTACCCGGGATTTGTGACAAACATAAACGAGAAAACGCTTGTGTTCTCCGACTAGGGCTCATGAGAGAAGTGAGAGACTTGACATAAAAAGTTTTTAATACCGAAGAAAATTCCTGACAGGGAGAAAGAGATGCCAGTTCCCAAAGATCAGAGGACAAGGTTGAATCGTTGTTATTATAACGCGATAAGTCCCAATTAGCACACACCTTCGGTATAAAAATGGAGAATAAGGGTTATAAGGGAACAACACATTCCAGCGGACATAAAATAAATCAATACATTGAGAATGGAAGAAAGACGACTGCAAAAAAAAGCATTTCTTTCAGTCGCGGGAAGAAATAAACGCTCAGGCGGGAACGTGCGACGCTTAAAGTATGAATTCTTTCTTAGGACCCGTTTAGCTGTTGGTACCGCTTTCCCCTGCCGACAGGAACGACTTCTCCTGAACAATGAGAGGTTTAAATCTATATTCTCACACGTTAATGAGTCAATAACTGATATCATGCAGTTTCCTAGTCAAGCTACCTTAAATTTCCGTCAGCGTGGGAACGCCCCTTATTTATAAGCAGGACGTCGTATAATGATATATTCAAGAAGTTCGCACATGATTTAATGTGACTAAGCGCGATCTAAAAATATATACACAACACTTTTTACGGGAGTAGACAATTTCCGTGTACATGCAGGACATCTGGGCAACGCACGAGCCTTTAAAAACGATATCAGCAATAATTCAAAGCTTACTTTTCTCTCAGAACATGACTCCTTATGCAAAAGAACACGCTCGCCTAGCCACGATATGAACGACTTATTACATAATTGGCAATGCTCCGCTATTACTCCTTGATTTTCAATGCTATTCATAGAAAGACAAGAACCAACGCCCAGCCGAGCGAATTGGGTTTCAGCGTTGTTTGTTAATTCCTAACCATATAAACAATGAGTCGAAATCTGTTTCGTTTCGTCTATTATTATAAGATTAAAAAATTATTTGATGCGGCATTTAGGGACGAAACTATAGAATTACACGATACACTAGCCACGCAGGTGTGCAGTGCATACACACCTTCCAAAAACATAAAAAACGAAGTCAGCATCGCGTACTTTTGAGGTGCACGCCAGCATCTCGGTTGACAGACTATTGGAAAAGCGACCGGCCCCAAAATTAAGCGTGCCCATTACACCAATTCGCCCTACGTAACAAAATTATTCTACAACCAGGAAATCTGAACAAATTGACCGGCTCCAAGGTAACAAAGTAAGCACGAGACCCGAGAACCCCCAAGCGCCAAAAACAAAACCCATGAAGGAACCAATCAAATCACCGCCAAGGTTTTTTATATAGTCAATTACAACAGAAAACTTTCACCACAGTAACGCAAAACTGCCGAAAGTCAGAAGTTAACTGCAGAACTGCGAATTGATCGACGGCTTTGAAGATAAGTATAGAAAGCTTTCATGTGAGAAGGGAGGAGCACAAGAGCGGAGAGCAGCAACACGGCCAATGAGCTGAATATCAATGTGACTGTATTTAGAATAAAGGAGAAGAACAGTTATCGGAATTTAGGACTTGGAGTACAACTGACAATAAATTGAAAATTTTAAAGGATACGGCAAATCTTCTGTTCCCAAGGGTCACAAATATAGAGGCCCGTAACATAGAGCAAACGATCATAGAATCTCCTCGCGGAATAGTTAGAAATACCCATCTCTATCATAGACAGAAACGTGCGGAATGGATTGTTTTAAATTTAAAACATACAAGAAAAATTTCACTGAAAATCCGAAAACCTCTAAGTTAAAAGCGTAAGGATAAGAGCCTAAAAAGAAAGAGTATATGTCACCTATCTACGGGAAAATGAAACAAAAAATGTGCTAGCAGTTTAAAGTTACGATATGCCAGGACCAAATGGGGGCCGATATCACAAGCTTATAAGCACGGAAGCATTCGCGAACGGGCGCGTTCCAAACTTACCGCCATCCAATCGCAGACGCTTAGCCCCACTGAGATTAGAAGCGTGCAAGTGATATAACATTTGTTCTGATTCCATGATACGAAAGATCAAATAACTTTGATTTCGCTGTTGTTTTCTATTACAGGATTTTTAGCAAGCGGCCTTCAGCCTCTGAATAAATAAGTCCTGCAATTACATTCTCGGATACGCGCAACCTGGACCTTCACAACTGGCACTACGATAAGGTTGCTTTTCACTGTTCTTTCTACTTTACTCTTCTTCCGCATATTTTCCATAACTCAAATTGAGTCTTGATTATAATATGCATTCGTCGTCGTTCTTTAAACGCCTTCCAAACACGTATCATCGCGTTTACTCGCCCCATTCAAGGTTGCCATACCGAAATCAATCGACCTATAATTTGTCGCGTCGCCCTGAGGGCGTGCCGGTGGAATGGACACGGGAGAACTCAAAGTTGAGGGCTTTTCAAATGTGTCACTACTGATCGTGGCATCTTGAAAAAAGTTGTAAAAAGTGGCTATTCCCCTTTCTTCCCAATCTACCATGAGAATGTCGTAATTCACTATATAGGAATGTATCAAAACGGCAAAAAACACGGTGAATTATTCGACTCTAGTCGCGCCAGAGATAAACCCATCAACTTTTTTGTAGGCTTTAGTATGTGCCATGTTACGTAAAAGTTCCCTAGATTCACCAATCAAAGTTTTCGATGTCGTCGTGAAAACGATGAGACAAGGTGAAATATGTGAAATCATCGCCTACCCGGATTATACTTACTACGACGACCAAGTTCGGCGCTATGTGATAGAACTAATTGATTTCTTTGGTATACGCTGCCACCTTCCATCTAATGCAACCTTTCCAAGGTTTGCCTATTAACCCTCAATGTCCCCGTGACTCCTTTTCCACTATATCTCCAGGAGATGACATGAATGTGGTATTTCCTGGTGAAAAGGTGGAAATCCGACTGAAAGCGTACTTCCGTGAACATTTGTTCGATGATCGGCGAATAATATATACTTATTATGATTATGAGGACGCGCGCATCCCCAAAATTGTTAACCGTGCTCTCGGGCATATGCCAGTTGGTGGAGAGTATCGAATAAAACTTGTAAAACCAGCGGACTTTTCAACCGCCAAACTAGAAGAACTAGGTCCCCCGGAAGATGCCATTTTATGGTACCATATATGGGTTGTATCTTGTGAAATCCGAGAGCAGTTTAGTAAATACCAATGTCATGGAGATAAATTGACTGACCTCATGGTTTTGAAAAATAGGGCAAATGAGAATGCTAAGGTGAGGATGCCTTTCTAAGTTCCCTTTCATTTCAGGTGGGGAAATATGAGATAGCAGATGGTATTTACGAATATCTTCAAGTAGATATATGTAACTACATTGGTGATCCTGACTTTCGAAAAATATATATTGTAATTTTACAAAACCGGTCTCTTCTGCATCTGAAAATGAGAGACCCAAATTCATGCATTGAAACCTGTGAATGCGCACTGAAACAGGATCCAAAAAATGAAAAGTGCTTGTTTAGGAAAGGACTAGCATACATTATGAAAAATGACTATAATTCGGCTCAAGCGTGTTTTACGCACGTCCTTAAAGTGAATCCAAACAATGTGGAGGCCAAGAAGAAGTTTAAATTATGTCAAGATATTATTAAAAGAGAAGAATCTCGAGAGAAAGCTAGGTTTGAGACGGCTCTAATGGATTTCGGAGATGTAAGTCTGATGTTCCACGGATAAATTTAATTATTGTAGGAAGTTTTTAGTGTCGAAATGATGTAATACGGTAGGAACATGTCAAACCTTAAAATACTATTAAAGTTGTTTAAAAATATCGCCCCCCTACTTCACATGCTAACATCGAATCAAAGTTTTTTCGACGCTTTAACAAAGGAAAAGGGACATGGTCATAGGAGATAAAAAGACTTGTAAGAGAATTCGCATCAACAAATGTCCACAGCAGATACCATTACCCTATTTAACAAAAAAGATTTAATGTTAGGAAATTGTATCCCGAAGTTGTAAAATAGGTGGACCAATTAATATAATATATATATATTGCAGCACGAAAAGAATATCATGTCATAAAATTCGTTGCGTGACGGCCGCAATGGATGGCATTTTTCATTTCTGTTAGTCGCCTGTAATAGCGCCCAACTTCGTGGAGTCAGAAAGATGGTTCACGAAATTTTCAAAAAATTCAATATAAGAATTCAGAACAGTTCTCTTATAAGGCAGTAAATGCTGAGCCTCTTCTCCAGGGCTAGTCGTTTGCATAATATAGTTCACCTGCGTAAGCTGCTCAACTAACTCACTTAACCGAGGCACAGACAACGGATTAAACTCGTCAATCTGTCGGGGATCAATTGGAACACAAATGTAACCGGTCTTGGGATGAACACAAAATGGACATTTCAGCAAGTGACCAGTACCTTTAAAAAATCAAAGAAATATAGAGTTGAAAGATAAAAAAAATGTTTTAATCAGATGAAAAAGGAGGAACATACCAGTTGTGACCTTGATATCAAGCCTAGGATAAAGTGTATCCAATATGATATCTTTGACAACGTTTTTGTGTCCCTCATCTTGGAGGAAGCTCTTTAACGTGTTCCACCGTTTCGCAGTCGAATCATTTGATTCAACATCCTCGGAAGTCCATTGCTTGAGAAGTTTATCTCGCTGATCGGTCAAATCATTTGGTAGGTGTTGAAGCACCCACCACACACGATTTGGGTATCGCGGGGATAGAAGATGTTGCGAAACACAGTATCTCGTAAAGCGCGAACTCAGCAGTCCAATTGCAGCCTCAACAGACGGGTGAAGCCGAGACTCAAAACGCGACATTAGTTTTTGTTTCAGCTGAAACGAATAGTAAAAGTGTGATAGGGCGAAATCATAGTATTAACCTATTTGTTGACCTACCTTCTTTGCATCAGACCCGTTAACGAGGGCTAAATATTCTGCAATTGCTGTTCGACCCGTCGAATCAAGTCGCCTGGCTTCTGCATCACAAACCCAACAGTGAACTCCTCGCCGCCCGGAGAAAATCCAGAGAATGTGGCGAAAACCAAAGTCCTCACGCAAAGCTCGATCCATACAGATGACAGCGCATTTAGCCAACTCCCAACACTTGCAACAAATAGCAGTGAAATAACCAGGATTATTGGATCCACAACAGAAACGAATTTCATCGTAGTCAGTTAAATCTATGTCAAAAACCAGTTCTTTCCATTCAGGCTATAAAAGAAGTTGCATTAGCTGAAAATACATATATATGAAATAATCGATTTTAATAAAGAAAGATGGAATAAAAAGATAACTATATTGAAATGTAACTACACAGCATAAGATTATAAAATGTAAGTAGAAGTTGCACCGATCACTAAATAGTGGGGCGAGAAAACTACTGATGGATATTCTTATAAGCATTTTTATTAAATATGATGCAGAAACGATAACCAGTCGAATGTAATGAATCCGGCAGAATCAAAATAAATGTCAGGAGTTCAACAAAGGCAACGAACATAAACACAGCGCTCGCAATGTTTACAGTAAGGGAGGAAGATTGCATTGGTCTGAGGAACTTTGGAGGAGCAGCGTATACAGCCCCGATATCAATTTTATGAGGACAGATTTTAACGAGTTCCCTCCGGAAGGCAATCGCGTCATTGAAACTTTGATAACGAATATATACATCACCGGCGAGGGAAAAACTAAATTCTCTCCGAGAAAGCTAGTGAAACAATATTTCTTTCAATTGCATAATACCACATCCGTAGCTTGTCCAGAGCCATTAGACAGAAGTTTGCATATTAATTCACAAGGGAATAACCTTTTATAAAATGTTTTAAGATGGTGATCCATATTTTCGAGGGAATCCATGATTGAACCCGATAAAAAATACACCAGAACTCAGACCTACAGGGGTGCCCAAATCGAAAAATCAAAGGGCGCGGGTTGTCCACGCCTTTCAATTGTCATGCAATTCACTTTATTACGAAAACCAATACGTGACAACTCGTACATATAACCTCCTGGGTCAATTAATAGATCGTAACATTTTTGGAAGCTTCGAAATTCTATTTCAAATATCCTTTCTAGGCATTTTATTGCCTACTGCTCAAACAGACAACTCATTTGGTCTCACCCACTTTTATCAATATAGACAGATCTCATAACAACACCCCATTTTGTAGTTAAATCCACAATTATCTCCTCGCTGAACACCCTACTCACAACGCCAAACATCTCCTCGCCCCTGAACAAACCCCCCCCCCGAGCCAAAAAAAAAACCCCCTTAATCATCCTCAGGGCGCCCCCCAACGCCCCCCCACCAATAAGATAACAAATCCTACGACACTGAAACGTTAAATGGACTCCCTTATGACCTGAAACTGTCCACATAAGTCTATCTCACGTAGCCTGAAATTCAGCCATGTCAATATACCACAGATTAAAACTCCCAGACAGGCAACTAAAGTGACAAATCCTTGCCATCAAATTTCACGAAAAACGGAGGCCCGTAAAAATACATGCTAATATTTTTCATTCATTGCAATTTCCCTTCCTTCACGAAGTCTTTTGACCTCTAGTTTCTTTATCTTCTCTTCAGGTGGTTCCGCCATTGGACGTTTCAAGATGGACTTACGCTTAGATCCAACCAGATACGGTGCCTCTCGAGAAATGACTGATAAATAGTCATTTGGAAATGCGTCAGGAAACATTTCTACAAAGTAAGGTGGTAATTATAGGGGTTTGCATCGAAAAAAAAACAATTTTTGCTCACTTTCAACTTCATCCAAAAAGACCTCAGAGATCTTTGCCCTTAAATAAAAGAGAAAAATTAGAAAGTGGATTCTTAAGAGACTATAGAAAAACGGAATTCATGTTAAATACACATTATTACGAGTAATCAATACATCGCACATACAGACCAGATCCTTAAAAGCAGGAAAGATGTAAGATTACTTCAATGCGTTCCTAGTCCATTCTTTCTGCAGAGTCCTTAGTATATCTTCCTGGGCAACTAAAATTTAGTGGTAAAGAAAAATTTTGATTCAAATCACCTTGACTCGTTTGCCAATCCAATGTGTGAAATTCCGGCTCAAAGAACAGTAAGGGTTCAGCTAGCAGAGAGCAATTAAATTAATGAGTGTGTAACTACCTTCGGCCATTTGATACTGAGGCTTCCCTGGAAACTTCTCTACATTAAGAAGTTCGTCAACTAGCTATATGACAAGTATTAGAAAGACAAAATCAAACCTCGGGAGGTTCGAGACCCCTTCCGATAGCAATGAGAATTGAGGCTATACAACGAATTTGATGATATAGGAATGAACTTCCCCGAATGTTCAGCGTGCAAAAACGTCGAAGACCTCTAATCAAAACAATTATTTAATTTGTGATTGCAATCAGACCAAAACAGTGTCACCTTTCTTACATTTTGTCATCATCACAATCCGATATGTTAATGCTAAGAATAGTGCGCCAGTGACTGAGGACACCATTTGAAACCTGGGAAGAACAAAAGTTCCTGAAATCGTGTTGGCCGATAAGTTTAGAGGCCGCTGTCTGCATCGCTGAAATATTAAGACCAGCAGAAGGAAAAAAAAACTTGTAGGCGCGGCTAATGCAATCACGTCTTGGACTAAATTCAAGAGGTACGGGACACCAAGCGAGTATCCTGATGTCTTGAGGAAGGTTTTTATTTCCAACTAACACATAATCCAATTCGGGTTTTTCCGGATCTAAAGGACAAAGAAACTCCACATTAAAGAAAAGGAAATAAACTCACGCAAACGGCTAGAGTCCTCAGGGGATATAACTCCAATGCCGTCATGAGCGTTAGACCGCAAAATCAAAGTGACAACCTGCGAAATAAAATTCGGAGACGAGCAAACCTGTGAAAGACCGCTAACGCCCTTATCTGTCCGGCCGCATACGGCAAAACCGATATCACTGGGATCTTCAATTAGCCTGCACTTTGAAAACGCATCTACGATTTTCTCGGCGATGGTAGATTTAATATTTTGACGAACCAAACCATTGTAGTTCCAGCCCATGTACAAAACTTTGAGGGCAATGCGACGCTTAGTAAATCTAAAAATGAGGATAACCGCAACTACTTAGAGAAATCCAGGGGCCGACATTTAACCTCCTTTTTCGTTAACGGCAATTTAACAACCATGCGGCTTAAATCTGAAATTTTCTCCTCTAATTTGATGTTCCTAGACAGTAACTCCTTTAATAAAATCCATTTCAAGACGGTTACTTCGTACGAAAGTTTCCGCAGTTCAGCTATGGGCATTCGTTTAAAAGTAGCCATATCCGCCACGCGAAACAGGAGAAGCAGAGTTGACCTTCTCGGAGAGATTGATAATTGGTAGCATTAGCTACGAGCCGTGATGTGGGGCGCGGATATTATATACAAAACGAAGCAGAAATTGACACTTTCGTAATAGCAGAAGATCGCATACTAAATTAGTATTATAGTCTATGTTGGCTACATAGAGTAAACTCTCCGAAAAGCCAATGAGTATAAAAGAGAAACCGACTAAAGAAGTCAAATGAACCTACACTTCCGCGACCACACAAGGTCATATACGTTACGTGTATGTAATACGGAGGGCTTTTAGAGATTAGCTTGTGCGGAGGGTTACAGATGCGAGACGATTTTTTGCGGATTCTACAAGGGGTTACAAAAAATGCAATTAAATTGCGGCAGAATCAGGAACTTATTTTTCTTCCGTTGTATGCACCTTAGGCGGAGCGACATTTTGGGGTTACGAAAGTGGAGTCAAAATTGGAGAGGCCAAGTGTGCGCTTGGTGTGTTTCATTTCACTTGGCCTTTAGTTATATTCCTTACAGTACCAAGTAAGAACAATGAAATATCTGCTAATAAATGCTTACGGGCACTTAAAATTTCTCCAGTCGTCACGCAAAAACATGCAAAATTGCGTAGCCTAACACGGCTATAAACGGCCTGTTGTGTAATGATTAATTATTTCTAATGGAGGTTCAAGAAAATCTTACAGGCCATTTGCGTAATTCATTTACATATCTATATTTATTTCTATGTTTTCGATTGGTTTACGTCAAGGTTACCACAGCACATGTATTGATCCCTGCTCAATTTGATTCGCACTGCGCGTTTATAATGACCGACCTAAAACCTTTATCGGATGACTTCATAAGTTTAGTTGACGATAAAGGAGTCCTTAAAAATATAATCAAAAAGGGACACACAGATATGTCACCTATAAAGGGCGAAACAGTTGTCGTACACTTCGAGGGAACGTTCGAAGGCGGCGACAGGCACGGGGAGAAATTTGACTCGACTCGAGATACAAATGACCCGCTGAAATACCCTTCTGAAGAAGGTGGGACACAGTTGTGAATTAATTCTTTTAGGTCACGTAATCAAGGCTTGGGACATTGTTATCCCAACGATGAAGCTGGGTGAAGTCTGTGAAATAATTGTCGCACCTGAGTACGGTTATTTCGATGAAAAAATCCGTCGATATGAGATTGAGCTGTTGGATTTCTATGGTTTGCCCTATCATTGATAACTCAATGTGTCACAGGCAGGGATGTAAGCCCCAAATACGATGGCACAGTTTACTTGACTCGCCTCGTTGAAGGAAATGCCGCAATCTCCCCTCGGTCCGGCCACTCATGCGAGCTCCACATCAGGGGTTATTGTGATGGGAGAATTTTTGAAGAGCGTGACGTCAGTTTCTTGGCCGGTGACTTTGTTCATGTTGGTATTCCCGAAGGCCTTAGTCGTGCCGTGTTTTACATGAATGAAGGCGAAGAAGGACGCGTTCGCATTTGCGAGCCCATGACATTTTCAATACAAGAGTGTGAAAAGCGGGGAATACCTAAGGCTTCTATTTTGTACTATGTTGTCAAGGTTAAATCTTGTGAACAAAGGAAAAGTGTAACTCTCTTCCACAGTTTTCCTGATAAAATGGGTCACATGGAATCTTTGAAACAAAAGGCTAACGGATTATTAAAGGTCTGACGTAGTATTTTGAGTCATATTATGTTTAGAATGGAAAATTTCAAGTAGCGATCGACATGTACTCCGATTTACTTAATGATTGTCTTGGGATTATTACTGATGGCTACAAAGAACACACTGATTTGACAAAATTCAAATGTATTCTTTATCAAAATCGCGCTCTTGCTTTCCTGAAATTGAAATTACCCAATGAGTGTTTGGAAGCATGTAAACAATGTCTTGAACTTGATCCGCGAAATGAGAAGTGTCTGTATAGAAAGGGCGAAGCGTACGTTATAATGGGTGATCATGAGGAAGCTGAAAAGTGCTTTCGGCAAGTGATTTTAATGAATGGCAATAATTTGGAGGCAAAGAAGAAGTTGAAATTGTGCCAAGATGTAATTTCGAAGGCTCTCCTTCGGGAGAAGAAGATGTTCCAGGGCGCATTCAAACTTCTTACAAACGTGAGTTGGCTTTGTGTGTTCAATGTTCTTTTAGGCGGAATCTGCTGATGTTTCTGGTTAGAACAAAGATACGGGCGCAGATGGGAAACCTCCGAGCTCATGTCCTTAGCTAAGACTTCCTCTCCTACTTTTGGTATATTGTTTGCCTGCAAAATAAACCCCCCTTTTTCCAACATTGTTTTCCTTTTTTAACTCCCTCTCTACTCGCCTTTTTATCCCGCTACGATTCACTGACATCAAAAATAGTTGTTTGGTGTTCCTTAATACTCGATTCTTTCTCCTGTGTTGTTGTTGTTGTTGTTTGGTACATTTACGCGCAAGTCATGAGGTCACTTTGGGTAGGCAAGTTCATCAGGGGTCTGACTGACATTCTACGCTCTTGTAACCCAAATCTTTTTCCCGCAAACATTTGGAGCGTAACATTCGCCCGTTTCGCAACGCTATCCTTTCCCCTTACCTGAGCTCATTATCACTTGGGTGAGATTGACAACGAAACTTGGAATAAATAACTGCCCTGGCGCGACCTACGACACCGCCGCTACTTTTACCAAATTCGATGAAAGGTGCACTAAGAAGAGCGTTAACACCGATTAAAGTCGATTGATGGATTCACATAGTCTCATTTTAGAAAGTATGACACAGGAAGTGTTAATGTTCGCAATTAAGTACAACTCCTATCGTTAGTGGGGCCGTTGGAGGGAACGAGTAAGGTCAACCATCTGAATGTAATCACTCAATTTGGTGATAAAATCTCGGATATGCGTGTTTTCCTTTTGTCTGCCTGCCTCATCGGCCACTACAATTGCCAAGTAGACGCGTGTTTCCAACTTGAGGACAAAAAAAGTCTTTTGAAGCTGTGCTTCGTGAAGGCGATTAGTTGTCCGTGGGATTATGGAGGCGTCCAATGAGAGGAGTGAATGCACCGAGCGCATTATCACCGCATAGTCACTCACCGGCAGTGTGTTCAACTCAGTCTATAAGTTCAAAAAAGACAAATCACAGTTAGGGATTAATTACTCGATTGGCGACATAGCCGAAGCTAAGCTTCAAACGCCCCACAAATCGACAAATCACATCGTCTAATGGATGCACATTTGAATGACGTCATCATGGGTGCTGCTCTGACCCCGAGCAGCTGACTCAGTGTGTAGCCTTGACACTGATGTACATTCATCTAAGATATATTTCTGGAAAAAACTGAACATTAAGACAGAACCATTTATTTAAGGGTGTCTACATTCCCAACTAATTGTAAGTCTACCATCGATACAGACTAATCCCCCTCTCGAAAAGCGTTCTGGTAATTAATAAGGCACCAATATATAGGGAAATGGTAACCATAAGACCACAAGCTGCTGAATGACTTTCAATTTGGAAAAATATTTGAAAATATCAACTTCCAAATAACTTCTTATCGTATCGTATTTTTATGGTCACTACATCGATATATCTGTTAACAATGTAATCAGTGTTTTAATAAACACAGACTTAGCAAAACCATGTTCTAAGACATTTCCAAAAGTCTGCTAACCGCATTCTTGAGAATCACTAGCAGTCCACACATTGGCTATATGGGCACTTACGAGAGGCATAGTGAAGATGCAAGGAATTGAAACAGGGCTCTTAGCATACATTTCAGCGGCCCCCGGGGGCACGTAACTGTGGCCCAAGAAGGCAAAATCTTGGAGGTAAGCATCAAAAAAGATGGATACACTAGCACCTTCATGCTTAATGATGAATTCCTGAATTCTACAGCAAGAGAAATGATTGTAAGAACAAGCGCTTTATCTGAGTACAATTATAAGTTGTGACTGGTTGTTTTACTCACTGGATAACAATATCAGGCCTTTCTTGAACCAAAATTTGCCCTATCTCAGCGAAGTTAGTATTTACATCGTGTAAAATGGAGTACCAGTAGAGCGAAAACTTGGCCAAGAGGACAGAGTAAAATCGTCGAAGCCAGGCACTTAGAGCAGTAGACAATGATTGTGTGCAGATGTCTACTTGGGACCAATGAATACCGACAAATTATACCTTCAAATGCCTAAGATATAGACAGGTAGATTGCCTACAATCTACCTGTGATTCAAATATGGAAACAGTACTATCAGGTACCAGTTAATCAGGACAAGTTACCCTTGACGATTAAAATGCATACAAATAGTGTAGCATGGTAAAAATGCCAACAGAAGGGTTTTACAGAAAAGTTCACCATACCAAATAGCCTCCAGCGCAGTAATCTCCCAGTTTTTGAGAGACGAAACTTAGAGTTAGAATTGAATTAAGGAATTCTAAATTGCCAATTTGACATTGTAACTTGAGCAAATTTGCAAGTATTTCCACCTCCAGTCTGCAATAAGGAGGATAGACTAGTCGACAGACAATTTGGATGTTTTCTGTCTTGGTAACAAACACCATTAACATGCCGAAATATGTACTGTATGTGGCGAGGGCGATAAATACGACTTACCTGGCTACGTCAATTAACGGTGAAATGACAGAGTCCAGGCAATTGACGGGTCTATTCAAGGAATGAAGTTCTTCGAGAGCCGATCCAAAATTTTTCGCTGATGAGCATAACACCGTTTCGCGTTTCGTTATCAATGTATAACTGTCGACTAGTGAAGGAAACATTTTTAGACGACACCTTAATGTGATCACTCGACGAAAAAAAGCGAAGTTCCATGCTTGGTCAAGTGATATAAGAATAATTAATTCTCCACAAAAAAATAATCACTATGACAAACCATGAAGCTGTAAACATACTAAAGACCAGGTTAAGGATACAAAGAAATCAGTTTACAACGTAGTTTACAAAAGTAATGGACATATTCCAAGAGTGCTGAAACAGGACCTATCAAAGCATCATTGCAAAATCGTCTGTAGGGGTAAAGTGGATCTTCACACACCGAGTGCAATCTGGAAAACGTTTCGTACAAATTCTACCTTATTTGATAAGCACAAATTATCAAACTTCTTGACGATTGAAAGCACTCCTGTAGGAAAGAGCTGTAGGTTTTGATATTTGCGTTCGATGTGAAATAATGCAACCAATACGTTTTTCAATGCTGTAGTCGAATCCATGTATTTAACAACTATGGCTTCAGGAAATAAGCGCTACTTAATGTAGGCGTTTATATACAAACCAATGATTCCCTGATTTTGACTGAAGAAGTACCAGAAAATGCTAGAACGTAATTTTCCAGACTTGAGTATATATCAGAAACCCGAAACCCAATCATCAGAACCCAACTTGAAACACATTCACAAATGTGCCCTTAATAACAACAGAGTAAAAGCATAATTTTTCGACAAATGTAACTCCCATTTTGCTAAACCTATATGAATATTTTTAATTAGTTTTGACAACATTTTATCGCAAAAGACACCTCTGTGGCCCGAGTTAGATAATGGAAAATAAGAGATTATTGTGAATTTTGAAGTTGAGGCTCTCAGTAACTGTTCTAGTACATGATACGTCTATATCTAGTAAATATACCTGAATTTCGCTCTTGCCCTGATGTTCTACTTAGTTTAAGCCATTCGTTCCCCCATCCCATGTTAGTGTCTTGCTCCCTATATAAACCTCCTCCACTTTACATCTATACTTTTTTTCGTCCCGATACTCTTCGTTAAGAAGATTTCCCTAAAACTAGCTCGAAAAGTAAGCTTCGCCCTGTATCAAAACCCATATTGTTCATTGGTATAAGATTCCTACCGTTTTGGGAACTTTATTAAATATACAAATAGTAGCTTTGTCTAAAATTTCACAAGCCCGTGGAGATCACCAGCTCATCATCCCTTCTACCAGATTTTATTGAATGACTTTGAGTTCTCACATCCTGTTCCACGTTGTCGTCACTCCCCCATTCCTGTCCTATCCCTCTCATGTACCGATCATGACTTTCCCTATTATGAATCTCAAACGGCCTAGGTCACTGCCTCCTAGGTGTTTTGAAAATAGAGTCTGGAAGCGGCTGATCGCATTGAAGGGTGAGTCGAATTCGTAGCATCGGGTGATTGTTTGGTTACAACACCCTTAAACTCTAGTGCAATCTGACGTTTTTGAAGATAAGAAATACTTTACTTAGATGTATGGAGAAAAGAAGGGAACGAATATACGTGCCTCGGGGATCACAATGTCAAGATTGGGCCCCATACATTTGATGATTAAGGCGTTTGGCTCATTAAAGTAAATGTAACTTCTGATAATTTTGTTATCCCATTTTAATCGGCTCTGCTGTCCTCAAACCACATTTATTGGAAAAAGCCGTAATGTTCAGGATGAGAAAAATTGAATGGACCTACACCCCCCTAGAATCTTCCTTGAGCCCTAATTTATCTTTTTATTGCCTGGTCGTTGATGCATTATAGCTACCCCATCGACTGAGTTGTTGTGGTTGTTTTATCATGTAATTCTTTAATCTTTCCATACCCCACTTCCTTTAAAGCGTTTGAGGAAAATTGTAATAAATCGGTTTGTTTTCCGAGGGCAGAATTTACTCACACAATATCCCTCCCTTATAGGGCCCCATGTTGGGAAAAAGCAGAAAATAGTTACCGATGGCTTTTCGTCGCAAGTCTCTGCTAATGCTTAAGTCCTCACTGACGGTTGTGGGTATACACCAAACTCTGGTCGTATGATAAGTCGAGGAAAGGTGGAGAGGTAACGCTCATTGGGAATGGAGTTTAACGCCACGCAACGCCGAGGCTTTCCTCCGTTTATAGTTTAACAGATCATGGTAGGCGCTGGTTTTCGGACGTACGAATCAACCAGTTGAAGATGACAATTGATGCCACGAATTAGACCAATAAACACCCTACAATCAAGCAATTTAATAAGGCGTTATTGTTGAACGAGGGCAGAGAGAGGGTTGTGTAAAAAAACATTTATAGAGCTATTATTCAGTCGCCGTTTTGATATAGCATCAATAGTGTGGTGGGGAATCATTCTAAATACACCTAGTTAACGCCTCCAAGACTGTACTATCAGCAGCATGATTGGTATTGTCCCGATAACCAGGATGACCGACAAGCAAGATGACAACAGTAAACTCATACAGGGACGTGAATACACCATGTCAAAAAAGGCCCCCCATCGACGTTATGGGGATGGAAAGAGGCGGGTGGAATTAGAATGAGAGTGCACGTTCTTCTACAATTCTTGCTAAGCCTGCCCCTTCCACGTACCTCCTGGCGCAACCGCCCTCAGGAAGTTTACACTTATAGTGGCACCTTTTTATGTTACCCATGTGCAAACCACCTACCTCCGCACCCGCCTCCCCCGCGCCACGATGATAACAACTGGCAATTATATCGGCCTTAAGAACAATTATGATAGCAAGTGGTGCACCGATTTCGCATAAGTCTGACCGGACTCATTAAGACGATGTGTGAGAAGTCAAGAAAAGTAGTCGGGATATTCCAAGAAGACATAATTCTCCGCGTCGGTGTCGGTCGATGCGTAGACTTGGTTGATTTGATCGCATGAGTAAGCATGCTCGTACTGCTGATTGACAGGATAACTTAAGAAGCCGGTGGACGTAGAGTTATCACTCCACTCGTATTCATAGGTATTGTTGTAGACAACCTGGTCTTCCCACTGTCCCTGATACATCACTTCCTGGGGTAGAGCTTGAGCTTCTGACACCGGAGCAGACGGTGTTGGGAGGGGGGGTAGAGGTTGCACCGGTGCCGGGGATGGTAGAGTTTGATTGGGCGGAGGCAGAACAGGGTGAGGGAAAATTACATCTTGAACTGGCGGGGAAGCGGAGTTCCAGTTCTTTCCTGGTTTGGCTGGCAATACAGCGGTGAGGGTATCGTCTAAGGTCAGTTTAGCCAAAACCTCAGGTTCATAGGCAAAACGATAGACGTAACGTTCACCGGACACCTTACTAATTATCCCCTTCTCATAATAGTATCGTAAAGAACGACTCAACTTGTCATAATTCATTGTGGGTCTATTTTTCTGAATACCCCATAGTCTTGCCACCTAAAGAGGAGATATCTCATTTGCAAGTGTCTTACCTCCTCGGGTTCATTCAACTTAAATTCCAGCTTTCGTCCAGCCCAACAGATTAAATGCTGGCTGGCTGGATCATCGAGCATTGTCACAAGAAATCGCCACAACTGTAGTGAACCCTTCTGTTGCGCCTGTTGTTGATTCTGATGGGATTGATGATGATTACTATTACCATTAATTTGGTGACTGTGATGGTGTTGGTGGTGGTTGTGATGGTAATGCTGATGTTGAGGCAAAAACAATGAGGAAATTGTGCTACTGGAACCGCTGGTAGTTGATTTTTTAGGTTTCTTCCAATTGCAACTTCTCGATCTAGGTACTTCCAACATACCACTAGGCTTTCTGGAATAAGAGGAAACAATGTTAGCCGAATGGCACGACCTCTTGTCACACTCAAGGTTGTCCAGCACAGACTACTTCCGCTTTGTCAAACTGCTCTCCCCATAATGCCAAACAAGGGTGTAGTTGGTGTATTGATGACCCGCCGGCACAGTATTATTATTATCAGTACGGTAACATGCCAGTCAACCTAAAGGAACGAAATGAGATGAGGATTGTAAGAATCCTTTGGTGAAGTTCTCTCGCTGTTCTACGAATTGGAGCATGCACGAAATGAGAATGTAAATAGAGGATGCGGGAACCTTGTGTATTTATTAGCAACTCACACAGCTGCGATTGGAGGTTTTGTGATTTTCTGGTAGTTTCCTGACATCCGTCTTCACCAATGTCCATCAGCACCAAGAACACTTATACCGAGAAGTATAGTCTTAGCCACTTAGTTTAAACACACAAACCCTCCACCTTGACCCTACCAATAGCACGCTGTGTAAGGTTTCGAAGTCATGTGACTCGCAACGACCAATCAATACACCCCATTTTGGCTGGGAGATGAACCGCTGGATCAGCTTATCAACGTAGCGGTGGACGTCTTCTTGCATTCCCCCTCCCCTGTATCGCCAACATCATAGTGTTCGATGTTCAGCTACCCTAATGGGAGCCAAAGAAAGCCATGTTCAGAAGAGTTTAAAAAGGCAATGTGGAAGTGTTTATGGACAAACTGATACACCAACTTATTGTCCAACCAGTACCACCATGACGTGGGCGACACCGACTTCACAAGTATTGAGTAACTGTGAGACATTTAAGCATCCTCAGGCTAATCTGTCTCAAGGTGGGTTTATCTGTGATTCGGCCAATCGGAAGTTAGCTGGTGACGTGTACAGCAATGAGTTAAACCACCATAAAACAAGACTGAGATACGAGAGTTGTGGAGACGAAACTGGCACTGAGGAATCACGCACCAAGACCCCGAGTTCTCGTTCCGGCAGAGAACTAGAAGTTAGGTCCAGAGGTCGTGGGGTTAATGCGACTTCATTGGATGAATCGGAGACCTCCTCATCTATCTCTCTGGGTGATGGTAGTCCACAGGACATTCTCAAGAGGTTAAAAAATAAGCGAAAGCCGTTCCAGGCCATACCGAAAACTACAAAAAGTCGGGAATTTGCATCTCATTCACCCGGTGGTCAGTCGTGCACCTCCCAAATGTCCTCCTCGTCCAGTCCACCGTCTTGCTGCACACCTATGCCTTTCGTGGACTTCGTGAAGTCAAAGAGGGCAGGCGGAGAGAATAGAGCGGCACAACAAGAGCAGAGTGCTAATCAAGAGTGTGTGACATCTCTCGGAGGTGAGATGACGGACACTTTTAATATTAATATTTGCAATAAGCAGCTGAGTGAATTGCCAAACCGTATACCCAGTGTCAAAGTGGATGAAGCGGAGGTCAGGCTTAATGTTTCCCGAAATATACATCCACCACCACAAGATTGTGACGACACTATTGATCGGTGGGTGACACCGAAACCAAGTCCCAAGTTGGGCTTCACGGAGATGGATACAGGGGACATCGTTTTTACAGCCTACTTGCGAATGAAGGGGACCGGACCGGATGAGTATGATGATGTTAAGAAGACCAGTGAGCGTCGATTGAGAGGCCTACAGACTCAAGAACACTGTCGAAATCAAGCTTTATGATAAGCCAACAGAACGGCGGACTCTACTGGTACACAAGTTACGCATCCACGGACCGAGTTATAGAGAGGTGGTGAGATGCAAAAACTCCTTGCCTCGGTGCATTACCGAGCGTCTCATTACTGCCCACGCTAATGTCGATGAAATCTTGGTCAAATCGAAACGTCGAAAGTGAGGCAGATGAGGAGGAGAAGTATCTTATGACATTGTTCGTTCTTTCTTCTCTACACGTGAGAATGCACGTGTGTTGGGTTACACTACACGTCGCCTCTTTTTCTCGCCTCTGGTCGCTACTGTTGAGGTGAGAGGGGGGTTACGTGGAGCCGGTGGTAGTATAAACGCCATGGTCTCTGTTGACAGGATTAGAGCCTCCGTAGTGCCGTCCCAGTGTCGCGGGGTTTATAGAAGCCAAGGCTGAATTCAACGAGTCTAAAGTGTGAAGATGTGCTTTAGGGTCGCCTTTTTTTTACAAAGATATTGAGACCGCAGGAACAATGGAACAGGCTGGAATGTCCTCTAGTCCCTCTTTACACCTTTAAAGGTGTGCCGGAAGGACTGACGCAAGGAAGAAGAATCCTGTTAGCAGGACACTCGATTAAAACGCGGTAGAAACCGTCCACACCCGGCCTAAAGTCGTCACATGGAGAAGAACATTTCCGGATCGTCTAATGACGAGATGATACGGACTCTAGAAGTGACAGGCTCTTCAGACCTTCTCAAGTGCCTTCAACACCCTCAAAACAGGACGACAATAATCGAGGCTGGAGTTAGGTAAGGATAAAAAAAACCAAGGAGGCCGAAAGAGAGAGGGAGAGAGGTGAAGGAGCACGACGTACCTGTAGTCAAAAGGAGGAGAATGGTTGTACACGTCTTAAGGCAGCGGAAATTGTGATTTTACCAACCAATACAATCGTCCAATTATGTCAGTAATTATCTCTCCCCGATAACGTCGATTCACGCCAAGGCGAGTGCGACAACGAGATGGTAGTGAGTGGAGGGTGGACGGGATGTGAGGGGCGGAGGGCTGAGGGGGGGGAGAGCTAGAATAGAACGAGGCGCGAGGAGCCAGGGCGTCGGGGCTTGCCGTAATTGTACCGATGTGCAGCAATTAATACATTCGCCTGAAATTGCTTTCTCCATTCTCACACACAACCTTGTCAGTTAATGAGTTCGACCATGGTGAATGGCCCTTTCCTTTCCCTCCACCCCCGGAGTTGTATCTGAAGCGAGTGCAGGAGAGCGCGCGGTACACCCTCATTCAACGATCTCGCTGGTAATCATGCCTGTGTGTGGAGTATAATGGTGCTCGAAAACGGGTACGCGGATTCGTCAAACTGAAAACTAAGGGGAAACAGAGATGAGGAGAGAGCTGCAATATGGTCGGAATTGAGACATCATCTTTTCAAGTCATTTTTTCGAGAAAGTTGAAGCGAATGCGCGAAATAGCATGTCTTAGTAGTTCCGTTTCCTAATAAAGAGCATTTCTCCCAGGTAGAGGGGAAGTGTCGAAAACGGGGGAGTAAGGGATAAAGAAAGAACACCGTTGAGCGGAGGTATCTGAGGAGGTAATTGGGAAAGGGAAATTTTACCTGTTCTAACGTCCCCCACTTTGCCCAGGCGTGCAAACACTGCGGAAAGACGTATCAAATGATGTGCAGTGCGACCTTTGATGTGACATGCGTTCGTAGCTCATGTGGCTGTGCTTCAAGTAAGCGGATTTAGACGAGTTCAAATCCTACAAAGGGACCCTAAACCTCGGGTAATAAGGTTAATGACATATATGCTAAATGATGGCCGTGCCTTGGGTTCCTTTCGAAGAACATAAAATTTCAGTGGCTTCGAAGTGGACTCGCTTTTCGAGTAGGATGACACGTCACTGACACTAACCACAACTCTGCCCACGGGTGAAGACTAACACTGACAGAGACCACAGCAAAACCATTTGACTGTAATTTAAGAAACTGACTCAGCCTTCTCGGAGAGACCATGGGATATGTCCAGCCGTGAGTTTTCGTCGGCTCGAGCAGGTGTTCACGAGTTATTTTACAAAAGTTATTTTACAAAAATACTATCTCACCATTGTTACTCGCCATCTCGATCAACGGCTCCGTGAGAAGAAACATTAGCATTCTGCGAGTTTTCCCGACTATTGTTGTATATGTCCTAATGGATATCACTCAATTCACTCACCCTCCGAACTCATTTCCATCGGCCCCCCGAGAAGGATAAATTACTACCAATAATGAGGCAAATCCCACCAACGACTACTGTCCACGATGAAAATCGCCCTATCGCGAAGACAATCTCTTAACAGGGCTGCACCAATTCCATCAGAAGAGCTTCCCGGAGTAGAAGAATAGACAATTTCTCATATAAAATCTTGAACTACGCTTTTTTGATGTGATCATATCGAGCAACCAATTGAAAGGTGGACATGTCTGTTCAAACGCACATCTATTACTAAATAAACAAAAAGTGAGCACAAGTCGGGAAACAACTGTAGGAAATCAGGAGTCAGGTCTGGAAAAACCACAGAAGATTTAGTGATAGGATAGGAAAAAAGATGAGTCAGAGGGGGAGAAGAATAAGACGGTGTTAGCAGGCACCCGAAGTTGGGAATAGTTGACGACGCAGTGCCTCAACAGTGGCATGGAGACGGTGAACAACGAGGAAGTGAACAATAAAGACTGTGCAGGAGACAACACCGACGCAACAAAAGGAGAAGACGAGGCGTGGTGCAAAAATTTTCCACACCATCAGATGACGACGCAGAAGGAAAGCGCACAGCAAATGACCTATGAACTAGATGAGTAAAGTGAGGATTTTTTAATACAAGGTCAAACCCACGTTAACACTACTGTTTAGGTACAATTTACTCACTAAACTGAAGTGTGCAATGAGATAGCGTCGAAAGAGACGAACAAAAGATGTCCGTAACTCTAGGGAGCACGTCTTGGAGCGGACGAGAGCCAGCAGGAGTTCAGAGGATTCTGCAGAACCCATGGAGAAACGGTGAAGAGGGACGAAGATAAGAAGGGGTAGAGCAACGGTGACGAGGATTTGCGCTGCGAAGGTGTGCCCCAACACCAGAGCACCAGATAGGAAGCTGGCGGTAGTTGCGGCCACCTGATCCCCTTCCAGCACTGCAAACGCCGCCTCCCAAGGTATAGAGGGGAAAGTGGGCTGATGACCCAGACAGTAGAAACCAAATTGACCCAGGAGGCAGGCGTAGATGGCCGTAGTCCAACTCGACCCGGCGTGCAATAGTGAGATCACTTGCGCTGAACAATTACAGAACTACTTCAGTGGTTGTAGTAACATTGTTATCGAGAGGGGCTATAAGTTCTCCAGTAGGGATCGTTTAGTTTATTCTTCTCGTTACTGACAAATCGTTTATAGTCACATTGGAGATATACACGGAGGCTAGTTCTATGTCCTTTTGACCCGTCCACGGGAGGAGGGGTAATAAACGGACTATTTCTTCAAACCTGTATCAAAAAGCGGCGCAAATTTCATGGAGTATGTCACATTCCCACCTACTATAGCTCTTGCCCGTTACTATAGCTCTTGCCCGTTACTAATGACAATAAATAAACGGCATGTCGGAAAGTAAGGCAATATGATCGGAGAGGTGGCGAAATTTGAGCACTCCATCGGAGAGCACTCCTCTTCTCGTCCCCTTTTGAAGGACTTGGAACTGAGTGATTGATATGACAAACAGCAACGGCAGTCGCCTCTAACTCTTTAGCACTTTCCTTGGAAGAAACCTTGTAAAGTATAGTATCAAAGCCTAATGATTGCTTGACACGCTGAGGAATGGGATATTTAGACGACAACTCAGAAAATCTATGGATCACGTATCATATGGAGATGAGATGAGCACAGGAAACTGCAAATTAGTGAGTGAAGGAGTCACTGCGTGACGGCTCAGTGCATTATATTACTTTTGAGAAAACGTAAAATGCCTGAGATGACAAGATAGTGTTTGTTAACGCTTTCGGTAGGTAAATAAAGGAAAATGAAATCACAACAAAAAATTGAAGTTTCACTATACTGAATAGATTGTGTCTCTTCCCCCTTTCTCCTCCTTCTCTTCCTCGTGCCTCAGGAAACGAATACTAATACCTCTGTGTCACCTTCCACCACAAAATGACATTATACCCCGGGAGAGGGTCGATAATTAGACGCGGTTAAGTAAACGACGTCAAGCTCAAAATCAGCATGAAAGGAGGGGAAGTGACATTCTAACTTACTCGAAGGATTATGAGTGATAGGGGTTGCCGGTTTATGGCTGAGTGAAGGGAATCGGGGATGGTGGAGGAGGTGGAGAGGTGGAAGTAAGAGACAGACGAGGATGGCCAAACAAGGCCACACGTAGATATCGCCGAGTAGGACAAAGAGAACGAGAAGTGGTGACATCACTAGCACAGCGAGAAGCCATGCAGTATAGACCGTGGACAGGCCAGAAAGACGGATATGGCTTCCACATTTTTTCTCCTCTTCCTCCTACCCCATCTCTGGCTGTTTGAAATGGCATCGTTGTTGGCATCACCGATGTCAAGAGAAGGGGACGGCGAACGAGAACGAGGAAGAGAGAACCGCTAAGCAAAAACAGCACCCGGGCAAGATTTATCCGCAGAGTTGGACTGAAATTGTGAAAATATGACGATTTCATTTTTTGCTTTGAATTATTCATGAGGGAATATTTATCGTAGGGGACCCACGCCCCAGAACAGCATATAACACCCAGGGTAGCATCGTGAAATCAGACATATTCCCAACGTTTCGGTTATCTCACTAGGATCTCAAACTGCATAGAGACCTATGAGTAAATGACTCTCAGAACAACATATAAAATATCCTAAAAACCGATTTAGAGGTGGAAAGATAAAAGACACTCAGTAGACTACCCAAAGTCTGCAATGAACAGTTTTCTCGGCAGTGCATAATTTCAGGTCGTAAAGGCGAAAGAGATAATAGGAAGCAAATGGCGGTTTATCTCATATTAAGACTAGTTTGAAATACTGTCGATGTACATTTTTATACAGCAGATTAGAAGGCGTCCTAAAATCCACAAAAGGATTTTCGTCTCCAGCTCTACCCCTATCATCCTCCCAAACTGCGTGGATAATGTAGTTTGTGGAAAATTAAGCTTTAAAATTGTACCAAACTCTTACAGAAATGTAATTTGCATAGCAGAAGGAATCGCATAATGGTGGAGTCGCCACCGCTATGTTCAAAGGCGATGAGAGCGTCGAGAAGCCATAGGAAAGATAATCCTAGGACACCGAGAGATGGAACAGCAGATAGGAGAGCACCAAACACCCCGCCCATATGAAGATTTCCCCAAGCAGCCAAGAGATTTCGATGATAGAAGAGGGCGGTGCAAAGACCTGCAACGGCCACAAGAAGACGAGGGCCCGCGAGACGCCGCAGTCTTTCCCCCGACAGCGCTGAAAATCGGGTTAGAAACCAAGCGGCTGTGGAGCCGGTGTTAACACCATTGTCGGTGGTGCCCAGAGTAACACATACAGAGTTGAGTGGAGACTCCTCTCGGCAAACTTCAATGTATCGGCCGGCCCACAGGAGGGTGATGCAAAGGAGGATGGATGCGTTAATGCCTAATCGCTGCCTGGAAGCGCCCAACTTGGCATAAATAGAAAAAACAAAAGTGTATGAAAAGCAGGGTCCGACATTTCTTAAAGGCAATTTTAACCAAAGTGGCAGCAGCACAATTGTTTTCGACTTCGATTAGGTTAACCCGTTCATTATTATTATTGATATTATTAGATTTCTGGAATGAAGTGTTGGGAAAGCTATCGACTGAAGCACACATTCAGCATATCTTCAAAATGGGACAGTGAACTTTATCGAAATAAATAGAGATACCGACTGTAACGGAGACAATGCAATCAGACTGCATGTTTGATCGGGTTCCAGCTACCTTTAGTACGGACGCAGTAGGAGAATGCTTAGGAACGGATGAGTACGGTGACACTAAATCCATGGAAAAAACATACCACTTACTGTAAAGATGGTGGTGACCAAAAGCATTGTCTGAAGGAGGAAACTCAAAACCTTGGCCTCCTGAATGACAAAACTGTTGGAACAAGAGGTTAGAACGGAAAGCGCGAGTATACAGCTAGAAATCGCGGTCCCAAAACTAGACGAATGACTGATCCTCCGAAGACACAAGGCGCTCAGCCGATAGGAAGTCAGTATCAATGGGATGAAGGCAATAGAGGTAAATTTCGAAAGGGCAAGGATAACAGCGGCGACGGTAGCAAGGCTACAGGTAAATCCAGAGTCAGTCAAGTCATTATCCAGGAGCAGAAAAGCGAGAAGGGAGTTAGTCGTAAGAAAAAAGCCGAGAGCTATAAGCTTCACATCCATACGAGTCCAATGGGTGCGAAAGGTATCCCGCAAGGTTTGCATCACAGCAACACACGCTTCCATTGAGGACGAGGAACATGGGTGAGTGGCATTTTGTACTAGTCGTTGCTCCATGTCATTTGGAATGGATATGAGACCAAATCGGTGGTTGTACTCTTTGGCGTAGGCGAACATCTAAGGAGACCACGGAATAATAACGTGAAAAACATCATTACGATTCATTCATTGAACATCCAGAGTAAATAAACACTGCGTCAGCTAGCAAATCCTATTGTTAATTCAACACCTCTGTATTTCTTGATGCTAAGTTCTCGAGTCGTTAATGGCCAAGGAATATTCGAAAATGATGATTCGGCATAAATGTTAATTGATACACAATTTTGGCACGTTGAGTTGATGAGTGGGACTTCTACGAATTTATTGCAAGTCGATAAAAGGGCACTATTTGGTTACAACCATCAATTGCATAGGTTGAAGTGCTTGCCAACACGCCTTCCTCACCTTACCGTTGCCACCATTTCTGCTTTGCATGTTGGCATAATCTGTCCCAGGCTATAAAGTGGATGCGAACATGCAGTCGGGCGAAAGAATTGGGAAAAAAAGCATTTGAGCAAAGTAGCATGGAAAACCGGCAGTAAGCGGTCGAGGTGACAAAAATTAGTTTCGTAGAAGCCATAAAAATAAAACAACTTACCAACCTGCTTAAAATTTTCGTTTACTGCACCAAGAAGATCCGAATTAAGTAACTGACTAATAACGATCCCCAGATTTGAGAAAGGAATTGGAATTCCTGTGAGAACGGCCAAGGTGGGCACGAGATTGATTTGTTCAATAGCTGGTATAGCCACGGCTTCAAAAGAAATGGCGCCGCTGGTTTTTTCAGCAGAGGCGGTGGTGGGGTGAACGCAAGAATCCACTGGGGGTGTAGGCGAAGAGAGCCGCGTCGACTTCAGCATCGCTGTCGCCACCGTGATCGCCCGTAGCGGTCATACCGTGATCACCGAAAGCAATGACCAGGTCCGAGGGGCGTAACTGTGGTATCAGACGCCTATTATGAATTGTCAAATGTCAGTTCAAGTAAGAAGTTTTCTTCCATCCTGCCTCAACACATGCACATCATGTCCAAGTATGCAAGACAATAGCTTTGATTTGCCGAAGGATTCCCAGTCAGTTAATTTGAAGAATACTTAATAAAACAATAGTGCAGAATAATAACACTAACCAATTAATCTTACTATCATTGACCAATGAATTTCTATTCCAAGTAAATTATATCCTATTTTGGAGCAGAGCCCCATGCCCCAGTAAATGATTATGGTTGAGTTTTGCGATTTAAAAATGGATTAAGGGACACCTCCCATGTTTACTTATGGCTTTGTCTAAAGACCAACAGCCTAGGAAACGCGATGTTGACAGTCCGGAAATGCGACTTATATAGGCAGGGAGATTAATCCGAGTAGTTTTTAATAAATCTAAATAGCAGCGCAGGACTTTTATAAATTTTTCAATCGCCGCGACGCTGAGATTAAAGAATAGTGAAAACCAAAAGTGTAAGTAGAAAGAATCTCAAAGCTGTACCATGGCACAAAGTTTACTGTCCAAACTATTCACAGAGGCACACCATCATCGAAAGAAGGAACAGACATCAAGGAAGGATTTATCGACGGCATTGACATAAAAGACGGGCCTTGTATCGAGTTACTACCTCACTAGAGTTTCGTCAAGTAAACTGAATCAATATAAGTAACTCGAGTTAAGGAATTCAAAAAACCGAGAAACAAATTAGACAGGTAGTAGATGAATGTGAGATTATGTTAGTAAAACATAAGTAGCCCAGAGTCAGTTTGAATTGGTTTACCATAATGAATACACAAACATACCCCAAAAAGTCATCCAGTTCAAGGAGTTTGCGATCCATCTCCGGATGCAACCGGCCGAAGGTGTGGCCACAGTGGTCGATACCAAGCATATGGCCGATGAGTATATCGCACTTGTTGTGCCCGATTTCTCGCAGGATATATTCCTTAACAGCAGTGTCTACTGTATCCAAGTCTTTTATGTTGAAGGCAGGGAAGGGGTAGCTCTCAATGAACCTGTGAAGGTTGCATGTAAACCAAGATAAATGTTAAGTTAACCGCCATGAAAAAAAAAGATTAAAAACCACAATGTTACGAAAGGGTAGAGTAATGTCTGTTACTATTAAAGGCGTGATTACCGCCTACACAGATTAGAAGATTCGATAGTCGTACGCTTAAAACATTTTAAAAAGTTTCCGAGACTACTGGAAACCAGTTTGTCTTCTTACTGACAGGCAATTGTCCCACACAAACAAAGAGGTATACCTAGGCATAAATCGAAGAAAACAGAAATTTACAAGATTACACCAAACGAAGTTACTAATATTCAAATTAGAAAAGAAGATATGATAATAACTTGAAATTAGAATAAAAACTAACTCGAGTATCCGGATGCAAAAATTAAACCTCTTAAATAAATAAGGAATAAAGTGGAAATCTCTCATTTTATCCAGAACCATGAATAACAGCTAAATCATTTACCCATTAGGAACTAATTCCGTCCAAACTTCATCGCCGACAAAACACAATTTCTTCGAGGCTCTATTCCATTGTCTAATCAAGTTATCTTCATGCAGCTCACTACCACCAAAATTACTGCCTGCATCAATAAATGTGGGCATACTGCCAGTAAGGAGGGCTTTAACTCGTTGCATTGTGGTAGTTGGAGGATCAGCAATAAAATGAGTGAGGAAAAAGTTTTTGGAATAATTTTTATGGGAAATCAGAAATCTGAAATAAGGCATTCGTGTACTGTTGTCAAGAGGAGGAAGAAAGCCAGTAAAAAGTCCATCAACTAAAAGTAAAACCACCCGCTGGAACTCTGATATGTTGTGACCAGATATGTCGGTGGTGTTGGTTAATTCTGAACGCGTAAGAAGAAATCCACGCGAGTAAATAAGGACGCCAAAAATAGCGGAGAAGATCCCAAGAAAAGTACCGATGCGTTGAGTTTTACTAGTTGAAGACATCCTATAATGAACAAATCCACAAACATATCGCGCATTGAGTCCCTCAATTTATGATATAACCCAGGAAACCATAACGGAAGCAAAAAAACTTTAAAGAGAAAAAAAACAATAAAAGTCGAAAATGACAAGGCGTTAGTCGTTTGCTTAATGACGAACGGAGTTCTAAGGCCATATATTAAAGAAACCTGAGAAATAAGGTTCAGTTAGATAAAATTATCATATGCGAGCGTAATGATGGAGTGAATACATCTCGGTAAATATTTAGGAAGAAATCAATTTGAAGGAGGTGCAGCGCGAAATAGGGGAGGGAAGGATTACCTCCACATTCGATTACACTCCCAGAATATAGGACATTTGTGATGTACAATGTGGTAGACAAACTTGCGTTCTGTCGGTCTTATAAAAACAGAATAGCTCTGTTGATAAAAACTGACGTCGCTCCCGAATACACATCAAACACAAACATGACAAACGCGGCAATAAAAAGATTTAGAAAAACCGTAGGTCGGTCGAGAACTACTACCTAAAGACAATGCTTATTGCACTGTCCACAGGATGTCCTAGTCTTAAGGAAAACTTTATGAAGCACGCTAGAGTTTTCGATTTGTGGGGGAGCAGCTATAATCTAATGTCAACAACCTCAATACATATTAATTGCCACTCACTTTCGGCAACACCACAATTACATGCATCCATATTATGAGTGCAAGAAATCTTTGGGATCATTAACAACTGGATTTTGCTACGTTACCTTTACGCGTACTAACTGTTCCGCTTCAGATCTCGAGACAGTGAGGATAAATTACCCATTGCTTTGCTTTGTCTTTTGAAATCATAACTTTTTTCCCGTATACCGCAATAGCAAGTTTTTATAAAAATCCTTTGCGTGCATATTTTAAATTTTGCGATAAACCCGTGCCTCATTTGTAACCCGAGACCTATTGTTATTCGGAAGGCGTCGCCGCTGTGACGCCTCCGGGACGCGGTAAATTTGGGCATTGGTTTGATTCTATCTGTCCACACCGGTGAGATAATAATTCGTTTTTCTCACTGCGATTTTATCCTCGCGTGCTAACCCTAGTGATTGGCAATTCACTCGGAGGTGATGGGAGTTATCTGTGAAATATAAAGTTACTTTCATTTTATCAAGAATCTTGGGCTATTTGCTGCTGGCTTCTATGTTAAGACTTATTATTCCCAGTTAACCACCTAAATACAGCAAAGTTGGAACTCGATGCCGCAATATTGTGGCTACGTACCACAAGGCACCTTTTGTACGTTCGCGTGATGACTTTCCTGACCCACACCTAGCAATTAGACCTTTAGTGCTTACGCGCATTCTACTCGCGAGTCAGTCCCATTACATTATTCCTTTTGTACATGTAGCCACATATCTCCAGATTCGTTCTGGTATGGCCATGGAGAACGCTCCAATGAAAAACTGGGAACTAACTTTGTACGAAATGCAGCGCAAGCCTCAAGACCCCATTACAGATGGTACAAAAATAGCTGTCAGTCCCCGTAGCCTTCAATCCGAACTTATGTGTCCAATTTGTCTTGATATCCTCAAAGTTACGATGACCACCAAAGAATGCCTTCATCGCTTCTGTTCAGATTGTATTGTCACTGCTTTAAGAAACGGCAATAAAGAATGTCCAACATGTCGAAAGAAGTTGGTTTCCAAGCGCTCTCTTCGTCGCGACCCCAATTTCGATGCTCTCATTGCAAAAATTTATCCTGATCGGGAAGTATGTCTTGTTATTCCCCAGCTTTCCTTTTTGCTGTTATTTAGGAATACGAAGCGCACCAGAATAGAGTGCTCGCCAAGTTAAATAAGCAACAATTTAACGGTAAAGTATCCACTGGCGAAGGGGGACAATCGCTCCATGGTTCTAACGATATCGAATCAGTGCGGTATCGAAATAGGCGGTCTGTCGGTAACAACGGGTTTGCTACAACTGAGTCCGTTGTCAGCGAAGATGATGCTGCTTCGATTGTGAGTTGTTACCCCAATCATTTTGGATGTTTATATTTGTGATTTATACTCCGTTTTGGTTTTCCTAATCTTAAATGCATTTAGATAGCAAAAATTCACATGGCGAGTATCCACTTTGCCAGTTTGATCTTTTCATTCAACTACTATGATTTCAAGCGAGTTGTGGAATGTTTCTTTTTGTCCTGTCACGACTCCCCTATCGTCGTCAATATTCGTTCATGTTTCCAGATTTTGCGGCCTTGAAGTTTCCCACTCCTTTATAGTAGGTTTTTGCTAACTGAATAAATTCTTGTCCTATTATCTTAGTTGGGCAATTCACGTAGTTCTACTGACACCATTGTCTTTAGACGGGTAGTTTGAATCAACGAGCTTCCCGAGTTAATTCAGATGCAGAAAGCGGAACAATGGAAACCATTTCAGTAGGCGGCTCTAGCTCCGTCGATTTTGGACAGCCTCATCAGCAGTTTCAGAACCAGCGATTACGTACCTCCAGCAATAATACAATTCCTCTTTCTACCAATGTCACCACCGTAGTGCCTGAAGTCGAGTTGATGCTTCGTCCTCTCCCGTTGGAACATTGGAAAGGGGTTGTTTCTCTCTCCGTCACTGCCTCCCTTGATGGGAGCGGGATGGAATCCCATGGCAACCAGAGTAAATCGGACGATAGAGAACACCACACTGCAGCCTTTAGCCCTCGTTGCACCATTGCAGACATGAGTTCCGAGGAATCTCAATTGGCTCCTGCTGTAAAGTACATCAAGGTGCCATCGAATGCTACAGGTTGGCCGGAATTGGAATTATTCTGTGCTATTTTGCTCGAAAGTTGGTAGGGTATTCTTTTTTTAGTCGATCACCTGGGGAGGTTCTTGTCCATCCGTTTTAATCTCCAAAGAGTACACAAGGATGTTATGGGTAAGTCCGTAATTATAACCCATTACTATCTTTGACCTTTTCGGTTAGCTTTATATTCAAAGAGCCAGTCTTTTCTACCTCTTACCTTTTCTATTTTTAGAAAATGATCCGCACTATAGTCTTTTTTACTTCAACGATGCTTCTGGTGATTATGTTCACCTTCAGCCAAGTATAACGATAGATGAAATCAGTCGAAATTATTGGAGTGGGGTTAACAGTCTGAGCCTTTATTACGTTCGGGAACAGCTGCAGCACTAATTACAGTGATTATGCGTATACGTTCTCTATTACAATCGCTACCCTCAGACCCCGGATTTCGAACTAGTCCTCTCCCCATCGTTTTCCTGGTTGTACATAATCGCTCTACTCTGTTCTTCCCCATGCATTGTTTAAACCTGTTTTTATCTCTGCTTTGGGTTCTTCCCTTTCGGCTTGCCGGTATGGTTTATCCATCAGTCATCTTCGGTGCTTCTTACCTAAGTGATCTGTCACAATCACATTTATGACTGTCCACTGGCATTCATTCGACCGCTTCAGTTTTGGGGATGGCTACTCTGTGGTGGGGATTCGGTGCCACTATAGTTTGCTGCTATGCTTGGAATTAGGCAACTGATATATTGACAACTGCCCCGCCTCACTAGTTCTCTGATGCCAATTAAGTGGGCCAATGTCCGCACACCGCCTAGAGGCTTTGTTTTATCTCGAGATAGAGCTACCGAAATCTGGACCGGCATCTCCGTGATTTCATCTTCACTTACGACCGCCTAGATATGACGCCCAGCGCTGATGCCATTACCTCGAGTGTGCTCAAGGTGCGTTGAGCCGTCGATAACTCGTTCCCTTTCTCTTGCGATGTAGGTAAGAGAGACAAGATGCAACATCCAGCTTCAAGAATAAGGGAGGTAGAGAACCACTTCAGGGTTTTACTCTACATAGGCTCTTAGGCAATCTAGCAGACACAAAACAACTACATCGTAGTGTTTATTTACTGCCATTGTTGCACCCAAGAAAAATCTGAACGAAGTGTGTTCATCAACGGAGTAAAAAAATAGAGGTTAGTGGACTAGATGAGATATTCATACAGAGGCGGTTGATAAAATTGGGCAGTGGTCATATTTATAAAGTTGAAGGGTAAAGAAAAGTGACGGTGAAATTTGTTGGGATTGTTGGTAAGTGGCGTAATTGGATTGCGACTGATCGAGTTCGCTAGTTAGTTGCAATTTGGGGTCAATGCCCTCCGTGACGGAGAGGTGGTGTACCATTACGTTGCTCCTGTTCATGGCACCTCCGGGACCTGAGTCTGTGGCTAGCAGAGCATGACCTCGATCTACAACGCGAAGATGGAATAGGAGGGTCATTTTTTTCAGAACAAGGCGCAACAGATTGTCCTGAATGTCCAAAACCTCCATTGCCACTGATGCAGTCAGTCCCGATGTTCACCGCACTTACTACTCTGAGTAGTTTTGCAAGTCCTTTTCCGCACACGGATATCCATTCTCTCCCAATAAAGCGGTATACACATGCTACCTATCAGCGGCATTTCGTTATCGCAACCCTACCGCCTGGCCTGAAAAGTGATAATCTCCTTAACGAGAACTTACCAGTTTTACAAACAGCCAAAGACATCGTCCCACATTTTAACACTCGAAACTGATTCACTGATGGTACAAACGTGGATGAACGAACTAATAAATTAATTCTGGTCTTATAGAAGATAAGCCGTTTCGTCAGCACAGTTTCATTCAATCGATGAGGGCAAAATACTTAGCGTAGAAACCTAGCAAAGGTATATGCCATACTCACCGTATCCCAGACCGAGTCTGCTACTCACTCACCTCCTCGGATCGCAGGGGGGCCTTACCTACATAGCAAAAATAATGTGTGGATAGCACAGCCGAAGAAAAATTATGCAGTCTTCCCTGCTGGCACACCGATGCAGACTAGCTACCGCTGGACAACCAACCGCACTTTCCAAGGACTTAAACTCTAAAGTACAAGAACTAAGATAGAGTCCTACTACCAGAAAAAAATCCCCATTTTATTCTTCTGCGATCACACTCAGGAGTCACCACATCCTCCCCTTTATTAAGTCCTAATGTGAAGAAAAACAGTTCATGGAAAAATGAGGACAAGATGGGTAAAATAGACATTTGAAAATATCGTCTTCTCAAATCCCCCCCCATGGTGTAATTTACTTACTACACCGCGAAGATTTTAGGCAAGAAAGAAGTCAAAAATCACGTCAAAACACCGGAGTACTACGTACCAAATAACTCGAGTTTTCATAATCAACAGAAAGATTATTTGATTTTAAATACTTATCCAAGTCAGATGTGGGATAAATAAGGAATGACAAGAAATTGGAGATACCTTGAGAAACAGAACTAAGAGCTTTAGATTGAATTCCCTGATCTGGGACAGAAAGTTTGAATAAATGATCCCTCGCCACTAACACTACTCTCGAGTTGAATGGTGTCGTAGATGAGATTTCCGTCGCCATTTACGTCGGCAGCTGGAAATACAAGATTTTCGGCAACGTAGAGTTGATTTCCGATTAGGTAGACTTCCCCCACATCACCCGCGTGACCCAGAATAGCCACTTCTGTTGACTCAACTGGGTGGCCTGGCAATTGGTTTAAAGTGGGAATGGGGCGACTCTGTGCCTGAGTTTTCGAGGGCGATAATATTTGTAGCAAATGCGGCATCGTGGCTGAAACAGACCACTCAGTCAATATAGCATAGGAGGACAAATCGAATGTTACAATCAAAACAGTCGCGTAAACCGAGAGGGCTACTAACATCGTAGTGCGAATCACCTAGACGTCAATACAACAATAATTATCTCATCAAGCTACCCGAAGAAGTAGTCAGATGATTAACCCTTTTCAGGCTCACATGGATTGGGGGTGACGAGTCGTCCGTTAATGCGAATCCGTTTGGGTTTGTCTGAAAGAGAAAAGTATGCGAGGAGGGTAAGGCTGCGCCAAATCATTACTATTAACATAATGTAGGCGTCGTAGTAACTTACCGGTATGGAAACGCCAAATATGGTCATTCAGCACTTGTTTGATGGCGTACCTCCGGCCACATTCGTTGCATTTGAACGGTAGAACAGCTGAAGTCATGAAACAAAACCGCCTTTGTGCATACCGATCTCAAAATGTAGCCGTAATATCATAAATAGTCCTGGTTATGGTAAATAAGATTCAGCGTGATTGACATGAAAACAAAGGTTAAGTAGAGATTACTAGAAAAACCATCGAGTTATAAAACCGACCCTTGTGGTGGTTGACAAGATGAGACGCTAACTGAGAATGTAAGAAAAACCTTCGTCCACATTCATTGCAGGAATACGTTTTAAGATCTGTAAACGAGGTTAAAATTAATGACATTTAGAGAGCGTTGTACAACATATTGAAAACATTTGGAGTATCAAACACTCACGATTATGTACACAGTCGATGTGCTTTCGAAGGTCGCATCGAGCGTAGAAGGAACGATCGCAGAGACCACATGAATACCGTTTCACCTCTGAAAAGAAAACGAACAGAAAAGACAAATACTTTCAGCATCCATGACAAGTTAGATCCGTTTAATCAAACACCCCTAAAAAATAAAGATTTGTTGCTATTACAAAATAAAATTGTCGTCAACAAATGAGTATTAAGTTAGTGCGATGATACAATAAAAGTAAAAGAAATCACTTACTCTGATGAATAGCTTCTACATGGGTTTTCAGTGACTTCTTGGTATGCAAGACCTTCTTGCAGATAGGACAAATATCGACACTGCTAGCTACAAAAATCCGACACACATATGCACATATACGAAGACTAGTTTGGGCGAGTGAGTGCTACTCACTTATTACAACATTCAGGGAAAATAAGCAAGCATAATTTACCAGCAAAAAAGTCTATATTGATAGCCTTCTTCGGTCCCTTGGAGTCACCGCCCGAGGCTGAAGTGTTAAAAAGATCTCGTTTTAGTTATTTAAAGTAAACAACTGACGACTGTGACGCTAATATCGCGACCTAAAAACACCAATGTTGCTCACCAATCAATCAGAAGCGTTTGGGTCTGCGAGGAGCACGAGTTATTGGTTGGTCGTGACTCAGGGTCACGTGAACACCCGCGAATACTTATTAATGTCTGTTTAACAAATGAGCATTCGCGGTCGGAAAATGTAAATCGTAGCACAAAAGCCGAGACATTTGTAAACAGATATCCCAGTAAAGGCAGTCTCATTCGTGTCGGTGCGTTGAGCACCGGGCGGAAGGGCCGCCCTCACACAGCGTCCTCCAACTGGAACCAGAGCTACGAACACCACAGAATCAGCCAAAGCCTAGGCAGGTGCAATGACGCAGAACAAGCACTCCACCTCTTCCGCTCTCCCCGACCCCCATAAAACGCCTACACAGGGGACCACAGAACAGCTCAGAATACCAGCGGTTGGTATAATGTTGCAGCTCGTATTTTGACGAAATTATTGTTTAATCGTACTTCATCGTTGCTCCAATGGCCATGATTCAGTAATAAAGCTACCTCTTTGAATCGCCGAAAGGCAAGCTCACCACTCCCGTCCCGCCTAATAGATCAACTACAAACCGTACATTGACATATGAAATCTTCCAACAACCGCAATACCCCCACCTCTATACCCCCCCCCCCCCCAAGAGAACCAGAATCCAATCTACCTTCATCAGTTTCACCTTGATTTTCGTATTCTTCTGCCAGTTCATATTCATATTCCATTACATTGTTTCGGCCAGCTGAAATAAAACAGCAAAAGCTAAGTGATCGTGCCAGTTGAAAAGTGGCTTAACGATTAAAATCCAAACGCATAAAATGGGGCGGTAAACTAATTATCGAAAGGAAGGGGGGGAAGACTGAGTTTACCGTCTCGACATATTTTGTCTGGTAAAAACAATAGTAAAATCAACTGCACAATAATTGTATTTCTCTTAAATCGAAATTAAGGCTTCTACACACAGACAAGTGTGGAGGGTTCATTACACTCAGGGTTATTTAGACTAGTGGCTTCCTCCGTCTCGTTTGGTTCGTGTGCAACAGTTTCCATTGTTTTGGTTGTGGATTCCGCCTCTATCTCCTCGTCTTCCTCCGTTGTCGTTGTTGCTATTGTAGTGGTCGCCGCCGCGGTTTCTGTAACTGCTTCTACCTCGGCTGACGCCTTCGCCTCTGCCTCTGCTATAAACACAAAAATAACTACCAAAAGCCTATTCAAACGCGGCGACCAAAAGATCCCGATCTGCAACTTTACAACCATGAAGGTTGTTCAACGCCAAGTACCAAAACAATATCCTTTTGTGATTCGTTTAAATACAAATTGGCAAGTTTAAAATAGTGATTATATCACCAATAAAGAGTTAAGGAAATGGGGTTCACTTTCTTCAGGTTTACAAGGAACGAAAAAAACTATTCATGTCGTTAAAAAGGAAATGAGTAAAGAAGATAAGTACTAGTGGTCACTATTGCCAAAATAGCAAATAGCCGGGTTGAAGTTTACATTCTAATATAAGCGAAAAGAAGAAGGCCTTGGCTGTGTAGCAAAACAAACTCGAGCTTGAGTAATCCAGAGTTGTCACCGTTGAAAAAAATTCAAAATATTTCTGCGCTCTTAAAAGGAGAGTTGCCTCCCCGTCAAATTCCAGAATAACCTCCCCAACTGTCGATTAGATTTTAAGATACCGTGTAAAATAAGGCCCCAGGTGATTAGACAAGTAAGTCCATAATCCATAATCGGCGCAAAAATAAGGGACCCAGTTTCCGTTCTGGCAGAATTAAAACTCTATCGACTTACCGATAAGACGCCTCTGCCTGTCACATTCCTCTTGCAGTGTAGTCTTCTCCGCTCTGAAGTCATTTCGCATTGCAAAAACATAACCAGACCCATCGCCTGAAATGAAAAGGACGAGGCCAATGGACGAATCTATTGGTGAAAGCCGAGTTTAAAGCGACAGAAAAAAAGATCTTCGACGCACCAACATGCTCTTGACGAATGTGCTGACGAAGAAATTTTTTCCATCCGAAAACTTTTCCACACTGTTCACATTTGTACAGGGTTTCACCTGAAATAATAACTCACTTATTTCTGCCTAACATTTCTAAAAGTTATAAGCAAAAAAGATAACTTGAACCAAAAAGGAAAAACTTACTTTGATGTACATTTTCCATGTGATCTCGCCATTCCTGAAGCTCGTCGAAACTAGTCTCGCACTCCGGACAGGTGAACATTGACTGTTCTACAGACGAAGGAATGAGTATGGTCCATGGAATAGGGTAAAATAATCAAATTTACAAGAATTTACTCACTTAAATGTGCTGACTCTATATGATCCGACGCCTCCTGAGAAGTAAGAAATCGTTGTCCACAAATGTAGCACCGAGTTTTGGGGAACGCTTGAATGGGAAAATGTGGCAAGAAGCGTCATTTAATATTCTTCAAAAGTGTAGCTATCGATAATTGCACACACGTGGCTGAATTTCATATGAATGATTTAAAAGATAGGATGCAGATTTACGTCTATTTTGTGTAAAACTACCTCGGTGACGCTCATCCATGTGACTCCTCATCCCCTCAAGTGGGAAAATGTAGAAACACACTAAGCACCGGCACTCATTTTCACGGGGTTCTAAAATATACCAAATTATCCGAGGAGTTTAGATTGCACTTCGTGGCCGAAAAAAGTAGAGCAAAACAAAGAACATACCCCGAGAATCCAAATCGGTGGGGAAGTTGACCGAGAGGGAGGTTTCATCGACCCGACATTCTTCCCGCGAGGGCGGGCTATCACCTGCACAGATGAATTGAGAAAAATAATAGTAATCGAAAAATGATAACTACACGGACGTTCCGAAGCTTACACTGATGGAGGCTTCGTAAATGCTTGACGAGTTTCAGATAATAGTAATAACCCTTATCGCATTCGGGACACTTGTAATTGTAAATGCCTAGAAGTGAACACACAAAACGCATCCTCTTGTTCAAATGAGTATAAACAGAACCAGTGACAAAACATTGATAAATGGAGCTTTAAAATTACCATAATGAGCTGTTTTTACGTGTACACGAGCAGCGTCGGCGGTGGGAAGGATGGTACCGCAAATGAAGCACTGCTCTTTAGCAAAGCCTGTGATAAAAAAACAAAAGATTATATTAAAAGGCAGACCAATAAAATTTTTGGTTCAACTGAAATTTTACACCACAAATAACTTCGTGTCCAGTTCAAATTATTAAGCGGGATGGGATTGAGGAGAAACAATGACTGCCAGATGAAAATGTGTAGAAATTGATGAGCCAAACAGACTTACGTTTATGGGTTTGCCGTACATGAGCCTCGAGGGTTGGGGGGAGGAAGGACTTGCCACATACAAAACACATTACGGAATCGCCTAAGAAGTTAAAGAAAAAAATCACAGAAATATCCCAATACCCATTTAATCTTCCATGAGGATAAGTAAATCTGAAAAAGACCAAGCGATTGTAGCAAATAGTACTTATTACGGATATAGCCATTTTAAAAAATTGAGCTCAATCTATCTAAACTAAACAGGTGTGACTCACCTGAGCGTCGAACGCCTATAATTGAGCGAGAGTGGGTATTAGACGCCTATTATAACCGAAACGAAATAAATAATCGTTGTAATACTCACCTTTTTCTCGTTGATCACTGGATGAATCTACAAAGGATAGTCTGCGTCATTATAAAGGTCTTTGAATAATTTGTAAAAAAATGTGGACTTGACCTTCATCATACGACACATTCAAATCTGAAAACAAAACAGAAAGTTAGGTTACTACATATTATTATTATACGACAGTGGTAAGAAAAGTATAGCGTTAAATACACATCAAACTCCACAAATTCGAGTTTAGGAACTAAACAACTACTGAGGACCCTAATAGTAAAAAAGAACGCATATGGAAATGGACCGCACGTGAATCCGCAATGATCTTAATCAAAGTGATTCGATAGGCCAAGTATTTTTAGGCCAAATCTCTTACACTTCCAATATGATCTAAATCTCTAAGTAAGATTAAACATCAAAAATAATATAAGTGTACCTGTGTCCTCGTCCTCCGTTGGCCTAGATGTGTCAACTAGAATAAAAATATTGATTTCAACTAAATATAAGAAAAGTGTAAATAAAATTTTGCTAAAATAGGAACTAACAGAAACTTTCATAATCATCAAATCCACGGGGAATCCTTCGCTGTCTCTTTTCATATAGAGGTTGAGGAGATGAAAGTAGAAGTTCTAAACGTTTCCTTCGCCTATATGGACGCCTCTTTCTAGGTTCCAGTGAGGAGGGAGGGGGCTTGGCAACTTTCAATCGTCTTCGTCGTTCGACCCCAACGACGTCTCTCAAGGGGCTTGACGGGTGATGATTCTTCGGCTGATTCAGGTTTGAGGACCTCCTCGGCATCATCGTCCCCCATCTCACTAACTTCAACGAGAGCGCTTTGAGCCGCTTTCAGGCGAGCACTGTTCTCCTGCAGCCGCGCTTCTTCGCGGTAGATACCATCAATCATGTTGGCGTCTCTGGAGAGATCCACCCACAATATTTTCGAGCCAGTACCTGAAATTCAAGGGACAGCACATACGGCAACGATTAGAGTGAAAATGTATGATCATCATACTTCAAATTCTCTTCCATAGATGGCCGAAAAACATTTGTCGATATAGATGTTTCACTAATTCAACTAGGAAATGGTGAAAAATATGAGCCACATTGGCAAAAGGCAACATATGAACGCGAAAATAATAGAGAAATAAGTACGTCACAAAAGCATTCTATACGTCTGTTACTAGAGTCAAAGAAACCTATGGTAGGAAAAAATTGAATCGGTTCAATCCGAACATGTTAAACGTGAGCAAATTGCCACAGCATTATAATAAAATCGATATGTGGTGACGTATTAAAAAAGAAAAAAAATACAACTCGTAGGAGAGAAAGTTGTTTTATAGATTGCGACTAATAAGAAAACGGCAAGAGCTAGCCTCGCTCGCATCTGATACACTAAATATTCTGGCAAAACTACTAAAAAACCACTAGGGTTACAGATATGTAGCCTTATAACCACTTAAATGAAACAATAATATGTTGCTCGTAGTGTCTATTAAGCAGGTACCACATTACTAAATGATATGCACCAATGCGCGATCGAAGTTATTACAATAACGATTGTGGGTGCGCAAAAAGAGGCATTTATGAAGTCGGCTAACAATTAGCGGAATTAGTTGCAACCCGCGACAAATTCGTCTGTGTCTGCAGGTACTGACAAAATATTGGAGACAACAAGATCTATTAAGCTTGAAGTTTTATTAACCTAAATGATATTAATGAATATAATGTAAACAAATATGAGCATAAAACAAAGAGTATCCGGAAATACCGTACGCGGAAAACCAAATATATTACATTGGAGACTGCCTCGTATGATGACAACAAAGTTATAGTAAAGTGAACACAGTATTGACGCAGGAATGAGGTACTATGAAATAAATTATATTTGTGGAAAACCTATTTCACTTATTTACGGCTGTACACGTACCCTTCCCCACTTCTTGATGCATTTTAAAACAAAATATGTTCAAAACACGCGGTTTTGCCGCTGTCAGTTTCGTAAATCAAAATTTTTTTATTTATGCCACATTTGTTGAAAAAATGTTAGATCTTTCAAGCGCATAATTCTTCGGTCTTTTAGTCTTTTATTTTTTAGTTAGCCCATGTGTAGTTTTATCGTGATACGGGATTGCGTTCCTCCCATGTAGTTTAAGTACTTTTCAAAAGTTCTGAAGACGAAAAATTCCCACGTGCGTAAATATTCTCACGAGACTTTGTTGCGGGAATTATTGTCGTGCCCAAATGCATAGCCGGATGTTGATGAGTTTTAATAAATGCCCGTTCGCTTGACGTTACGGATGAAAATGAGCGATCAAATTTGCTTATTCTCGCATTTATGATATTAATCCGCCTTTAGATAGTTCACAAACCCCGAAGTCGCGTGTGATACTGTCGTTCCGTTTTCTCTCATACCACAAAATGCCTTCTACTTCGCCAATCCTAAATGTTTTCAATCATGATGCTGAGAAAAGGGCCTGATAGCATTAGGTTTGCTGTGTACAGAAAAAGTAAGAAATTGTAAGCCTGACCTGAAAGCTGTGCTCCGAGCGATAGTAAGACCAGCTTAGTGACGACTTAAATTGGTTTAACAGAAAAATAAACCTAAGGCATTGTTGGTTGCTTCATCGTTTACTGTCCCCTCAACTTTCGTCAACATTTGTGCCTTTTGTGCGTACACCAATGCTTTTCTGTTCCATTTGTATTTGGTACCAATCCTGATTATTTTCTTCCCATTAAATATGACGAAAAAACGAGGTCAAATCATAAGCTCATGGATTCCACTTGTGCTAAATGTAACCTCAACTCCTTTCTCTTTAGCCTTTATTACGTATAATTTGTTTGGAACCGTAACTTTTCACTCCCGCCCATGGCTCCCCTAATCACCCTGGCAATTTTAACAATACTTCTTTCACTTAATGATAATCGGAATGATGATGCTCTTATGGCATCAAACTAATTTGAAACTCAGAAATCTCGTTTGTGTTTTTGATTACAATGTTTGATGATTCACATTTGGCCGTTAGGGAAAGGGAAAAGTAATCCGAATTTGTGATGACTCCTTATGAAAAGCCTGAAGTAACGTCTGCGTGACAAAAATCGCCTGATTTCAAGGGTGTAAAGCAACAATCGCTAATGATGCCATACTTGGTACCTAAAAGGAGCACACTTAATACTTCAATCGAAATATCTTTATAGCTTTGTCTTAAACTAAATTATATTGCAACTTCTGAATTGGGTTTATGAAAAAATCGGGCCTTTAGGCGTAGTTCCTTGCACTCTTCCTATGATGCGACTCTTATCAACGCAGCCCTATTTTGAATACTCGTTTATTTATTACTCGCTACACGACCTCATTTTACCAGCTTCGATTTCCTTCCCCTTTACGGTTTGTTGTCGTCAGCCCGAAGACATGTTACGGTGAATGGAGGAAAACAAATAATTAACTCCTATGAAAAGCGGAAGTATAAAACTGCGGAAGAACTAAAATTTATACGATTGTATTATTCCGTCCACTAATCTATGTGATGCTTTGCCTCTTTTAATCACTCGAAGCGGTAAATCAATAAGGACTCTCTATATTTTCCAAACAGTCTGCTTCTGATGAAAAAGATCTTGGCAGTACCGCTGAATGCAGGCAAGATGCACGCTTTAGAATACGGGACTTGTTGGTTAAAATGCACTTTTAGAAACTGTTCAACGAGCGCATAATGCTGGCCCCAATCTCGAGCGTCTTGCGGTCTTCCCGATTCAGTGTTCGACGATACCATCATAGAAGATAATTGCTAGTGCGCATAAGCCCTAAAATATTATAGTAAAAAGCGATCGGCAGCGGTTAAAGAGCTTGCGAATTCAAATGCATCACTATAACTCAAAGCTTGTGAGAAGAGATTTTGTTTGCATCCCAAGTAAAGATTGTCCTGAGGTCCTCGTAGGTGTGCAGCGCACGAGGATTTGTCAATGTCTGGTGCATTGCCAGAATCCCATGATTCATGGCTACGGTGACGAGGTAAAACCGCGGGAAATGGCGCTAACGTGGAACGTCTATTCCTCATATCTATGTTGTCACCACAGCCGTCTATGCAGCAATGTCTGATCATCACTGCCACTCACGTTTACACCTGTAGAAGAAGCAATTCATGGCATAGCTTTAGGATATGTGGTTTTCCTTGCACTCCATCCCATTTACCGCGGTTCATTGCAGCCCATCTAACCCTAAGCAGATGAAAATTGGTGAAAGTGATCAACTGAAAACGTTGACATATTAACCGTTGTTTAACGTCCAATATATTTTTTCTTGTTTCTTCTCCAATATAATGAAGTTACTTTAGACAAAATTAACCGAGGCAAGGATGTGATCTTCTGAATCTCCATTGTATCACATGTTGCCCGTTAAACAAGTGGCACCATTCCATCCATCACTCAATCACACATTTTAACCTCCCAACTCGTTAGGCATGTGGTTGTGATTGCCACGCATAGGTATGACAGTCGAGTGATGAGAAAGAAGTGAGGAAGATGAGGTCGAGGCTGATGACGATGGCGATGATGTTGTGCACCCGTGATTACATTTAGAAACTCGATCTTTGAGTCAAATTGACATTGTTGAGTTTTCTGCCTCCTCTAGCCGGGCGTAATTGGGAAATGGGGAGACTACCTCTACACAGACTTCTCAACCCCCTTGGGATTGCTCCCCTATATGATTAGACACCTTCCCTCTCAGATGGCATCAGATGCAGTTAAATTTTTCCCCACAATTGTGTATGGTATTTTTATAAACCTGTCAGAAGACTTCTAAATGACGGTAGAAGCGGAACGGGGCCAATACATCAAAAACCCTAATTAATAGCTGGTAAGGTGGCCGATGGAATAGCCCTTTCCGTCAAGCTTACTCGCAGAGTAGTAGCCAAAACAAGAAGGCATAAACGCACATTTAAAACTGCATTTTTTAGTTTCATTAAAACTAGATCAAATTTGATTACAGCCTGAGCGTCAGAGCGACTGTTTATATACAATGTAAAATGAAAAAAAATGGTAGTTAGATTGCCATTTTTGAGGATATGATCCCTTGCTTGAAGGATGATGAACACGGACCACGGTTAATTGATCGTTATCAATTTTTCACTTTCACCAAATTTTCATCTTCTTGGAGTTAGATGGGCTGCAATGAACCGCGGTAAATGGGATGGAGTGCAAGGAAAACCACATATCCTAAAGCTATGCCATGAATTGCTTCTTCTACAGGTGTAAACGCAGGCATTTACTCAATTACGTGAGTGACAGTGATGATCAGACATTGCTGCATAGACGGCTGTGGTGACAACATAGACGTGAGGAATAGACGCACGGTAGATGTCGTCATGACCTATCCGTTTCCCTCCATAATGAGCCCATACTTATTTTTGTCTTCCGCAACGTCAAGTGTGACTGTCATTGGACGGGATGGAGATCTCTTTCTTGTTTGGTATTTTCTGTATTTTCCATTCTTTTCGAGCGCCTATCAAGTCTTCTTCTTTACTCCACTTTCAGCAATGATAAATGATGTTGAGTTCTTCTTTTCGCAAAACCTCAGGACGTCTTTGTTTAGAATTGCGGAACTCTAAATGAAATGTATTCTTCCCCTTACCATGCAAAGAATTCGTTTCATAGTAAAGTGGAATTGCGCTCAAATCAATATACCAAACCGAGCATGTAACCTTTGTTTTAACCACTTTAGTTTACATTTAGTTTATCTTTATCATGTCCCTGCTATAGATGCGCTCAAGGATTGCAGGTAGGAGGAAGGGTACTATTTCACCATACAGCGAAATCCTTATTTTCACACTATATATTTGGCTGAATTCAACTTTCGAATTGTATTACTCTCGCACACATGCATATAGCGTTTAACTCTACTTGATTGAGGTCTGCAAAACTTGGAATTAATACTAACTAATATCAAATAAACGCTCTTGACCACAAACATTTTTATCACTTGTTGCCAAGATATCGAAATTAATGCCGTTAATAGGATGAAACGTCATTATAAGGTTCTCCACAGAATGGCTCAAGCGGCTTTAAGGAGCAAGGCTACTATTAGCGTTCACACTCCATCGAGGACATAATAGGCACCAGGTGGCTGTGGCAAAAATACTGAGACCCCACCGGATCATCCGGAACGCTGACTAACAAGTTTTTATTCAATAGTGGTATATTTCAAAACAGGAATAAATCCTTCGTTTATTTAAACGCAACGTTTTTTCTAGGTGACTCTCACCTCTTTTGTATATTCGAAAATGTGGACTCCTATAGTTTAAATTTGTTATATAGCTAGCGGAATTCCGCGCATGCTAACGTCTTTACGTGCACGGTGAATTGTTTGTAATACCTAGTCAACGCGCCACACCCAAATCTGCCGCATCGCGAACGTAACGCACACACAATCGATCAAAATTTCTACCTGATTGAAAATTTGCGCAGACCAATGAAGTATTAGTAAAGTGCGGTGACCTTGAATGTAACGTAGCCAATCGTCTCGCCCGCAATCGACCAAAGCAGGCTGTCCAACGGCACTGATTGGCTAATTATAAAGTGACGTTCATTTCTTCATTTTATTACCACATCTGTCTCCACATCCTTTTTTACACTTGACTTTATCCTTTGTTAGATAAATCGACCTCATCTAAAAGTTTACAGTTATTTTTAATAGAAGTTGGAGTAATCCTCCATCCATAGAGGTTTGGGCGTTTTGTTTTTATTGGTCCAGATAGCGCTCTTTGGTACCTGTATGTCCTCAATGTCCCACACCTAAAGTTCATGTTTAAAAAATCACGCCGAGTTTTCGTTAAACTAGTTAATGCAAGTGGACAGCAGTTCACTTCATCAGACCCCTTATTTGAGACGCGCATCGACCGTCATGTGCTCATGGAGGAAGACTCCTGTGCTGAAAATATGAAGCAGGGACAACTTGCTTCCAGCTAGAATTACCTTTACTCTATTTTCGAATGCAGAACAATGATTAGATACACGCCTTTCGAACCTTGCCTCTTCTCTTAAGCACAAACTCCCCTATCATTAGAAACCCATGTGGGTTTCACAAGACGTAAGGCTGGTACAACTGAATCATTAGGAAGGTTCCTTACGCGTCCTTTATTTGTTATCCATACCACTTTAGAGTGGACAGCTAATCACTACTAAAATAATCTCTTCTCAGGTTTTTAACACCATTTTCGACGACACACTTCTCCACTTATTCGAATTAGGGAAGATCATTTATTGCGTTTATTTCACATCTCCCCCATCTTCCCTCTTCAGTTCTCTTTAAATTGTACCTTTCATAATTATCTTTTTCGAATCTTTTAAAACTCCTGAAAGCGAAGGTGACAGCCGGATAATTTTTCTCAACTCTACATTAATATCACCTTTTTTTCGCAATTTGAGCCAAGATTTTAACTTCCTTGTATCGATTACGGTAAATCAGAAATTTTTTTACAAGGGATCACAGGGCACTATCAAGCCCTCGTGTTAACAACGTTATTTTAGTCTACACACTACGTACCGTCACCTTTCAATTTATTAATATTAGTTTTTTTCCCTATAATTTTCCTAAATACGCATAATTTCGTTTGCCTTGTTTATTTGACATTCCTCCTTGAAATTTCCACTCTTTAGTGTAGGATTCCTTATAATAACCAAATGTAATCACAGGTTAATGGCAGTCCCATGGGCATAAGCTAGTTTAATTGTCAAAATTGCGAGACGATTAGCTTAACTGACCTACTTAATTTTAAGACATTTGGAATTTAATCCCAACAGTCTATCATTGCTGTCGTTTGGTTTGATTCTACAAGACGTCTACTAACTCCATCAGAACCAAGGTATATTAATCTACCTGCGGAATTGATGTTCAGAACACTCATGAATGCTTCTTCAAGGGGAAGGGGGAGGGAGGGAAAGGAAAAGGTGAGGTGAAGGAGACAGTGACCATGGCCTCTAAGTAAATTGTACAATATGCAACTTACTTTCACTCGCCTTAGGAGTCCACAACCCCATCAATTCAGTAAAATTCACATTCTTCGGCCTCGTCAACATCCTTTAGAATGAGTTGTGCATAAACAAACATGATTGTCGCAGCCGTAAAGTTGAGTAAATAAAAGAGCTTGTCCAGTTCTTTTCCGTGAATTTGGATTTAATAAGCAGATACGACGAGCTACTTCACCCAGGGATGACAAAATTTTGACAAAATTAAAGGGTGGTGGAAAAGGAGCGAAACGAGGTGGTAAATAACATTTTGAATAACGACTAGATGAGTGGGGAGACATTGACTTTAAATTTATTTAATTAATTGAACTAATCAGCATCATCAGCTGACATATCGTCTTTCCCCTTAGTTATAGTCATTTTGAAGGCTGCGGATTGCCTATGAAGGGGGGCAGACACTAAGGCTATTTGGGTTAATAACTGCTTTTTGCTCTTCTCTTTGCTGTATTATAGGCATTTATCTCGAAACGCCATAGTGACAATCGCCTGGATGGTGATTGGGAGAGGAATACTGAGGGAGGTAGCGTTTAGCATCAAATTTTCAGGTGGAAGTCTTCACTCTATTGGCTAACTATCGGGGAGGGGGGGGTTAGTATCAAGTTCTCCACTGCTAATATTTGCTTGGTGGTAAATGTCCATCCTTATCATGATGATGAGGAGGAGGATGATTCGCATTACCCAAAGCTTCCTCACCCAAAGAAATAAAATTTCTTCGATGTCTCCGACTATTATAGTTTTGTCCATGAATTCACATACCCATCAACCTAATTTTGACTATTTCTGCTCGGTATATTCCTGTTGGTACAGTGCTTGAACTGTTAAGGTCTTGGTAAGGGCTTTGTTATCAGTGCAATGGAGGTGGGCAGAGAATGGTAGAGAGCACGCAGGGCCAGATAAAGTGATTCATGTGCCGATATGATAAGACAGTGATGGACACTCGTCTTCGACGGTCTTACAAATCAAATCGACTTGGTACTGGTGATAGCGCAAATAATCTCGGTTACCAATGCGGGAACACAAATTAGTGAACCATTAATTCGTCAACCAGATTTCGGAAATTACTAAAATAGGATCTTCAAAAGTGAATTATAATTCGCCAGGCGTTGGCATCAAGAATATTAGAGCAAGGTGATTAACAAGTGATAAAAATGAAGAATATTGGTTAAAGTTAGAACTCACTGGGCATAGTAAGAGGGTGAAAAGAGATTAAGGCTGTGTGCAAAGGATGTGACAAAAAGGTCTTATTTTCAAGAAGGGGAGAGAAGAAAGACGATTTCATTCGACCTTCTCGGCCCAACGTCCATCACAAAAGACGTGGAGTATGTAGCAAACAAGTCTCAAGCTAACTTCTCTACTACCATCGCGTTCACGATATTGGAATAAAGACAAATTTTTTTCTGCCTCCCGTAAACAAAGCACAGTTGATGAGTCGCCTTCGACAAGCGATAGACTCAGTCTCTTGAGGCAACCATATAAACTAAATCAGCTGACCGTGTATGAGTAATAGCAATGAATCACATGCACACACGCATATGGGCATTACCAGCCTGCCCCGTCACTGACAGTTTGGGGACAAGATTAACAGAAAGGTGAAAATGGTAGAGAGAGGCGCTATGGCAACACGATGTTGGTGTGCGTGTGTGTCTGCTTGAGAAGAATACAACAAATATTCAAATTCAACAATGTTAACAGACGTGATTCGTAAATTATCGCCTTAAATTATCCAAACCTTCAATAGGGAAGGTAGATATTTCAGTGGAGCCTTAATAAATTATAATGGTAGATACGTGAATACCAATACTTTAAGGTGCTTTATTTTTTTGTGATTAGAAACGTCGTGCCTTTGTGGAAGCACACGTAAACACATACACGAGACCCGGCTTTAGTTTGAATGAAAGAAGGCTAATTCATGAGGCAACTCCCATAAATGGTTACCTACAGCGCGTATTTTACGAGGAGAGTGTCGGAATACGCCCCTACTACATTGAACAGAGCAGTACAATTTTGAAGGGGTTTCAAGAGCCAGGCGACAATAGGTGGGGAATCAACAGTGAAGGTCCGACTGTCTTAGGCCAACAACGCAGAGATGTTCAGTATTTTTTTACTTTAGTCACGTGATGTTTGCCATGGACAAAGAGAAACGAAATTTTCAAAACGCAATTTTCAGGCCTGCCGAGGGTCGCATCACACGACGAAAATGCACGCACCAGTTCAGGGTTTATGACTTCAGAGAACTACATGACATCAATCTGGTTCTTAAATAGCACCCAAGTTCGCGAAAATCAGTGTAGTCGAAAGGCGATGACGGCAGGCAAAAGTGAAGTAATACTTTTCAGTGAATAACTATGTTCCGAAGGCATTGTTTTTAGGACTAATAATTCCTACACAATATGTATCTTGTAAGTAATTTAAATATATTTTAGTGAACTTTTCATCATACAACACACGCACAAACAATAGACGCAGTGTGGCAAATCAATGCATTAAATAGACGCAGTGTCAACAACAATAGAAAACAAAATCAAAGTGTGTACGAAACTGTGTTGTCCGGCCGTCAGTAATTATTACGAGTGTATAAAATGGGAAGATCCAGAACTCTGGATGTCCTTACCTCGTAACTTCCCGACGTCGATTTATTGATTTACCGCATTACCATCGCGAGGGTTGAATGTGAAATGATACGGAGAATGGATCTGAACTTTCGACTGGTATATAAGTTTTCTATTGAAGAACAATTTGATGTCCCTCATCAATATGATCTTGAAGTTAGGGAGACGATAAAATACCGTGCTATCAGGGTGATGGCCAAAAAGCTAAATGGGGCTGCGCGACATGCAGACGGTAGGATAGGAAAGGGAATTCTACCCACAGATTTTAATTTTTTGCGACTACACTCCACATTGTAGACAATACCAGCACCCCACACTCAGCACAGTGAATGAGTTATGGCAAGAAGTTCACACAATAAATTAATACCAGCACAGTACTCACTAGAATGTTTTTTTTTGCTTCTCTCAGTTTCATATCAGTATTAAGTGTTGAAACATTCGAAACGAGTCAGATTGTCGAACTGCCGCACCAGGTGGCGGTGGTACAATTTTCTTCAAGTGTATCGAAAGGCTTATAAACAATTTAAGTATGTCTTCCCGGCATATAAGTGACCGGCGCTTCAGTCCGAGCATTAAACCCACCGCGCGTTCTAATCGATAAATCAATTGCAGATGCCTTGAAGCCTAGACGACAGGACCAAAAATCCCTACCGCATTTTCCGGACAAGATTACTTATTGGTAATGACATTATTGTTCATCGCTGCTCATACATAATAAATTGATGTGATTTCGCCTGTTATTGCAGAAAGATTGGTAAAATAACAGCTTCTCCTCTGTAGCGAATAAATTACAAGACCATCTCTTCCTCGCACTCAATTCACTATTTGTACGTGGGCATTTGGGCGATAAAGTATTGCGCGCATGCAGTCAACCACTCAAGACTCGTCATTATTAACTTATGCACGGATATTTTCAATGATCCATATGAAGCGTTTGAAGAGGAGCACAATCCAAACTACTCGTTTAATAGTTTACTGGCCCATTTGACTTAGGAAAGAGCTAGACCGCAACACCACATTGATGCGACCCAAAAATTCGCCAGGCGATGCCTGAAACGGGGCAGAGACACAAACACAGGTCTGGGTTTCCGTAACCAAGCGACGACCTAATTCCTCGGTGCCCATAGTTGGTAGAATAAAGACTGCATCTTGAACGCTTGCACGTTGAGTGTGCATTCATAGACAACATTTAGGTCGCATTTGCATGTGTGCGCGTGAGCGTAAGCATGTGTCCACGTAAGTCTGTATATGCGTGGAAGAAGCTTATGGATTTGCGATGAATGCGCTTGAGACACTTTCCGACCCAGTTTCCGCTCACACTGGCGAAATGTGCGCAGATGTCTCAGTATCGCGACTGTATTGATTCTGTTTTAGCCATACGAAAATGCCCAATCACTGCGCGAATTATGATACACGACCACCGACAATGCACCCTTAGGGTTTGCACTAATAGCAGGGTTACAAAAGGGTTATGGGTACCACCATACTGAAGAGAAAATCAGTCTCTCGTACAACACAGATACGACCAATGGGCGAATGTTTCCAATCGTAAATTGATGGTCGCGCTGTTGAACTCAGCGAGTAATACAAGTAGAATATTAGGCCAAGGAAGGTTACGATGATAGCTCCGCATGTTAAGTCAGATACTTTTACAAGCTTCGACATAGGTGGTGATGAAAGGGTGTTTACTCGGGTCCTTTTGCAAATCTATTTGTTTTATAAACAACTGCAGTATAACCCCGGTTACAGTGAACGCAATCACGAGTGAAGAAGGGCAAGCATGTAAGCGGCCGACATGTCAACTCTTGACTGAAATAAGCCACCCGAATAGATCGCAACACAGAAGAAAGTTTACTCGAAGCTAATTAATCTACTATACGTGTGCCAGTCTTCAGATTGACGATAATTTACGAACTCACAGATCATGTCGAATTACGATTTCAACGTGCCTGGGAACGCGGCATAAAGTGGCGAGTAATAAACAGGTTGCAGAACCCCGACGACCACACACCGGGGTAGTTTTTGAAGTCGATTTGCGGAAATACAACCTCCGACAGGTATTGATGCGCAAAATATACAGGAAACATAATACTGCCATAGAAACAATGAGCACTAAACAAGAACGAATGATGTCTAGCGCAAGAATCAAGCATCCATGGCGCTTTCCGAAACAAACAGAATAGGCCATTGAATATTGAACTTTGGCGTCTGCTGTAACTGTCGCTTTTTAGACGTGTACAGAGCGATACTGAGCACGGACCGTGAGATCCAGGAAAGCCAATCGGTGAAGAGCCAAATGGGGCGCAGTTACGTGCATGCGTACGTGCGTGATGCACATACCGGAATAGCGGCATGTGTGGGGTGGGGGGCGTAGATACGTGAACGCGCATTCCGTATCACCTGACCGCTATCATTGATGATGCCAACTAGATCCTCCATGAGGAACGGTCACCTTACTTAAAGTGCCGATGCGCTAACAGCCAAGAACCGAGAAATGACCGCGCCAATCACGACTCGATAAACGCTAGAATTATCTGAAAATCAACGAAAGTATAACTTAGAGGCAGCATAGGTGCGTAGAGTAAATGGACCAAGGCGTTGCGAAACCGGCCAGTGGGGGGTAGCAGAATCGCCCAAACGCGTAAAGAGCAGAGGAAAAGAGCCTTCAGAATTCTACGTTTGGAAGACTCACAAGCGAATGGCTTGACGGTAATATCAATACCCGATTACTAATAGTGGACTAACTTAGTCACCTAACCTGGATAGAATAAGGATACAAATAGCCTAGGCATCAGCAACATACGTGGTCATCCTGAAAACAGAAAATGCAGACAAAAGTCAAGGTGGTGAAAAACAAAACTTTGGATGGCGTAGACAAGTTAACCGCGGTACAATAAAACAGGTCCTAAGGACACCAAAATTGCGAATGGGGAGCATCAACAAAATAAATGCCATGATTTGTTAGGCTTTACTGCACTTGGAATACGGCTAAGGGCTTAAAGGCTGGAGAGACAGTTACAAGGAATAAAGTGTCTTGAAATATTAAGGAATTCCGAACTTTCATCTTTATTTACAGTAGGACTGAAAACATGACAAAGCTACGAAGAATCTCGATGGGATGAAGCACACTCAGGAAAAAAGGAGGGATACGCCCCGATGATATGAAGTAAAAAAAATTACAGGGGAATCGGAATTACAACATATTGACAAGAAACTGCTGAACCTTTTCGAAAGATTTGTCTGAAGTCTGCGTACACAAAAGTTAAGAATTTTGGCATGCACCATATCTGCCGTCATCTTGAAAAAGCGGAGGAATCTGCAGCATTTCCTGCGGCGCAACAAGAGGTCAGCATTCATTCGCGAAAGAAGGAATATCACAGATCATTCGACGACATTTCATACACACAAGAATCCAAGAGTAGTAAAAGAAGCATAACGCTGCCAGATTGAAGTGCACCTTTGCAATAATAAATTATAAATGCTAAGTAGCTGCAAGAAATGCATCGAAAAATCAGAAGTGATTTATGAGTGCTGCCTGGAAGGACGTAAAAGCACGATCTAAGCGCATAATTTCGCTATCCGTACAACCCTGGGAAAACTCCAAGCACTCCATGAGAAAAGTCAACAATTCCAGGAATAGTGATTCTGACACTGAACAAAATTTACAGAGGAAATAAAAAAGAGGTGGGTCAAAGATTTAAAGAGGAGGCCGACAATGTCGTAGAAAGACACGAAGCAGTTGATAACACCGTAGTGATGGATTATACAGAAACTGACCTTTAGAAAAATCGGGCAGATAGTTTAAATGCATCGGACGGTACATCGGGATCACCTTCACTATGTACACGAGACCCAAAACAACAGACGAGCGAGTTTAGCAGTCCGATAAGGTATCAGATCAGCTGCTTCTGTGGCCACCCAAAGAGCCCTCGGGGGAGTTTCTCCCAGAATGGCCAGCACTATGTGTCTTCTTATAATGAGAGGTGGACGGACAAGGGTTGTAAGTTCCACCATTGGACTCAGATTCGCGAATAGATCCATTCATTGGCAAAATGGAGTTAGTTGAACCATTTGGACAGAAATTCAGACCGTAAACGAGGTTCACAAGACGGGGATTCAGTTTTCCGGAGGAATGCTCCTAATTTAAATAGAAACTTAAGGAAACGGAAAGGATTACGTCTAGGAAGCGGAAAAACGTTTCGCCAGTGAGCATGGAGTCACTTCCAGCTTGATGTTTGTAGCCGACACGTTGCACATGCAAAGCATCGGCCAACTCTTGCAAACCGCTTTTGGCAAATTTGTGTTCAGCCATAACTGATTTCAGGTCAACAATACGGGGAAAGAACATATGCAACATAGCTTGGTATTGAGAGACGTGTTCAGGCATCTGAATCCAGTCCGTACAAATCTTCATCATATATGCAAAATCATAAGCACTAAACATCAAAACACAAACACCAAGCGGTACCTGTGAAAGCCGATCCATGTGATTTGGTCATTCAGTGCCAAGCCGCTGCCAATGAAAGCCTCTGCAAAATCTTGCTGTTCTATTCCATCGCGTTTCAACTTGTAAAAATCAATCCCACAGTCCTGGAGAAGTTGAATTGAATCGGCGGCGTGTGTCTCATTGTCTACATTCCATTTCAAATTGAACTGAATGGTAGAGACAGGGTCTACACACAACCCTCGTTCCCCAAAAAAACTGAAACCAATTTGAATGGGGCGCAGCATATCAATATTCACCTTGATATTATGATAAGCTTGATCGAATGTGTTCACGTATTCTCCGAAAACCTTCGCTACAACGCCAGGAAACTCGGTGTCAACCGCAACGTATCTTGCGCACTTTGCTAACCTCCGAACCATTCGCATACCTTCGTGAAAGTTATTTGCCCATATATCTAATACTCGCGCAGTGGGAGAAAATCCGTTGAAAGGAATTTGGCAATTAGCGGAATTAGAAAGATTGTGGAGACCCTGAGGGAGACTGTTGGGGTGATATTGAAGAGTGTGGCCAAACTGGGCCGATGGAGGATTATGGCGGCCGTGTTGGCCAATATACATGTCGGTCGTGATGGCCATATTCCCACGGTAGTTACTAAACTTCGAGATTGTAGGATGGATGGAAGAATCAGGATTACTACTTGGATTAACAACACCAGCAAAACCGTTTTGTGTCACAGGAACGATATCTCGAAATGGTTGCATTGGAGATCACAAGGTGAACATCCCACAAAATTACCTAAGAAAACAGAGCCGTAAATAAATCGCGCTACCAAGAATTACGCCAGATGTCATCGTAAACACGTACCCATAAAACACGAAGGAACAAAGAAGACACGGCTATCGTCGTATAATATCCGCGCCCTAGAATATGTGTCCGCTCCGATTGATTAAAATAATATTCACAGATGTATACAGAATGAATCTAATCACGACTAGTTATATCAGTAACCTGAAGATAATGAGGTTTTAAAACGGGGAAGTTTATTTTCGTTTGCTTTCATATGCTGAATTTGATACTTATGGTTTGCGAACTGAACGGACATGAATGTTGAACATTGGACTTGTACTCACAGTTCAAGCTCTTTTTGTTCCAAGTCATCAACGACATCAATAAATTGATGACAACCATTGAGCAACTTCCCAGACAGACTCCACGTTCTGTGGCGGTCTCCCATTTTGCATAGTTCAGATTTTTGTTTCATCGACATTATGCTTAGTAACGACACCACCTTCGTTCGTGAATTTAAATGTGTAAGTGTCCATGTTATGTTACGTAACATCATCCCACTCAAGGAACTTTATTGCTTCCTCATTATCCGGGTGCCTATTACCATTATCTCGAGTTAGCTGATCCACACTTGAGTAATGTCGATCTACCAAACGTGTCTTTATCAACATCATACCGTGTAGTTTAAATCCCAACAAGTAAATATTGGCAAGTTCCTATCGTCCCTTACCTTACACCTGAGTGATGTAGCAATAACCTTTCCCTTGTGAACATCATGTATTCATTTACTACCCTCTCTCTCTCTCTGTGCTTGTTAACTCGATAAAAGCGTTTAGAACATAATTTGATCGGTTGAAAAAACGCAAAAGCTTACGAGAACACCTCATTACCAGGAGAATGCTGTACACAACTGATCCTTGATGTGTGTGCGTATGCGCCCTTTTTGGGAAGTGTGCGAGTTCCGGGATTAATTAACCAATCTTTGCCGATTTAACGATTGCATTTGTCTTTTGTCCTCTTTCATCATAGGTGAAATGTTTCTTTTCCCTACTATCACGCTTTACAGGAGCACCTTTCTAAATTCACAATAATCGCCACAATTATTTTCAGTTTTAGGCAGCCCTTTTTCGACAATAGTAAATAATCATTTTCCCTACATCTTTCGGTTATTAATGTTTTACCGTCATCGACACCAAACTACTTTTTAATTGATATTATTTGCGGGAATCGACGTCATGCGGCAAGGTTCTTCTGCGGATGAACAAGTCGCTGAACTCTGGCATCTGATATTTCTTAGCAACCTTAAGTACATTCATCTTCTTCTGATTACAATTCTGCTGTCGAAAATTAAAAAAATGAAGAGGTGAGAGTGAGTCGAGTAGAAGACTACATCCCCATACGCTATTCCCTTGCTCACAATGACCGTTGTTGTGCATTGTTGCAGTAAACTATTTAGTGGGGAGGCTATGTGCGATTCTTTCCTTTGAAGTGAAAAAGCGGGTGAATAAGCTAAAAGGTGGACCAGGTGCGTGTGGAACCTACACGCCCCTTCGCCTGTTCAGCACGGAGTCGTTTATTCAATTATATTTATCGCCTCTCAACATGCATTTATCCAAGTCAAAAGAAATAGATGTTAGTCTCTTCTGCGGCCCAGATAAGCTTTCAAGTAGAACAAGACGAATTTAATCCTAAAAACTATTCTTTCCTCCTTGACTAATAATGCGACGATGGAGGCAGTTCATCAGCTTCTAGACCAACTTGTTTAATTATTCTTCTAACGCATTATCTTCCACGGTGTAGGCTCGGACTGCTCATAACAAAATAGCATTTATGAGACAAAATCAATAATTTCTCCTATGAGGTTGAGTATCAATTCTCTGGCACGTTGCTCACCTTTACGACAGAGAAGTCACATGTCTACCAAGTCGTCGTGGAATACACGAAAGTTTGGATCGCGGAAGATCAGGAGCCCTGTTAATTCATTATTCTCAACTTCGAATTGCAATGGAGTCGCTGGTTATGTTACATTATTTCAAGGAATGTAAATAGGCGTTGCCATATATGCAAAATTGATTAAAACGAATAGGCCCTTAAGTCTTTCATCGCCACCCTTGCGTTTTGCACAAGCATACGAGGTGATGCCTAAGTACACTCAGGTAAAGCAGTTGTGTAGGATAGCATCAATTGATTAGACGAAGACAACGGCGGCCCATGATAAATTTTGGCAAACAACATAGCGCATCGACAGTTGGTCACCTCGTTAACTACTCACCAGACGCAGTATTGCCAACTTGCATGAAATTTAATGATAGCAACAAAAGCATCCAATTGGTAAATTTAACGGAAGTACAGCAACAGTAAAAGGAAAGAGCGGCAAGGATACCGATGCGAGGCTTAAGATTAGATGTACTGACCCAGAATAGACAAAGCTTGGATGTTGTTAAGATATTCGCACTACTGGTATTGCCGCCTTAAATGCTCAATTTTACTACGTCATAAGAGGTGAGGAGCGTAGAATGACGTTATTCATATTATTCGCCTAGCTCTGCAAGTGTCAGTAAGACAGATAATCGTCGAAATTAGTTCCTTAGGGAGAGGAAGTTCATGTTTAAGTTCTTATTCCAAATGTCTCTTTGGTATTCAACTTTTCAAAATATTAATACTAGAAAGATCGAGTCAAGCACCAAGAACACTGACATCCAATGCAAAAATTGGGCAGATTTGAGTAAAAAAATGGATCAAGTTTCTCGAACTTTCGAGCCGACCCAGACATCACCCTGGAGATCCGTCATAGATACGTCCGTGACTGATCGGATATACGTTCACTACTCTCGAGCTGACTTCCATAACTTTAAACGCATGATGCAGACCACTTCATAACACAACAACAATGTCGAACTTCATGACTACGTTGATCATGGGTTGATTCTCATGGGAATGACTAAAAAACGCTAAATATGCGGATCCTACAAACGGTGTAGAGAGAAATCTAAAACTTTTTCAACTGGCATCACTCACATTCTAGTCTCCTCAATCTATATCGTGCAGAGAACGGTCAATCGGAAAAGATGACACTATGGCTATGAATTCAAGTGTTATTTGTACAATATTAAATAATCAAATCATTGTCTATAGGCCACAAATGCGAGCGCGATTGGGAGCAAGAATAAGGAAGAGCAGCCGGTCACAAATTGAAGGGATTATCATTCCCCAGTATAGAACAATACAAGTGCCGCGGGAGGCGTTTCAAGTATAAAGAATAGTGCTTTTAAAAAAGACCAACTGTCATGGCGCAAATTCAGATGCGCGGCGAGGAAATTCAAAGGAAATGCGGCATTAAAAGGCGAAGAGGGATGCAGTTTATATGCTGAAACGAGTGAGTTTTATTTGCAGTAAGAACCAACATAAAGGTAATCACTTCCAGAGTTTCTTGATTGAAACGTTTTTATCTGAGTCCTTCTGCATAACCTATTACGAAGAAAACATTACAAAATTTTGAAGTGCCAGACGCGCAAGGGAAAGGAACATCCGTATTTGTGAAAAAAAAAACAACTCAAAGCGAATAAACTGCATAATAAATCGGAACTAATAATGAAGATATAGAAGGAACTTCGAGAATAGGCAAGCTCTGGAAATGATGCGTGACACACCTTGGCAACAGCCATCTCAAAATCCTCCAATGTTACGTGAACACGACGTTCTCGAAGGGCGTACATTCCAGCTTCTGTGCAAACTCCCTTTACCTCTGCACCGCTAGCCCCGGGCATAAGCTCAGCTATTTTCCTCAAGTCAATACCACGAGTAAGATTCATTTTCCGTGAATGAATCCGCAAAATATCTAAACGAGCCTCTTCATTAGGTGCTGGGAACTCAATTTTGCGGTCAATACGACCGGGCCGTAAAAGAGCAGAATCAAGAATATCAATCCGGTTAGTGGCCATTACAACCTACAATGTCCAGTCAGCAAAAAACATACCTTGATGTTCTGCTTGGGTTCGAAGCCATCCAGTTGATTTAAAAGCTCAAGCATAGTACGCTGAACCTCGCTATCACCACCAGACCCACTTTCCAAACGAGCAGAGCCAATAGAGTCAACTTCATCCATAAAAATAATTGATGGCGCATGTTCCCTGGCCATGACGAAAAGCTCCCGTACCATTCTTGCCCCTTCGCCGATGAACTTCTGTACGAGTTCTGAGCCACTCACACGAATAAAAGTGCATTCAGTGTGGTGAGCAACGGCTCGAGCTAAAAGAGTTTTACCAGTGCCAGGTGGACCGTATAGCAGAACACCTTTAGGTTGAGCGATACCCAGAGCGTCAAATAATTCTGGGTGTTTGACAGGAAGCTCGATTACTTCCTTAATTTCCTTTATTTGTTTATCCAAACCGCCAATCATTTCATAGGTTGAATCGGGGACTTTTTCAACCATCATGAGAGAAACGAGGGGGTCGACTTTGCTCGGAAGTATTTTATGAAGCGTATAGCTATCGTTTCTGAGAGCAACGCGACAATTAGGGGTAACTGAAGCAATATCAATATTTTTGTCAATATCGACGACGAACTTCCCCTCTGGTTGTACTTTAACTAAGACCTTCTTTTTGTCCATTGGCTTAATAACTTCGCCGACATAAGAACCTTGTTCTTGGAGCAGTTGGAGTTCCTCACGCAGAAGTCGAACTAAAATTCTGTTGGGAAAAAGAATAAATACCCTTGGCGTTCAGCTCATTCCTTTGGGCTCCTAAGCGCCTCAGATTTTGCATCTTTTCAGTAACAATGAATTGCAGCTCATCAATTTTACTGCAGTAGTAATCTCTAATGCCGTCCGTTTCCTCAGCGACCGTCTCCCGCAAGTCCTTTTCAAAAGGTTTCCTCAGCTTTCGAGATGGATCTGATGTCATAAGGCGTGGTGAAGTCACCGGCATATGTTCGACGTCCTGTGACAAAAGACAAACAAGGGTGAAAGGCAAAAGCACGGCAAATATATACTGCGTGTTATTTTTAACAAACATGATGAGTATTTTTTTCATGAATTCAAGAGTAGTGGAACCGCCTAGAAAAGTCCTAAAAACTATCAAACCGGACGGACCATCGCAGCCATGACTACAGCAAAGTTATCGAAGGCGAGCAATCCGTGCAGTAAATTAAAACACCGCTAAGAAGTAACCTAATCTGAGATATTCTTCGTTAATTAAATATCTTAAACATTCACAAAGCCTTTCCTCAGACATCCAACAATATTTATGTCTAAATATTAGCACAGAGGAACTTAACTCATCTCCTAACTTTTTGGTGCCAACTAAGCGCTCCGATCAAAGGCGCACTGTGCACCCACCGCCGCAACCCCACCACCGACCACGAATCAGCCACCCACCCACCCGAGGTAACACTACATAACTAAGTCCCTGACGGCAGCAGACGGAAGGCAAGTACAAACATATATATACACGTCAAGTAATACGACATTCAGAGTAAGCGCGCAACTTCAAACTTTGATCTTCTTGTCTATTTGAGCGGAATTATTTGTCGACGAGGTCTTCCGCTTCTGGCCCATTGTCGTGTTGGCGGTGACAACCCCCGAACCGGCCAAATTGCCTGAGAATCCAGCAGACGCTGCACCACCGGTTCTCTGTTTCCCTTTGTCTTCCATATCCATTATTTCTCGTTCAATCAAGGTGATGAGCGTACTACACCTTCGTTGTAGCTCCTAAAGCGAATGTCACGTGCCACAACGAGATTCTCATATAAATATTAAAAAAAACTGCCAATACCATTGATGTCCTAGATCGAATGAACCAATTGAATCGAAACTGGGGTGCCAATCGAATAGCCAGCCGTAGGTCATCATAAACGTTATCGCGATCAAAACCAAGCTTATGCAGCATGCAAATTAGAAAACGATCATCTTCTTCCGTATAGTTCTTCCCTTTGTTGGCACCGTACTGAATTCGCAGCTGATGAAACGGAGCCCTATATCGGCTCATTTTAATATCAAGGGCGCGCTTAACAGCAGCACGACGTTGTATTTTTGCTTCTCCACGCTCAATCTAATAGGAAAAAAGCGGATGCGCGTCGGAAAATAAAGGTATCAAGGAGACAAACCTGTGCCATATGTTTATCCACATCTTGAAGTTCGCTACATCGAGCCCAAAACACACGAGCATAGCGTTTAACCTCATCCGGAGATTTCCCTTCTACATCAAGTGAGATAGACTCCAAATCATCTCTCCCATGCTTCTCGTTGGCTTTTATAAATTGCTGGAAGTCCCGTTTAGACCAATTAGTGAAGCCCTATGACAGAAAAATATAGAGTTGTTTCCTTTTTTGCACGTAATAAAAAGAATTCTGGCTGCCAGTAACTAACTTGGGTCAAGAAGTTCCTCCTTCTCTGCCAACTCAGCATCATCAAGCGGAGTAGCCTCATCAATCTTTGTTTGCTCCTCCTGACATTCACGCCTTACCCTCAGGGCCGGCATCCGGGATTGATTGGCACCTTATACCCAATACTCTTACTAAATATAAAGTGGGGCAAAATTGAAAACAGAAAAATAATCAAAGTCAGGAATATTAAAGTGTGTTTACCGAAATGCGTAGATCTCCTTGTCCAAAAGCTCAAATAAACGGGGAGGGAAAAACTGGAAATCCTGAATATTCGGTTGCTTGGGTGGACGCGGTGCCTTGGGTGCTTTTGGCTCCGAAACTCGAAGAGCCTCGCGGAAATAAGCGTCGACTGCGTAATTAGCTTTGCGCTCGCGCTTCGGTGGTTCGATCCAGCCCTAAAGTAAAGATAGATGTACGGGTCTCTAGGATCTTATCAGACGCAATGCTTTACCAGGCAATTTAAGGAGGCTGTAGTGGATCAAACTAGAAAAGGGATATTGCCAATTTACGCGACGATTACCAATTTTTAAATGTCAAGTGGAAGGTAATAATTTAGACAAAATGAATGCGAGACGGAAACTGCGCTCTCCTTATCGATACTAGACAGGTCCCAATTTTTGTAAAAAACTTTGACCTAGAGAAAGGCACATGGGAACATGGCTGTTGAATGCAGGAACTCACAGCAAGCGCACCAGAATTTTGTTGCTTGGTGCGATAGTCCTCGCCATCAAATATATAGACGGAATCGGGTCCATCATCCTCCGTGTCAAAGCGCAGTTGTCGAAGATTGGATTCACCCATCTTGGCGTACTTTTCATTTAATTCACTGGTCTTCTGTTCACCGCGGGCGAGAATCTCATCTATGTCTTCGTCCTTAATTGTACTCTCCTTACTGCGAAAAATATAGTTGGCACCGAATTTAATCATGTCAATAACTTCCGTTTTTTGTAGCTGATTAGATTTTTTGGTCTACAAGACGTCCTGAAAAAAGAAGTATTAAAGAAAGAAAGTCGCTTCCAGTAGGTCATCTGCAGTAAGGGATGCATGGAAGCAATAAGTTGAGGACGGGTTTAATGTACATGTGACTTAAGCTGCAGCTTTTACAAAACAAAATACGGCAAACAACTTTGGCTGATGATAAACACAAAAAATAAACATCATAAAACGTTTAGCATGCCATGTTTGATGACCAAATCCCAAAGGCTAACAGATATACTTACCCTGTTGAATTACGAGATTATCCAAATAGAGTTTCATATCGGCACGCATCACAATCCTTTCCTCTACGGTGTTTTCAGTAATAAGGCGAAAAATGCGAACGGTCTTTGTCTGTCCAATACGATGTGCACGGTCCATAGCCTGGAGGTCTACCTGTGGGTTCCAGTCCGAATCATAGAGAATGACTACATCCGCTGTGGCCAAGTTGATACCCAAACCACCAGCTCGAGTAGACAACATGAAAATGAATTTTCTCGAACCAGGACGATTGAATTCATCAATAGAAACCTAAAAACATGCATAACGACAACAACCAGAACTGTAAGGTATACAAAAGTACAAGGTAATGGCAAGGTGCTGTTCAGAAAATATTACATGCCTTACCTGTCGATCATCGTGTGCTGTTTGACCGTCCAAACGAAAGTACTCATGTCCTCGCCACATGCAATAGTCTTCGAGAATATCAAGAGTTCTAGTCATTTGACTGAATATCAGCACCCGTGAACCCTGTTCTCGCAACTTCTTTCAGCAACTTATCGAGAAGGATCATCTTGCCACAGTTATCCACCAGATGTTGATCCGTCGTGTAAGGTGGCCCTGGCTCAACACCATCAAAAGATATGGATGATTGCAACACTTTCTAAGTTGCATTAGGACATTCAGCAGACGTACTTTGTCCGCCTTTCTGACCATTGGTATTTACGAGATCGAGGTCTTTCATAAGAATCTTAGTGTACAACTCCCGTTGCATTTTACTAAGACCAACATAAATCTTGATCTCTTTCTTCGGGGGCAACTTCTTTTCTACATCAGCCTTGACGCGCCGCAGAAGAAACGGCCTAAGAATCTAAATTAGGAAGCTTGAGTAAAGCAGAACTGAGCGTACTGAATGCAATCGAGTCACCAAAGACTCCTCTTGAAGGGAATGCGAGTTGAATAATTCATCAAATGTGTCGGAGGATACAAACATTTGCGGCATCAAAAAATTCAACAACGCCCATAATTCATGAAGATTATTTTGAAGAGGAGTGCCAGTAATCAAAAGTCGGTTCTGCGAATTAAACATACGTACGACCTCGGAAAGCTTCGACTTTTCATTTTTAATCCGATGGGCCTCATCGATTATTAAATATACGAAATTATAGCGCCTCAAGAGATTCTTCTCCTTGATGCACATCTCATAACTAGTAATCAAAACATCCCAATTCCCTGGCAAAATTTCTTCACGAACAACGCGTGCCTAGTGGAAGAGACTATTAATACGCAAAAGAATTACTCTTTCGTCGGCGCTTCCAATTAGACAAACGGGATGAAGAGTAGGCACCCATTTACGAACTTCATTCATCCAATTTGACAATGTTGATTTGGGGACGATCACCAGAAATGGTCCGGATTTGCCCCGATAATGTTTTACATAGCCAAGCAAGGATATTGTTTGCAGGGTTTTGCCCAAACCCATTTCATCGGCTAGGATGCCGTTGGTGTTGCTTAATCCAAGACCAATTAACCAATTCAGACCTCGTATCTGATAGTCCCGCATTTCACCTCCCTTCACATCTAAACCAAGTTAAGAGAAATATGATGGGAGCTAACACCATGGCGTGACATCGAAACGCGTAATGATAGCATTGCTGCCTTTTTTGGTTTCGATAAGAAGCTCTTCGTCTTCTTCTTTTTCTGTTCGACGATGACGATGGCTACCAATAAATTTGATAGATTAATGACATACTCTGTGACAGACGCAGGAGGAGCTTGAGTGTTTGATGGACTACTGAGAGGAGGACCAGCATCAGTTCCGGTTTCTTTTGAGGCCGTAAATGCGGCGGCTTTATCCAGTAACTCCTGCATACGGCGTTTTTTCAACTCTATCTCGGCTGCATCAAGGTTAACTTTACTCGAACCATCTGCGGCTTCGCCGATCAAAAGCTATTTTTTGAAAAAAATTGATAAAAGTTTACGGGAGCGATATGAAGCATCTTTATTAAGCACGTTTCAACGAATCACATTTGCGGGCGACAATTCCGAAAGTATAAGTAATGGTAATCGCAACACGCACTCAACAAATTAGAAAATGATGCAGATAAATATCTACTTAGGTTCGTGAAATACCTCCTCTTCGACGTCAGACATTCGAAAGAAACAGGCGGACCGAAGCCAATCAGAACAAAGATTCGAACTTCGAAAGCAGTTCAGTAAATAAAACAAACTATTAAAGTCTGCTTTAAAAGTTAACTGGACCGCGACTTAGTACCGCAGAGTATAGACCTAACACTGTAACAAAAATCATACTCGAATACAACTATTTTTCCAATTTATCTGTTTATATCTTGCGTACGAGTCAAAATGTTCCCCTCGAATTACTAACATTTCTATTCTGGTTTCAAACTCGAAACCTTTTAAATACGGTACTTATAGATAAGGCGACTACAAATACATCACTATTTCGGCTAGCAATTGGTAACCACTCACATCCCCGAAATATTCTCTTCCCTATACCTAAATGCACTGCAGCAATCCCGCCCCGCTTATGAACCCCCACCACACCCAATACGCTACAGACCATCCAGCCTTGCCTTGATTGCATTGCATTTTACCAATTTCACCATTAATAAGATACTAACCGCAAAACCCAGAAAACGAACGAGACTCGTACCGACCCCTCACAAGCTTTCCGAAGCACTGAATGGTAAACCGGTCAAACGTGCCTGTCGGACTGATAGACGAACACAACAGCCAAATTCGACGCCAATTTTTTGCAATACAGATGATATTTAGTTAATTTCCAACAAAATACAAAAGTCGTAATGCAAGTTAAGTACGAAAACTGAAGTTTTTCGCGTACACACTACCCATCACTCAACAACTTTCGCGGTAATCGGCGGCCCTCAAACAGAAGTCAGCTCAGTCATCGTCACCGACGTCGACGCCCTTGATTGTTCGAGCAAGGAGCTCAACTCTTTCCGAAAAACAGCCTACAAGAAAAAAGCACCAACATAGTTGAAAAGTCCCGCAAAACCTCCGATTTAATCAAATAGCGTATCGTTTCGACGCCAGACGGGCGTGTACGTCAGAAGCCTTAACCCAAAGGCTGGAAAGGTGGAGGAGGGCATTGAACGCGCTCCACACTACTCACCTATAGACCTGTTTGCTGTGCTTCTGGCGAAGCAGAGAAGATTGGATCTTTTCGCGGATATGCAGCATCGCTGCCCGGCTATAGGATGGAGGTGCCACAGGAGTGCTGCGGCGGCTAGACAGCTACAGAGAGTGTTGTGGGATTAGTTAGGTGAGAGATGAGGCGGGCATGATCGAGGCCTACCTGGGAGTGAGCCACCGCGCTGTGAATTCCACGCTCGAACGACTTGGCAGCAGCGGAAGAAGTAACAGAAGCAGAAGGTGTGCTGGTTTTCATTTCCGACGCAGAGCTCCGGCCAGACGTTACGCAGAAAGCACCAAGGGTGACGACTGTGGACAGCTCGCGCTGACAGGACTTCATTGCATCATCCAACGCTTTCTGCACTGCCAATGTGTACTCGAGCTTTGTGCGAGCCTTGTTTTCCATCTGCTTTGAAGAGGTGATTAGTTAATGATTATTTTCGACTTTCCAAGGTGCATCACGGAAAGATACTTTTTTTGTTCCAATAGTTTTATGTCAGTAAAAATCAAATTAAAATAATATTTACCGCGTATTAAGTCACGTGAGATGATGAGATTCATGGAATCAGAGCGGACACACAAACTGGGATCTTATCAATCATTCAAACCATCTAAGTCAAATTTAGAAAAGACAGCAGGTAACAATGTCTCCAGATGCGTCAAAATGACTGTCTTACTTTCTGCAAGCTACACATTTAAAATCGATGGAGCACTTCTGAACACAAATTACTCATTTATTTTCATTAAAAAATGTCGAGAACAGTTCAATGGGAACGGTAAATAACGAAGCGCCACCTACCACAGGTGCCCATTCACGCATAATGGCCTGCTCGGTTTCATCAATATCGCCTCCACTATCGTCCTCTTCGCAATCCTCTTCCACGGATTCCCCACTGTGATGACCGTTTTCATCATCAACTATCTCACCTTCCTCATGCTCCACCTCTTCTATCTCCATGTCCCCCTTGGAAGGTGAGGAACCTTCGCCCCTGTCTGATGAAGAAGATTTGGAGACTGGGATAGGTTCGGGACTCGATGATTCGTTGCCTGTGGCAAATTTGTCATATATTTCGATGGGGGCGGTATCAGCATATCTTTGAGAAGACAACTTTTACCGTTAGTGAGTAGAACATTCCAAGTAATGACTAAGTTTTTATAGTTAAACTCTCATTTAAATAAGTCGAAATTCAGCAAGCGTTAAACCTTTGGGTGAGGAGGAAGTAAAAGTTGGTAATTAAGACTTCATTAAACTGAGATGCATGGAAATAAATAAATAAAGATACACAAGCTGTGACAACCAAACTCATTATGACATTGAAACGAAAACTCCAAAAATTATTATCTTCAGACAATAAAAAAGAAATATAGAGAACAGGGAAATTACATAGGTGCAATATCATCGTTTGGAGTTAATATTTTGTCCGCTTCCAGTGATATGCTCTCAACATCACCGTCATCCACAGATCGAAGAGGAGAAAGTATTGAAGGAGAATCCGAAACATTTGCGGCAACCTCTTCTCTCTCCTCATATCGTGATGATGAAAAGTTTTCCTGCATGAGGGTGTCGTAGACATCAAATGCATCCATCATACATTCAGTATCGGATCTATTATGAATCAGTGAAAGGTCATGTTTGAGACCACAGCGCAATGTACTGCTAAGATGAAGAGTGCTAAACAGCCTTGTAAGACGTCAAGTGAAGCCAAAGTTTCGACTTCGATAACTCGAACGCTTTACGGTCGACTTGACTTGAAGCATGCAATCATTTCAACTTAAAAAAACTAATACAACTATCGAAATAAAAGTCAACATATGTTCATCCTTGAAGTTCAAATGATTCAAAGTAGTGTCAAAAGCAGTGGCACAGGATAGTCATAAATACTATACTGAGATATTTCTTCCATTTCTTCATCAGAACGAGAGAGCTGGGTGAGGAGAGCATCTGCTCTTGTTGGACTCATTTTAGGTGCAACCGAAGTGGTATAGAAGGTGCAGAAGCTATCAAGAGAGCGTTTCACAAGGGCTTGTAAGTCATCCCGATTAAACGGCTCATCCGTGTCGAGTAATTTTAAAAGTCCTGAAATTCGACAGATGCCCGCGATTAGTGTTGATTACATCTACACAACTATACACGTTAGAAGACAAATCACCGGTAGTCTCCTGGGACAAAGCCATAATTAAGTCAGACATGTTTTCTGCAAGGTGGACAAGACGGTCGTGAATTCTCTTGTGTAGATGACCAGAAGCTTCTGTCGAACCCAGATGCTGAAAACGCTTGAACAACTGGTCCGCTGAAAGGACAACACAACCCCGTCATATACGAAAAATCATAAGCAAAACTAAGGTCAGAGAAGTCACTGACGATCTTCACAAAGGACTGGGCCTTTAGTGTCACCAATATTTTGACCATCTTGCTTAAGTCTCAAAGTAAGTTGGAGACGAATGCGCATGAAATCTTGTTGCAGACAGGCGAGTTCAGGGTGCTGGATGGCAGCAAGACGTTGTGTAAGGGCATGGGCCACTCGAGCAAGAAAGAAGAGTCGGGATAGGCGTCTCCGAAGGCGTGCACACTTCGCTGACGTGGAATAGCTAGTGATGCCATCCTCACCTACGCTCTTACGTCCAGTTTTCATTAAATCACAAGCCCAAGAACGTAGCCTACCTAGAATGTCAAACCGGACAAAAGTAAATAACTTCTCTACTCCCTACAGTTAGCGTTGACATGTTCAAGAAAATGCTATTAGGCACACAAATGATAAAATAATAAAGTTAACGAGGAATATATTTTCACTCCAAAAAATAACGCACTTTTATACACAAACGCCAAACATACTCATTACAAATAAGAGGCAATAAGTAGACACGGAAATATGCACAAATACAAGTGGGAAGAAAATAACCTTTATGACTTTAAATTATAAAAACACCATTTAGACATAAGCATCAATCTACATGCTAAAGTGTTTATAAGTGGGGCAAAATAAGGAGTTATAATGCCGATCCGTGAAAGAATTAATTTCCCATACGTCTACCATGGTACCAACTCAAGCAGCAGTTATTCTGTCAGAAACTGGTGTAATTCACAATATCAAGAGTTACCAAAAGATAATATCATTGAAGTAGTTATCAAAAGTAATAGAATAGTAGAAATTTAAAAATAATCGATATGGTATAAAAGTGTAAAAACTAACCAAATGGAATGCTACGTTGGGGCTCGTGAAGTAACACTCGACTTAGGCGTTCCAATGACTCATCTTGAATGTCTTGAATCCTTTTCGACAAGTCATCAATGTCTCGTGTAGCATTAACTTCGAGAAAAGTAACTAAAATAATGATAACAAACGGGATGAACCTACGATGAACCAGATGATTGGAAGTCTCTAAGTTTGCTTTTTCGAGAACGTCAAAAACGGCTTCATTATGTGAAGGGTCGATGGTTTCACCAAGTCTATAAATGGTTTCGAAAGTCTCAAAATTCTTCGGATCAGAGTAGAATTGTGCAATTTCATTGCACTTGTCCGTTAGTTCGCATAAAGAAGATGCACTTAAATCCGCTGAAGGATAGACGACATCACTGCATTCCAAGAAATAAAATCAAGCGGCAAACATGAATTTTATTACGATTTTAATGTGAAGGAACGAAGTTAAGCACAAATGGCATTATAGCTGTTGCATTTAATGTATGTCAAAGACAGATACCACTCGAAAAAAAACATACCGTCGTCTTTAGGTGCTCTAAACTCATTTATAACGTTTTCGGCATGATTTTCTATAAGGCGTTGAAAGTCCTGAAGCACATCGCAAGCGTCAAGCATTGTACACGGACATGAAACGCAAGCGGAGTGACCAATGGAGTTAAAGAGGGGAAAATCAATGGATTAAAATTAAAATAAGCACGTTTGTTGTCCATGATCAAATTTTCCAGTGAAGAGGCTCTTTTTCTCGTCGTTTATCTTAATTTGAATACAAATCTTTTAGTGATAAAATGTTTCACATGATATAGTATATTTATGAAATTATTTGAAGTGTATTTAAAACACCTACGTGTAACATTTTTGACGTCGTGCAAACAAGAAAATCTGTCAAAAAAAGCACTTTCAAACGTCATTATATATCAACGTTGAACACGCGTAGTATAACTTTTTCGAATGCAGGATAGCAAAACATACAACAGATTACAAAGCCGTCATATTTATGATAAAAGATATTCGCAAGGCTGACCAACATGAGAGGCAACGCCAGTGGCAAAAGAAAACAGGACATGAAACGATTAACGCAGCTGTCATTCGACTATTTCGAAGATTTGAATGTAATGTAACCAAGGAATTCAACATATACAGTGAATTAACAAAGTTTATAATTTTCCCGATAAGGCAAATGTACAAAAGTGTCTGACGAAAGAGAAATAGCTTAAAGTTTAGTCACGCAGTCTAATGAGATGTAAGAGCGGCGAAGGGTTAATGATGTCAATAAATTTACAGATTTAAAAGACAAAATTATATTTCTTCGAAAGTAGACGACAAAGGAAAAAATATTGACGACAAGGAAACTTAAAGTTCGATGAAAAGCTGTTCGGCTTCAATCGAATAAAGATATATTTTTGATAAACATTGCAGTGGGACAATCGTAAATAGATCACATATGTAGAAAAATGATTAATTGCGCGATTGCCAATTTAGAAGAAATGAGAGAAATTGACACAACACATTTTATAGGACCAAATTATATTAAAGAATTGTGTTTTTATTTTTACATTTCCTCCCTTACAAATTGGCAAGTTTTCCTCCGCGCAACGCCGCTTTTAATCCTTCCTTATCCACTAACACAGATATGCTGCAAATCTTAATAGGGTCTTATCCATCCTCTCCCTTTCTTTATGTGCACCTAGAAGTAAATAATGACATGTCCTAGATCCGCCAACATTTTGTTTACCAGATCCGTCATGGCTAAAGATGACTGGCTCCAAAAGTAATGCTTTTCATTTCTTCGTTACTAATCGTATTTACAAGGACTTCTCATTGACGCAGTAACAGTAGTTGATAGTGTAACACATACTGAACTACGGTAACTACGCTTACTTGTTTATTTTAAGTGTTTCTAATCCATATCTCTTTCTCGCACTTTCGCGATTGACTGCTTTAACACTAATTGGCTAAATATTTGCATTTTCAAGCCTAAGGAGTCTAAGCTGCTGCCAGAAGCACACATATCCAGTAGGTATCAGTCGTGGGCTGTTGCAACTATGTATTTGCCCGCATTTACCACAAGTAGGCACAACAAACACCATATCAGCGAAGCGGCAATACTTTATCGTCTACGGCGCCCACACTTTGCTCTGGAAGTAGTTGCCGCCAAACTTGGACGCCACCATGTGTGCAGTGTAATGTAATAGTCTCATTTCTTTCAACAATGGCGAGATTGTTGTGGCATCACTTCAGTTTATGGAGTGGAGAGGAATTCACCCTAATCAGTACACAAGTTTATTTTCCGCTTAAAGCAGCCTAACATTTTTGTAGCATTCCTCCTTGCCGTACAACCTGTGTTTAACACAACTGGAGCAACACAAGTTTCTTCCCACACAAATGACACCACAAGCGTCTCTGCTCATAACATCTGCAACTTTATTCTAACTGAACATCTTCATCTGGTAACCTCTCAGCGCTACCGCCTAACCGCCGGTGTATTCGTTCGTAATGAACACGTTTTCGGTGTTAGCAGCGGGTCATTGCAGTCTTGTCCACCTCGCGTGTGGTCTCCAGCACGCATTTGTGGGTGCGACGTTGGCAGTGTGAGTTAAAGCCCTGAGACAGGCACTGGAGCAAAGGAAGCGATTAGCCGTCGGCTAAGCAGTTGTGTTCTTGTCAACTTGCTTCATGTGCTATTACAATGTGGGGCAGAGGGTGCACGAATGATGAGGCTTTCGGGAGGAGTGCGGCGAAGGCAGAGCAGACATTGAAGACGAGAGGTGTGAGAGGGGTGAGAGTGGAGGCACTGAGTACCTGCAAATGATGTGGTTAGACGAGGGCATTCGCTTCCGCCTCCGCCACCTAGCCACTGCTCACCCATGCGGCATTCAGTAAGACGTCGTTTTGCTGCCGAAGGGGAGGTGGGTCTGTCATGCATGTGCGTCTTCGCGGCGATAATATCGCCTGTGTTCTTCAGTCCACCCACATATTGCGACTCAGCTTTGCACGCTTCTCTTGCACGTAGCCACATGGTCTTAAGTGTGGGCTCTGCGTCAACGTGACGCCTGCCTTACCGCCGCTCCACGCCACTCACCTGACATCCTTGCGTAAATGAGTGGAGGAATGAACGCAACTCCCAAAAGAAGACAACTGTCCTGACACTCATGCCTTCATAAATAGGCACCTCTCCCCCCCCCCCCCCCCCCACCGAGTCATATGGTGTCCATAGTGCAGTGGGTGAAGACAGAGGGTTGGGGCATCTGTCGAAATGGCGGCGATTGCAGTCCTGGTGCACTCATCTGTCCTTGAAGAGGGGTCGGAGATACTTTTGTGGGGACCTGATGGTCAAGCGTGCACTCGAAAGAAGGTCCGGTCTTCTCCCATCGGGGAGTAGACACACATTGCAATGAGTCAGAGAGGAACCTCAACTGTTCTCCCACATGCCACGACCAGATGCGTAATCAGGCCGACCTATGTTGACAATAGCCCTAATATGGTGTGGCATTCAACGAGGACATAGCTTCCCAATTGTCATATTGACAGTGCTCTATTTCATTCTCGACTTGTGCAGGCTTCACATGCGTCTGTGTGAGTTGCTTACACAACAAATAGGACATGTGGGATGTGGCAGGAGTGGACTGAAACGGCGCTGCGTACTTAGTAAACCAAGAAGATGTTCTCTTGTCCACTCTCAACAATGATGGCTAAGAAGGGTGGAGGGGGAGATGACGGTTATGACGACGCAATAATGAGTAGGGAAAACCGCACTTAATCGGTGGCACTCCTCTCAGAAAAGCACAGCACTCACACATTAACTGCGCTAAATTCCGCCGTCTCACACTCCCATCCCGCATCAATGCGACATTGGCAAGGGGAAGAGTAGAGCTTGATGGGAAAACGAGGCGATGTTTATTCTCCTCGTAATTCTTCTTCTTCTCCTCCTCTCCACCACCTCCTCCTCCTATTCCAGTGACTATCTTGGCACATAAAATGATCTCCAGCACTTAAGAAGATATATTCTCCCGTGGCATTATTTGTCGATGTTCGAATGCTCCTCACGAGAATGCGCACTTGTACCTGACCGGTACACATCTCACTTCATGGGATATTCCCTTTGTTCCATTGACCACACCGTGAAGGTTGTCGGAGGTGATTCGAATGCAGTATTGACCACGCCAAAGAACACGAGACTTTGTCAACTACGTCTCCATCAGTACTCACATATTCCCCGAAATGTCACACTAGGGGATATGGGGATCTTGCCTCAGTCATCCTTAAATTCGACAGACGTTCCTCCAATGAATTTTTGTAGACATTCCGTCGTGAGTAGCAGAGAGTAGAGTGCTGGCCATTTCGACGTGGAAGTAAACCGGCACTGTAGGGGAGACATCTATCTTGTGAAATTTGGAAAGTTGGGATACTTGAAGCTTGTCTCATTTGCCTCGTGGGGGAAGACATACCTCCAAAGACCTTGTTTTAAAACAATATCTTTTCTTGTTCGTCCTTCCAGTCGTTGGATTTTTTCGCTTAGACTTACCACTTTTTGATCCCTAACCAGCTTAATATGGTACACTTCTACTAATTTTCTATTTCACATTTCCATGTTGCTTAGGTATCCCTATCCCGCCTTTACTCCGCAACATTTAAAAAGTTTTGGCTGAGGAACTAATCTCCCTAACTCTATCTTAGCCCTTATGCAACTCAATTGACTGGCATACGATCGGATTGAAGCTAAATAATTGGAATAGTTGTCTGGTGGATAATTTACACCTAGAGGCATTTGTCCCACCACTGTCCTTCAAATCGTGAACTAGCAGGTGAGCTAGACCGTAATTGGGTTTGGTTCCGTGCAATTACAGAAGCGTTCTTTTGCCTGATTGCCGTATTAAAATGAATGCTCCAATCTACTCAGAAATAAATAATGCTTTCACCCTTAATTCGTTTGTCCCACACTATGTTAAGTGTGGAGTTGCACTCGTTTGTGTAAAAAGTACCCTCAAGTTGTCAGATTTCCATGCGCGCATCTACTTGGCTTTATATTTTCTAACTTTTGTCTTGGTGACTTTTCATTAGTCTATTCAAACATTCAGCCTTATAACAGTAGTTCATTTCTGTAGGTATTTTTTACTTTTTTGATATCTATATTCTTCCTTTTCCTGATACTCCCTTATAATGATTTGTGAGTGATATTTCTTGTTTTCTTATACTTTTCCTTTTATAAATGACACTGCTTAGGAGAATGTCGTCTCTATCCCAAAATTCACAAAAGCGGGTTTATTAGTGCTCTTGTCTATACTACTTATCAGACTTAATTATCGATAAATCTACTGCGTGGTTGACTTTAAAATAAATGTCTGTTTCTTAACCTTACAAATTCATTTGTGTCGTTTCACAGTTTGTAACGTCAAATATTTGCACGTCTTAATGAAAATATTTAGCAGTTCTTTGTAAAAATTGGAATTCGATAAGTGAAGAAATGTTTTTTTACATATTCTTCTAGATTGGCTGATTACTTATATAGTAATTTTAGACAATATTTGTGTAATTATTATCCCTCTTTTGTTGAACCTGTCAATCTCCTGTTTGCATCCTGTGAAGCGTCGCACTTCCTGGAGGATATAAAAAACGTAACCAATAGAGTCCCGAATAAACGCATAACCCTGATATATAGGGAATGAAAAAATAACATTCCCTCGAGTGATTATGTTTACTTCGGATAAACTAAGCACCACATTAGCATTATAATTAATGGGTCTTAATGGTGAAATGAATACACGGATGTTGTTGCATGATCGCACTTTACCCAAATATGCAAAACCTGAGGATTACTCGTATCGCATTTCTCATATTAAAGTTGGTACAGTGTCTGGGAGAAGGCGACGCACACTTTAAGCTTGTCAGGTGAACATGAATATGAAGACAATATTCTAAGCACCGGGCGTTACACCCACTTTGTGATACACGCATGAGATCTGATCTAGACGCAATTGATTACCCACAAATTTAAGACCAAAATCCTATTGGCTTCTCATCAACTGTTTAGCGGACTCTTGTGATAATTACCCCAAAAATAAGGGGACAATCGGTTCGAGTAACTTCCGTCCCAACTCCTCCTCAGAGAAGCCGGAAGTGAGGACTTGCAAGGAGATGGAAGTCCCTACCCACACACGATGACAAATTGTTGAATGGAGGATTAGGAACGAAGAGTGGTAGTGGGGAGGCCATCATAGTCTGTAGAGCTCTGCCCACCGATTCGCAAGTCTCGCCCGCGCCACTTGCCAACATGAACGAGAACGATTTGCACGCCGGCTACGAGCAGCCTGATGATGTGGAAATGAAACCGAAGGGCAGGAGCTATAGTATCAAGAAAACTTTTAGAGAGTACGGTTCACTTATTTATTCGTTTGTTTTCTTTCTCTCGAGCCAACTTGATTTATCGTTAGCTTAATTGAGTGACTACTACATCACATCAAAGGTACCCTTAATTCCAGGTCCGTATTGTCTACCAATTTGTCAACCTTCACGTAAATCCCCGTATAAAGGACTATTATTTCCTCTCTTGATGACAATTGCTTTCTTGTCATGAGGGATGTAACTGAACTATAATATTTCTTACTCCAGGACTAATTTTATTTATGTATTTATAATTATTACTTCATGCAACTTCTATGCAAAAGCTGCCGCTAGAAAAATGCATTAATTGACCAAGTTAAATTCGAAGTAGATTTATTTTAATCCCGCTAAATAACTTTTTACTTTACCTTTTACCAAATTTCAGCCCCGAACGAGATCGTTCAGATCGGTGATAATTTTTTCCGTAGAAAATCTTCTGGATAGTGTTGTTGAAAACGCATTCATTGAAGATTCAAACTATTGTTGTGACTAAGATTTTATGTTTATCGTGGTGTTATTCTGCTCTTATTTCGTTATGCATTTCCATCAATGTTTAATGAACGCTCATGGGTCCTTTTCTTCCCGTGAATTCTTCCTTTGTTTCCACACTGCCAATTTTATGCGATAATAACTGGAATGCCACAACGTCTCGATAGAGGAAAACAGACGTCAACGAAAGTAGATGGTTAGAAGACTACTGTCCGAGTCATAAGTGAATCGAGGTGGAGTTTAAGAGGTCCGCTATCATCAAGAAGATATTTTCCAGTTTACATATTTTGTTTGAAAGTTACGGGCTTGACATTGGACGTGCAATTTAGTGAATTCATAATCTACATAGAATTAATGATTTTTAGTTTACTGCCAACTCTCTTCTTATTTTATTATTTAGGAGTCCTTCTGATGAAGGCGGAGCTGGTACGTTGAGTCAAAAATGGCTTATATTGTTCCCTTCTTAGAGGCTCATTGTCATTCTGAACCGAATGAAGAAGGTATTGACAAGGTTGCTAGGCGGAAATTACTAATTGCCAGCGTCTTATGTCTTGTCTTCATGATTGGCGAAGCCACAGGTGAGCTTTCGAGGTCATAGTTAGTCTTGTTACTACTTACAGTTGAGCGCAATCTCCTGTAAAACGGGGTCCCCATAATAGCGGGGACTGTGAACCTGAATCGAAAAATAACATAGAATGTCATGGGTCCGTGGACGCATATAAATTTCTACTTTCCTCGGTCAGGTGGGGCAATAGCCGGGAGTTTGGCAATCATGACGGATGCTGCCCACCTTCTGACTGACTTTGCCAGTTTTCTGATCAGTCTCTTCGCCATATTCCTTTCTGGACGGCCTGCCACGCGAATGATGAGTTTTGGATGGTATCGTGCAGGTATCGTGTCCCTTTCCCTAATCCCCATTTATTGAATGCACCAAAATTCACACCACAGTATATGTTTGGCTATTAGTGAGGTTTGTGATTATAAGAATGAGGAATTTCTTGCCTTATAGAAGTTGTAGGAGCTCTCGTCTCGGTCTTGATGATTTGGCTGGTAACCGGCATTCTAGTGTATCTTGCTATCATGCGAGTGGTAAGCAAACACTACGAAATCGACGGTATGGTTATGCTCATCACTTCCGCAATCGGCGTTGCCGTCAATCTGATGCAAGTGTCTCGACTGACCTCACAATCATATTCTCATGAGTTTTTTAGAATATGTACATTCACATTCTCAACCTACATCACCCATTTGTAAAATGTAATTATCTACCTTTTCATGCTGAACAGTTTCAATAATACACCTTTGTAAGATTGGGTCGTTTGTGTAAGATAAATGTGAATATTTCAGAATGGCTGCAACTCTCCATCAACACGGTCACGATCACGGTCACGGAGCTGATAACCATGGCCACAGCCACGGTACACATCCCCATAGTCATAGTTTCCTCTCCAAATTGAAGAAGACGATTTCCAGCGTAAAACTCTCCCAACCCAAAGAATATGAACTTACTAAGGACCCCGTCGGTGATGCATCCTCCGCCATTTGTGAGGGCGGAGAATTTCAACAAGGTCTGCAGAAACCCTACATGGTGGATAATATTCACGAACACCATTCGCACAAGTGCTCAAAGCAAAAGGAGGTGAAATCCGTTGAAACTGAGAAGGAGAATATCAACGTTCGTGCTGCCTTCATACATGTGATCGGCGACCTTCTACAGAGTCTTGGAGTGATGATTGCGGCCTTTGTCATCTATTTTCATGTACGGATTCACGTCCTTCATTTGCCCTTTCATTCTCTCACAAAACCATCCATTGCATTTAATGGCCGCAACAGGCGGTAGAGACTGGGTGGGTACAGGAGCAGTTAATTTCAAACAACACTTGGCTCTTCCGCGAGCATTCCTAGTCACTGCCTCGAGGGCAGTTGACATTCCTTTTTCCATTGGTATTAGAATAGGAGCAACGCCTCGAGCAGAAGAAGGATAAACTCTTTGCTTTTGTGCCAAGCCATTCGTAATAATCCTATCTGAAATTTCAGAAAATTTCTAAGTTTTAATCGACCTCAAAGATCTACTCATGGAGTAAATAACTGGTCTAAAACTCCATCTAAACGCAGTATGTCATGCTAACGATACACTTTGGTTATATCATAACTCTTTAATGGGCAGGAAATCGTCGTTTTGAATGACTACTCTCCCTATTCTTTTAATATTTCAGCCGGAATATAAAATAGCCGACCCGATATGCACATTTATCTTCTCAGTGTTGGTTTTACTAACCACTGTGAATATCCTCAAAGACGCGATGAACATACTGATGGAGGGCGTACCGAAGGGCCTCAACTTTGCAGAGGTACGTTCCGCCTTGCAGCCATACCTGGCATCGTGGAAGTGCACAATTTGCGGATGTGGAGCCTCACCATGAACAAGACCGCCGTCCTCTGTGCATATCTGCTACAGGTAGGTCACATCTCATTGGCCGAGTAATTGAATGGTAACGTCTCTCCGAAATTAATACCGGCTCCCGCCACCGCCTCTATTAACATCGCTAAATAAGTGACTAATAGCGACTTTAACTACAAACCATTGTGCTAAAAAAGATATGGGATGCGCCCTATGAGCAAATGCTCGTTTCACTTCCGCCTAGACGTGGAGTGGGGTTATCAACTTTATGTTTTTCCCAATAATCATCGCGCCTAACCTATATTTTAAAATGAAGTCGTCCATAGTATATGTTAGATTTCTGTTAAAGCCGAAAGTTAAGCAAGCAGTCAGAAAGTGGTGACATCATTAACATAAGAATTCCGAGAACAGAGGCTACGAATTTTGCGGAATCACGCAGTTCCACTAATGTATTCAGGGCCTATTATTTGTTTAAGTCACCAACGGGCACTTCATCCATTGTACCATATAGAAAAACGCGAGAAAACGTGAGGAAAGCACTTATAGAGATCATGCAAAATCGAGAGATTCCATTCCATTCCATTTAACGCAAATTCAGTATGTGTGCCTTTCTTATAACCAAATTAAAAGTTGTATGTGCGGATATATTCCCGAGGGACACAAAGAGCTTAATAATTACTTTGGGATTTTTATTTGAAAGTTCGGTGATCAATTTGGAGGTATGTAGAAGCCGTTGGATTTGCTCCATTTGACGGTGACTCTAACCAAACGTCTGTAAACAAAAGGTAGTGCGTCAATTTTTGGTCTTATGTGAGTGAAAATCTAATAATACTTAGGTATTATTATATAATTGGAATTACATCGAATTTGAAGAATCACTTCCTCCTCAAATTATTATTTGTCAGAGTTAAAATAGACGAATGTTAGCCAATGTCGTAAAGAGTTAAGGCCATGAAGATTTGTGACAATGAAATCGATAAATAAGTAGCCGTAAATCCCCAGAAAAATGTATTTGTATATTTGTGGCACTTTCATATATCATACCTACAGGAAAGTTTCTACACTTTCTGTGGCAATTTTCGACACGTAGCCAGGCTCATCTTCACATTTTTTTTCACTTGCCGTATACATTACTGAGGTATACACAATTAAATAAAAAAAATTAGGTTTACGTTAGTCTTATGTGTGAAAAGCGATAGTGTAACAAAGGTTACCGATAAAAATTCATTTGCATTACCGTATTTTATACTAATTTCATCAAAGAAATAAAACCTTTACAGAAGCACGTACAGATTTATTAAAAGATTTGGAATGAAGACAAAGTTTATGACAGGAACATGCACAAGTGGGCTGGGAAATTTGAAGCACATTGATTTCGGCCTTTCTTAAGCCACGGTCTGGGCGACCATTTTTGATCGACGGCAATGTTGTTTAAGGCCATGTTGGAGAAAGATCTTTTTCTGCTCAACATCAGGAGACCACTAAAAGTTTAATTTAGCTCAGCAAAACCAGTTCGGAAACATATTCGTAAAATAGGATTGGTGTGTAAACGTTTGAATATGTGGCACCACATCAGTTAACTCCGGAATTTGCATGATCGAGCCGTCGAAAGGCACATCTTTATTTGCTCGAAACAAAAAATAGAGCTCCTTATTGTAGCCGGATGTTAACTGGGAATGGAAAGTGGATTACCTACGAAAAACGCGTAAGGCGAAGGGCATGTCGCGAAACCGGGAAAAACCAAAGTCCTTCCGCCTTCAAAGCACAGTTAGACTCTGAATGAGATTGTTGTGGTGTGTAATAGTGGGACCTTCGAAAAAAACCAAAACATTATGAGCTTTTTAAAAACCGAATTAAAAAGCTCAATTAGGAGAAGTGTTGTCAACAAATTGTTAAATGACAGTGGCCATCCCACGTCCGTTTCTGATCTTCACGGATTGCTTGGGTATTTCGTGAACTAGGCTGGGAAATTCTTGTCACATCTACCATGTTACTCGGAACTCAGCATCCTCTGACTATCAGGTGTTTTTTATTTCTTTGCAAAATTTTTTGAGGACGCAAAAAAAATTCAAAAACTGTAAACATTAACCAAGTAATGGTTTGATTTTTCGCATCAAATGAACGAAGAATCTTTTCAAAAACGGCAGCTATACAAACTGCCTTCATGGCGGCAAGAAGCTATTAATAATAAATCGCAATTATTATTTATTTAAATAAAGTTTATTGAAGGCAATGAAAAATTGTATAATTTTTAGCTCCAATGACTGACAGAACTTTTTGGTAGACCCGGATGGATGGGATTTGGCGTCTGATGTGCATTAACGGTTAAGTTCATTTTAAAATTTAATTTCAGGCGATTATATAGGTCCGCACAGGAACAATTAGAACGTGCCAACCGATTGTTACGTTCGGCGGTTCCTTGTACCACGAGGTGACTATTCAGATGGAACAATACGTGGCCGGCTATGGCGGATTGCAGATTGTGCCAAGAGTTAAACGACTAATGTGTAGGCTATCAATTTTCAACTCTTACTTTCCTCTCTTATTGTCTCGAATGCATTGTTCGTCGCTTTTCTTTTAGCCTTCCTCACTTATCTGCTTCCCGGTTTTAACTAAAGCCTCCATCTTGACCCTTTTGCTTCAGCACGGCCAAGAATCTCTCTCTTACTTTTCCACTCCAGCCCTTCGGTGCAGGTCTTTTGGGATTAGTAGACATCTGGCATGGTATTTTAAGTCTACTGCAGATATATACATATGTCTATCTTCGTTGATGGATGACTTTGAGACCAAAAACTGAAAAGTAAAACACAAATTCAATGTTCCTACTCTCTCTCTCTTGCTTTTGCTTGTTAATAATCAAGACGGCCTAAATGGACTGAACATTTGGCATGTATAATGGTGTCTGCGAAGTAGCTCTGTGTACCTATGTCTTACGTATTTTCCAAGAAAGTTTTTTTTCGAAAAAAAAGTTTTTTTTATGGGCATCATAGAAAATAAGAATAAATTTGCAGGTAGAAGTAAGGAGAGAATTAAGCATCGGAAAAAATGAGGTGCAGTGCAAGGATTCATGAGGACCGGAGTAAAAACCGAGGAGTGATAAAACCCAAAAAGTAATTATTAGAAATGAATAAGGAACAGCAGAAAAATTTTGGTCTAAATTGCCGGCCAATAAAAGGCAAAAGACATACTTCAAGTCTCCCAACTTTCCAAATTTCACAAGATAGATGTCTCCCCTACCAGTGCCGGTTTACTTCCACGTCGAAATGGCCAGCAACTCTAGCTCTCTGCTACTCACGACGGAATGTCTACAAAAATTCCATTGGAGGAACGTCTGTCGAATTTAAAGGATGACTGAGGCAAGATCCCATATATCCCCTTTAGTGTGACATTTCGGGGAATATGTGAGTACTGATGGAGACGTAGTTGACAAAGTCTCGTGTTCTTTGGCGTGGTCAATACTGCATTCGAATCACCTCCACAACCCTTCACGGTGTGGTCAATGGAACAAAGGGAATATCCCGATTGAAGTGAGATGTTACCGGTCAGGTACAAGTGCGATTCTCTCGTGAGGAGCATTCGAACATCGACAAAATAATGCCACGGGAGAATATATCTTCTTAAGTGCTGGAGATCATTTTTATGTGCCAAGATAGTCACTGGAATAGGAGAGGAGGGGGTGAGAGAGAGGAGAAAAGAAGAAGAATTACGAGGAGAATAAACATCGCCTCGTTTTCCCATCAAGCTCTACTCTTCCCCTTGCCAATGTCGCATTGATGCGGGGATGGGAGTGTGAGACGGCGGAAATTTAGCGCAGTTAATGTGTGAGTGCTTGTGCTTTTCTGAGAGGAGTGCCACCGATTAAGTGCGGTTTTCCCTACTCATTATTGCGTTCGTCATAAAGCCGTTCATCTCCCCTTCCACCCTTCTTAGCCATCATTGTTGAGAAGTGGACAAGAGAACATCTTCTTGGTTTACTAATACGCAGAGTGCCGTTTCAGTCCACTCCTGCCACAATCCACATGTCCTATTTGTTGTGTAAGACAACTCACACAGAACGCATGTGAAGCCTGCACAAGTCGAGAATGAAATAGAGCACTGTCAACTATGACAATTGGGAAGCTATGTCTCGTTGAATGCCACACCATATTAGGGCTAATTGATCAACATAGGTCGGCCTGATTAACGCATCTGGTCGTGGCATGTGGGAGAACCAGTTGAGGTTCTCTCTGACTCATTGCAATGCTGTGTCTACTCCCCGATGGGAGAAAGACCGGACCTTCTTTCGAGTGCACGCTTGACCATCAGGTCCCACAAAAGTATCTCCGACCGCTCTTCAAGGACAGATGAGTGCACCAGGACTGCAATCGCCGCCATTTCGACAGATGCCACCCAATCCCTCTGTCTTCACCCACTGCACTATGGACACCATAATGACTCGGTGGGGGGGGGGGGGGGGGGGGCGGAGGAGTGCTATTTATGAAGGCTGTAATGAGTCAGGGACAGTTGTCTTCTTTTGGGAGTTGCGTTCATTCCTTCCACTCATTTACGCAATGATGTCAGGTGAAGTGGCGTGGAGCGGCGGTAAGGCAGGCGTCACGTTGACGCAGAGCCCACACTTAAGACCATGTGGCTACGTGCAAGAGAAGCGTGCAAAGCTGAGTCGCAATATGTGGGTGGACTGAAGAACACAGCGATATTATCGCCGAAAGACGCACATGCACTGACAGACCACCTCCCCTTCGGCAGCAAAACGACGTCTTACTGAAGTGCCGCATGGGTGAGCAGTGGCTAGGTGCGGCGAGGCGGAAGCGAATGCCCTCGTCTAACCACATCATTTGCAGGTACTCAGTGCCCACTCTCACCCTCTCACACTCTCGCTTCAATGTTTTATCTGCTCTGCCCTTTCGCCGCACTCCTCCCGAAAGCCTCATCATTCGTGCACCCTCTGCCCCCACCATTGTAATAGCACATGAAGCAAGTTGACAAGAACAAAGCTGCTTAGCCGACGGCTAATCGCTTCCTTTGCTCCCAGTGCTGTCTCAGGGCTCCAACTCACACTGCCCAACGTCGCACCCCCAACAAATGCGTGCTGGAGACCACACTCGAGGTGGACAAGAACTACAAATGACCCGCACCCCACTGCTTTGACCCACACCGAAAAAACCGTGTTCATCCATTACGAACGATACACCGGCGGTCCCAGCCCGAGGCGGTAGCGCTGAGAGCGTACCAGATGAAGATGTTCAGTTAGCGAATAAAGTTGCACGAATGTTATGAGCTAGAGACGCTTTATGATGTCATCTT